>JAFNEN010000750.1:0-317500 GCA_019343175.1 Oedothorax gibbosus | reverse complement strand
TTGAACTTCAGAAAAAGTTCATATCAGGTTCTTTACACAAATTAATCTCGGTTTTTATTTCAACGCTAAGACCAATTTACCGTATGGAACATTTTTCACTAAAAATACGATTTTGAGAAGAAAAACTTCTTTTGCTAGGGTAAATTCGTCGAGACATCGTATCATTAGCTAAATTCCAAAAAGGAAAGCATTAAACTGGGTGTATTTGATATCAAAATAGAACAAAGATTTCTGAGACACGCGAACTGTACATAAAAAGAGACTATGGTGGGGAACTTTTTATTTAAAAAAAGTATTATTTTTAAACTCTACACTAGTTTTGTTATTAATACTTTTTTATTATATTCCAACTATCTCCTAAATTCAGAATTATTGTTAAACAGTTCAAGTGAAAATAGGTTTTTCAATTTCAATAGTAAATACTATTACATGCTTTGAGAATGATAAATAATAGAATTCAAAATAATTTGTAATTACAAAATTATATTTTCAGACATTACAGATAACATTTGATGTTAAAAATCTATCATTTATCTTCAAATTTTTTTTTAAGAAAAAGGAATTGAAATATATATTTGTTTATAGGAAAATAAATTTAAGCATTAGTTTTTTTTTTTTTAAGAATTGTAATTTTTTTTCGAATAAAACTAAGAACACTTTTTCGGTTTGCTATATTACTAATAAATACAGTGTAACGTAGTAGTTTACTTCGCAACTCCAAAAACTTGTTTTCTTTCAAATTTAGTGGTCCTGCATACTAAAAAAATAATTTTTTAATATTAATCAAATTATACAAAGCCGCTCAGTGTGTGTGCGCTCTTATGTGACCGTTTTTTTTTTACCCAAATTCACTATCATCGATATATTTAGAACGTTTTTTTAATAATTGTGGATAAAAGTTATTACTTTGATATTATTTTGCGCAACATTTACCCGCTATTTCTTATCAGGAAATAAATATTAATAATTTGTGCTTATCCATACATTATTTCTTAGCCTTCATTCGATTTTATTGGTTGTTTCAATTTCACTCGCAAAATGATATTTTTTTCATCTAATAGAACATTATTTTAGAGTTCTTCACGCGCAACTTGTTTTTATTCCTGCTATTTATTAAGCTTTATTGGTTTTAATGCTATGAAACTTCAAGTATGTAAAGTATAACTATATGTATATATATATTATATACTAGCAAAAAAATACCCGTTCTTCGCACGGACTAAAAGAATATCAAATCCATCCAAGTATATGTGCCATTTAATTTGCTATGGGATAATAAGTTTTGCCTTTGTTCCCGTTCATTATAAAGAATAAAATCCCGTTACTTATATTGCTTTAAAATTCCAAAATAAAAATACATCACTATAAAATGCACATCCTCCATAATACAAACATCTTCCTCAATATGAACTTACTGTCATCGCAATTTTCCTGATAAATTCAAAATTAACCATAATTGTATAACAATGTTATTTCACGTCAAAACCTCCATTCTGGGTGTGTGTGTTTTTTAAAACATTTAGCTCATTGGCACGTTCAATTATTTTTCGAATCATTAATTTAGTTTCTGAATGGCAAGAAAATAAAAGCAATTTCAATTTTAATTAATTTTTGTGTTCATTTTAATTTCTTCTGTCGAATGGCAACACGAAAGGGAAAAAATTATCGGATTTGAGCGAAAGTGGTGTATTTTTTTCAGAAAATTAGAATTTTCTCTAAAAATGGAACAAATATGAAAAAAACTAAGCCTCAGGTGCACACGTTGGTATTAAAGGGAATCTATCTTAAAAATTTTCGATTTTCTGAGGGCAGTTTAAGTAGGTCTTTCACGATCCACAGACATACAGACACACAGACAGACTCTTTCTTTTATTATTATAGATATTGTTCAAAGCATGGGTAATTCCAGAAGGCCTAAAAATGAAAACAATACCGCTGGAACTGTTGACATTCACGACGTGAAATATATCCATTATCAGAAATTATTTGCGATTACAGCTTCGAGGTCAGAAAACAAAAATTTAGTCCAGAAAAAAAGAACGTTTCAAAAGAAAAAGATTAGTTTCAGTTATTTAGTACTATTAGTATTTTAAATATTATTTCTTACTGTTTTAAATAATATTTTCTTCATATAAACGTAATTGTCTTTCTTTGAACTTATTCCCAATCATATAACTTTTTCATAATTAAAAAAAGTTTTTGACTTGAAAAGTTTTCACAAAACTGCTCTTTTTAATTTAATTTGTTCTCCTTAAATTCCTTTAATTACAGTAACAAACTCTCTTTTAAAATTATCTAAAATTATAAAATTACTTTACTCCAAAATATTTGTATGAAAAAAAATGCCGAATGCAGCAGCAGGAACAATCATCCAAAACCGAACAGTTAAATTACGAATGACTTTTCAAAGGTCTTTAAAAATAAAAAGTTTTAGCAAGACCGTTATTAAATATGTACTCCAATATTAAATAAGGCTAGTTCATACTATACTGCATCCTTAGTTACAGTTTACAGTGAATATTAGTCACCGTAAATATTAGTGGTTGAAATAAAGAGTTGTGCACAAACACTACAACCGTATATTAACCCATGAACGACGACCATTAACACTTTAATTGCCAAATAAAAATATTAACTTTGAGTTTTTAAAATTCGTTATTTTTTGTTACGTAATTTGCCCTTCACAAATTTTTGGGTATTTTTTTCATAAAAAAAAACTATATATCTAAATGTTTGTTATTTTCTTCAACACGCAAAAACACTTACTACAAAAATATTCCACAACAGAAAAAGCTCCCCAAAACCAAATTATTAAAATTGCAAGAAGTAATTTAAAATTACAAAAGTAATTGCAAAAAGTGTGAATTTCTATTTAAAAAAAGCAATATATTAGCAATTTCTCAATTTTCAGTCTCCTCAAGTCTAAGTCTAAAAAGAAATGTTGAAGATTTGTAGTTTTAGCTAGTGTACTACGTTTATAACGTAAAAAGTGGAAGGTATTATAATCGTTCAGTACGTCTGTCCGTCAGTCTGCCATCCACTTTCATAGCCCAAACTACAAATGCTACAGGCTAGTTTGATACGTCAAAAAATTCAGAGCATCAAAATTAGAAGATATTGAAAATCTCACGGGAAAAAAAGAATTCGAAGTTCTTCAATTATCAAAAAAAAATGCGAAATTTAATTCTCATTTAAAAAGCATAAAAAGCCATTTTTATTAGAATTAAATCACCATTGTTATTCGCAACAATCGCTCGAGAAACTTTTTTTCTTTTAAATAATAAATTTTAAAAAAAATATTTTTTCGACATCAATCAGTTTGAAAAGAAGTCATATATATTTTACAAAGAGATTCTTTGTCTGTATATTGATATGAAATGTTTTGGTTCTATTTAATAGTGAGGATTCTTTGAAATATAAATTAATTTAGCAAACGATAAGAAATAATTTTTGAATTTTCAAAATAATATAAATGAAACTAGCGTGTAAATGTTTATTATAGAATTAATACTGTGTTTCGCGCCTTTTTATTCCTGTTGAACACAAATTTGGTGTGTTGTTTTAATGTTTTTATTGTTGTTTATTTCTTCTTTTTTTTAATTTCCCCCAATGTCAAAAAAGGTTTAGAAAAATAAATTCTTTATAAACAATGAAACAATAATTAAAATTATTCAACCAAAAATTATTTAAATATTGTAACAAAATGTTTCCTTATCATGCTCCACGAAAATCTTTTTAACAAATATTAACAATCTGCAAACCAAAAATCGAACAGTTTAATTCTGAATCACTCCTCAAAAGCATTTTAACAATGGTTTTAGCATTAAAACGATGATTAAAAATTCTTTTTTTTTATTTTACAATATTTTATATCTATTATTCTATTTATTTCATATCTGTTATTTACATTATATTTTTTATATTTTGCTAGTATCGTAATTTCCACAAACAAAAATTACTTACTCCAAAAACAAATTGTTAAATATCGTGTTACAAAATATTTCCTTTTTTCTTCCACACAAATATTTTTTTTAAAAATTGCAAACTATCCGCAAAAAACTACCGCAACAAAAGAAAGCAACATCGAAAATAATTAAATTCCGGCTCACTCCTCAAAAGTCAGTTATTAAACGTTTTAGTAAAACCGTATATGTTATTTTTCAAGGTTTTTTTTACAATTCTTCTTTCTTAATTATTATATTTATTTCTTAGCCATTTGCCCTATTATTTACATTTTATTTACTGTAATTTGAAACAGTAACCGTAACAACAGAAGCCGCCTCAAAAAGCGAACAGTTGATTTCCGGCTCACTCTTCAAAAGTCTTTCATAAAACGTTTTTGTGAAACCGTATATTTAAACAAAAAATTACAATATTTCATATCATTATTTTATTTATTTCATATTCATTTACTCTATTATTTGCTCTAAAGTAAAATTATCGTAATATTCTCCCACAAACAAAAATGTACATTAAACTTTTTATAATTTGCAAGTATCGTAATTTTTCCTTAAACAAAAAAATTATTTGATTCCAACTTACAATTGTTAAAAATAGTGTTATAAAATCTTCCATAAAAATCTTTTTAAAAAATTACAAGCAATCTACACACACAAAATTAACCGCATCAACAGAAAACAACCCCAAAAATCAAATAATTAAATTCAACTCACACCTCAAAAGTCCTTTATAAAACGTTTTAGTAAAACCGTAATATATAAACAAAATAGTTTATTTTACAATTTATTTACTCTTAATTATTCTATTACTTCATATCCAACTGCCCACCATTTAAAAACTTTGTAACTGTAAAAACAGAAACCAACCCTCAAACAGCGAATAGTTGAATTCCGTCCCACATCTCAAACTTTAAAAAAAAAAAAAAAAAAACCTTCCTATTAAATCTTTAAATTTAAAAAAAAAAACGCATTTTCTTACAAAAGATTTGCGTCTTATTATTTTATTTATTTCATATTCATTTACTCTATTATTTACTCTAATGTAAAATTATCGTAATATTTCTTCCACAATCAAAAAAAAGAGAACTCCGACTCACCTGAGAGCAGACGACTTTGATCGAGGGGGATCGCCAGAGGAGAGTGTTGCCAGGTGCGCTCTTCTTCTCCCGGTCGTCTGCCTGTGGGAGGGGGGGGGGTGACCGGAAGTGGGGGATCGCGTGCACGAAGGGACACGTGACCTCCGTCCGTCCGTCTTCGCAGCGTCTTCTTTTTTCTTTCTTCTTCTTCTTCGTAGTGTGGAAGACGTTTTGTTGGGGCGTGTTAGATTCATTTGGCGATCGTATCGCCCTTTTTGGCTATTAATGAAGTCTACACGTTAGGTTAGGTTGTACGTTTTCCGGCTGTCTCTTTCTAAACTCCAAGGAGATTTAACACAGCCAATTCCACCTTGTAAAAAACACCTATTAGGTAGGTAGGTAAGAACATGTATTCTCCGGTTTGTGTACTTGATCAAAGACCCGTTTATAAATATTCGTCAAGTAAGACAGACACAGGCAGAATTTTAAACTGAGACAGAGAAAGGAGTACATCCAGGGTGAAGACGGAAATCGAGCCCGCATCCGGTACAGTGCGCAGGCTGTTACAGTAATGGGCTGCGATCAAACCCACTAGGCCACCCGGGCCCCTAAACATAGTAGATAGGTAAGTTAATCGTAATCCTTTCCTGCTGTCGGTTTCTATCCTTCCGTTAGGAGCCTAGACACAGCCAATTAAGCCTCGTAATTTAAAACCTTTATCAATTGACGAGGTCGACACCTGAGCGGGAACCCAACGGAACTTCGAGTGACATAGTACGCTAATACAGTCGGGACTTAGGACTCCACAGATTTAACGAGCATTTCTATTGTCTATCCCAGTATGCTCTGGTATTTTAGTTGGCTTTTGGCTGCATATTTCCGTCTATAACCGTTGGTTGCTTGGTTGGTTGGTTGGTTGGTTGGTTGGTTGGTTGGTTGGTTGGTTGGTTGGTAGACATATATATATATTCAGGTTTGTGTGCTTGGTCAGCGACCCGCTTATAAACCTTCGTCAAGTAAGACAGACACAACAGACAACACACTCACATAAGTGGATCCATCTAATTTTTAGAGACAGAGGCCAACTAGAGGATCCCCAGAATTGGCTTGTCACCCCCAGAGGTATTGATTTGGTATGGGAACTTAGAGGACTTTCGGACCCAACAGATTTAACGAGCACGTACTCCGCATATACTCGGTAGGTCTTCAGTGGTACCGGGACTCGATCGCAGGACCTTCCGATCCCGAGACCGAGACCGAGACGCTGACCACTAGGCTCACTACGGCCCGGTCTATAACCGTTTCGGCTATTACCTAAATTTATTTCCGTCTGACTTTTTCTAGCCCCACATAGGAGCTTTAACACAGCCAAGCTCACCCCCAATTTCTATCCCGTGTTTAAGTGACATTTAAGATACGTATGAGAAGTAGAGTAAAAACACTTTGTTTTCTAACAGTTTTGCCCTGGGTTTTTAAATTAGAAAAACAGTCAGTGTAATAAAAAGCATAGTGTAGAAATGTTATGTAGTTTAGAAACTCGACTGCTACGCAATCACTTTTTTAAAGGGGCAAGGTGCGCAGCTGTGATTTATTAACAACATTTTTGGGACGGATTTAGAAGAAAAAAAATTAAAATTATACCAAAATATATTTTTTATAATTGCGTGAAAAAAAATCCGATTTCAATATAATTTTAATATCAAACGCGTGCGAAAAGTTACTTTTTAGTTTTTAGATAAAAAAAAATACTTTTTTCACCCAAAAGCAGTGAAAAAAAGTACTTTTCATCACTCTTTTCATAAGATGCCAACATTTCAAGTAAAATTTCTATTTCAAAATATTCATAAAATCCAGAAATTTATTGATATGCTTTATTTATAAATATTATGCGCGTGAATGTTATTATTATTTTATTTTTGAATCAGTATCCATGTTCAAATGTTTAACTTTAAACTAAAAAAAAAGTTTGCCTTTTGTAGTTCCAGAGATTTATCGATGCCGATCTTCTTTACGTAAAAAAATATAGCACGTGAATTATTTTTGAACCAATGAGATTTGATTTTTTTTCACGTAATTATAAAAAATAGTGTATGAAACACGTGTGAAAAATAAACTTTTTAAAACACTTGTCATTATTTCACTCGCTCGTGTAATAAAATGCACTAGTTTTAAAAAGTGTTACTTTTTAACACTTGTTGCATAAATAACTATTTGTACATTATCAAAGAATTACTTTATATTCTTTCCCCCCCATGTTCAAAAAGCTTTTCGCAGGGCCAACTAATAAAGAATTGCTATTAATTGAGTGGCCTTTTGACGACGTTGGGGAGATATTTCTGCCAAAAATAATCAGTGCAAAAAATTTCCGGTAGTAGAATTTTGGCGCTGCAGTTCCAAACGTCAAATCGTCATAAAATAAATTATTAACTTTTTATTATAATCAATATTATTGATTAGTCATTTAAATAGCATTTTTAAAAGTTTGAAATCCAAAATGTGAATTTTTTAAGTTTAAAATTTATGTTTTTCATACCGTGACTTCAAATAACAGCTCAGTGGCCACTGAATATCATTCATTCTCATTGATTCATTCTATTTAGTTATTTTATTCATTCGTTCATTTATTTTTAAAGTCCCTCTCCCTTTGTCGTGAATCTCCTCTGTGACACCCACTCTGAATTCTACTCCCTGATTTCGTTTCTAGATCGAAAAGACTTGGTGCTGAAGCCAATGTTGTGTGTTTGTCTGTATTTGTCCTGAGTATTGCGACGTATGTTAAATTTGAGTAGTCGAAAGTCTTGAACAAGCATATGATGGACCCACTGGTTTGCTTTGGGTGTCGCCCTCGTCACCTGACCAGGGTTCTACATTACGAGGCGTAATTGGCTGCATTAAAGCTCCATGGAGGTAAGAAATAGACAGTCGGAAACGACCATTCTGAATGCGGGTCGTAGGTCAGCGTCTCCCGGTACCACTTGAAGACCCACCGAGTATATGCGGAGTACGTGCTCGTTAAATGGGTTCGGTCATGGCGCAGTTTCCAACCAGGTCCCTGGAGACTATTTCCCTCCCCTTCAGGGACATGTCTAAATTGTGGAGGTGGCGATAGATGGCAGCATCTGCCTTGTATGTGTGTGTACGTCGTGTCCGTCCTTCTTGACGCAGGTTTATAAGCTGGTCTTTGTGGCCAAGCACACAAGCCTGAATTCTTCTGTCTAAATTGGTGAAGTCGAAAGTTCCGACGGCATTAGCGTACGGTGTCGCTCGCAGTTCCATTGTCGACCTCGTCACTGGACTGGTTCTGTTCTAATATGCATATATTGACTGGGAAAAGTAATTTTTTTGCAAGTACATACTCAAAAACACTGCAGATGATGTCTGGTATAATCACGCCTCAAGCGTAGCAATAAAACAGCTATACAATATTCCCATCCAACCATTTTTCTGTATGTTTTCTTCTTAGATAGAGAGGGCGACTTGGCGCGATTCTCTGCATTGCCTCTTCGGTTCGCGTGTTGGCGCAGTTGGCAACCCTTCCGCTATCAAAAGCAGCGATCTCCGGAGGTGGGAAAGGCAAGGGATCGGTTTTTTTTTTTGTTTAATTGTTTTGGTTGTAAAATATGTGCACGCTAATCGAAGAGACCATTGTCGGAAGATCTGTTTGTTTGAGATGCAGGGCCCGAGGCAGGAGGATTTTTAGAAACACACACAGAAAAGATTGTGTAAAAGAATAAATTTAAAAAAAACCGTATAGTTTATTACATAACAAAATTGATTGTCCTTTTTTTTTACTTAAACAATTATATTTAAATATTCCACCAAACAATACTCGTAATAAAATTATATTGAAGGAACCTTTATTAACTAAAAATTATCTAAAAAACCTTAACTGATACTACAATTTATTAATATTGTCAATAATCTGCCAGCCAAAAGAGATATAGTTTTTGGTGATTTTTCTAATTTTAAACTTGATATTTTCTCACTTTTTGTGTCATTTTGGTTCTTGTTCTATGTTCTGGTGATCGGTCCGTTTTTTTTAATAATTTTTTTTTGTCTTTATTTTGTACTGTATAGTTGTCCTGTCATATATTATGGATATTTTGTATCTGTTTGACAGTGTGTCTAAATAAATAACTAAACAAAATCATATTGGGGTGGTTTTTTTGTTTAATTTATAAAATAGCGTGTCTCAATATACAGCTGAGGGATGCAGAAACACATTTGAAGTGAGTGACACGTTAGCCGCAATATCTACAGGGTGTCCAGAAAAGGACTACCTGTTTTCAAAAATTAATAAAAAAAGAAATGGATAGAGATATTAACACAATCCTTGCAGTAAACGAAGGAGTCATGTCTGGAATTTGATATGGAACACTTTATTATGTTAGTTATGTTTATTACGTTATTATATGTTATTAAACTTTATTATGTTCAATTTAACCGACAGATAGCGCTGCAATACCATGTGTTGGATTCCATGCAATAAGTATTGCTTCTTTCCCTGAACTGAAAGCTTCTGAACATTTCTGAACACGTGTCCTTCTTTTCGGTATATACGCATGCCTAGTTCTTTCAAACAGCCAACACACGGTATTGCCGCGCCATCTGTCGGTTAAATTGAACATAATAAAGTATAATAACATAATAACGTAATAAACATAACTAACATAATAAAGTGTTCCATATCAAATTCCAGACATGACTCCTTCGTTTTCTGCAAGAATTGTGTTAATATCTCTATCCATTTCTTTTTTATTAATTTTTGAAAACAGGGAGTCCTTTTCCGGGCACCCTGTATCTCTTCTGAAAGCACAAGAATGTGGTTTACGTAAAAACATGACGTGGTAATCTTACACGCACGTGAATTACCTTTGAACAAATGAGACATGATTTTTTGTCACGTATAATATGTGAAAAGTAAGCTATTTAAAACACTATTTCTCTTGCTCGTGCCTCTCTTGTGAAATAAAATCGACTCGTTTCAAAAGGCATCACTTTTTGCATCCATAACTATTGAGGGATCTATCAACGTTAAAAAAAACCATTTGACCTAAGCTCCGCAGGTTTCATTACTTCCGTCATTAAGTTATGTGAACTTAACATTGGCTCCTTCAAACCCTCACAAGGATTATCTTTTCGACCAAAGTGTCGTTTTCACTACATTACATTAAAAAAAAACAAAACTTTTTTTCTATAGCATAAAAACATTATTTATAATTTATGTAGCAAATGGTTCTAGGGACCTCCTCCACACTTTAAATACAACAATTTCATGAAGGGAATAAAACCGATTGTTAAAAATTGTATGTGTTTCTGGTAAAACAACCCAGTCAACAGAGAACTGCTGGCCAAACAGTTGATTAACTGCTCTGCCGTGAGCAGGTAAACTGGAGGAACCACAATAACACATTGGACCAGTTTTGCCCTGAAATAATGAATCTACTCCAGAATACTTTCTCATAGGTAAGAGTAATTGAGTGCTTACAACAATGGTCCAAGTCATTAGTCAAGCTACTGCAGTTTACCTCCCTGCAGCAGTGCTGTAGGTGACAGCTCGTGCTACTTGTTCCGTTGGAAAATACACCCATACAATAGTTAAAAAATTTTAATTTTTAATTTTTTTTATTTAAAATAAATTTTGTTTTATTGTTTTATAATGAAAGTTTTTAATTGAATTGGTCGATAAACACTTCGTACGGGGCGAAGATTGGTTTTGTTTGTGGGAAAGAAGACAATGGTTGACATCACTTTGACGTCACTTTGTAGGCGCAGCCGTTCTAGTTTAGATGAATTAGCTGCCGGGTGGTTTCTTTGTGGGGTTTCTGACAACGGTCAACGTAACTGTGGCGCCACTTTAGTCGTGGCTGTTCCAGTTGTACATTACAATTATACTTCTCTCTCTGTCGTGGACAGGTAAACTGCCGTACGTATCTCCACCATTGACTGGGACACGCATGCCTACTATCTATAAGAAATCATATTTAAGTATGACACAATAAAAGGCAAAACATGTCCAATTCATGAGTGGGGATACAGTAGTTCACCTACCCACGACAGATTTGGCGCTTATGCTTTACTCAATTGGCGATTTTTGGAAAATCGCCTTATTTCACAGTTTCCAATTCCAACCATAGCAACCCTATTTGCTAACGACGAAAAACGCTTTTTTATAATCGACTTCGCGATTTGTGATAAAGTTTATTAAAAATAAAGTTTATATATTTTGATTTTTGCTTGAAAGTTTGAAATTCGTAATGTTTAGAAACTTCTGTTCTGTTTGAGGTAAACATAGATAATAATGGCAGGTATTGATGAACGTTTTAGTTAGGGCGACCACACGTACTGCATTTCGCAGTACAGTTTTTTTGTAATTCAATTTATATAGCTATAAAAATTGTGCGAATTGTCTCCGTTTATTTTTATCATATTTTTTCAATTAAAAACAAACTTACAAGTAAAGCGTGATTTATGAACATTTAATGATGATAAGAATATCTTAGTGAAATATATTTGACGTCATTTTAAACTAATTTATGGCGCAAAAATAAATTTATTTTTATTTATTGTTTAAAAGAATTAAAGTTTCTAGAGCGATTGTTGCGAAATGGCAATGATGATTTAATTCTAATAAAAATGGCTTCTTATGCATTTTAAATGAGCATTAAATTTTGCAGTTTTTTTTAAATAATTGAAGTACTTCGTATTCTTTTCTGAAATTTTCAATGTATTCTAATTTCGATGCGCTGAATTTTTTGACGAAATCGCGATTTTGTTGTAGAAGATTTATTATTGATTTTAAGGAAAAGATAATTTTCCCCAGTCATCTGTGGATACTAGTAACACTAAATTATGTGATTCAAAAATCCTGACAATATAGTTATTTAGAAATAAAAAAAGAAAAATATGACTTAACCCCTCATGGAAACAAAACTCATGACTTGCGCCCTTTAAGAACGAAACTCATGACTCCCTAAAAAACTGAAAAAATGACTTATTTCCTTTGGAAAATAATTCAAGTGTATTTTTCCACTCAATTACAGCATTAATTTTTAAATATACAATTTTAGTAGCTATTTATCACATATCTTCATTTTCCAATTTTATTTCCTCATCACTCTTCATTTATGTCGGTTTGCAAGATTGGTCCTAAAAATAAAAGCATTTGTGCACTTCAAAAGATCTGATTTTTTTTTGGCTTGTTTTTATTCTGAAAAGGAGAATTCCACGTTTCCGGATCGTGTGACGACAAAATGAACCAATGTATGTTTTCTCGATTCCAACATCTCGCTTTGTAATTTCCAGTACTTTGGCTTCTGAAATCAAGAAAGCTTGTTTTCAGAAACCTACAAAGCCCCTTCAAGACGACTATGTGCACATTTTTTCCAATCTATAGTCCAACAGCTTCTTCATTCGAATCGGTCATTATATTATTTCCAACTTAACCTTATTATAAATAATACAGCTGAAATAGTTCTGATAAAAAAATGTTTTGATCTAAATAATCATTTAAATTCAGATGATATTCTTACAAATTTAAGTTTTTTGCAATGTAAAACAGAAATTTATAAAAATCTATTCCGTTTTTAAAAATTAATATATATTTTGCCGTAAAAATACTTCTAAATATTGTAATTATTTCTTTGAAATAATCCTACTTGCGTATTAATAACTTTTATTTTTATAATTTCTTTTGAAAAATGTATAAGAAAATTAATAATTTCGATCATAAAAACATTTTTTGAGAGAGACTACTGTTTGATGATTAAAAGCAAACGATAACTCGCAGTTTAGCCAACATTCAAATAGCAAGTGAACATGGCACAATTTAAATTAGTTTTCGTCGCTCCAGCAAAGTTTTAAGAACTGATCTATGCGTTTTTTTCTGGGACTTAGGTGGATAAAGACTTAATCACTTTTGGCACAAAAGTCACTTGTGACTTAATTCTTTTCGGAAACAAACACGAATTTCCCCCTCTATTTTTAATTTGACCAAACCCCGCCTGGAACTTCTCCTTATTGAACATAGATAGCAAGCATGGTTTAATACATTTTTGATTTTCCATCAAAAAGTCAATTTTCGAAGATTTTCACTTAACGCCTTTTGGAAATCAGCTCTTCAATTCAAAACTACAAACCTAATGCAAAAAATAAACTTAAATATCACGCTAAACTACAGTAAAAAACAGTGCTTAAAAGTTCATTTAAGCTTATTGCCTAAAAATGAATGTTTAAGCACGATATAAGCGCAATTATTCGTTCAAATCATTTCGACGCGATTATTGATTTATAAAAAAAAATCAAGAACTTTTTCCCAATATAGCAAAAATATATTTTACGACTCTGTTTTTGTTCGATGTTCCACTTCAATCAGTAATGAATCGGATCGTAAACACGTTAATGCGATTCCGATTTTTTACGACAGCTTTTCGCCTAATGAGAAATCATTTTTACAACCCTAAAGATTAAAATAACATGAAGTGGTGAAAAAAAACAATTCAAAACCGAGGGGTCCAGTGAAACCTTCAATCGCTTTCAGTAAACAGCCCAAACCGTAGTATTCGACAGCTGAATTTTCACAAGTTTGCAGCAATTCCCATCACTGGTAAGAAACAAGTAGGTTTGTAACAGAATCTGTCACTCAGCCCGCTTCCACACTACATTTGTGTTCAACAGGAAAAATGTCGCCAAACACGATATTAATTCTATCATAAACATTTACACTCTGAATTTGGCTAGTTTCATTTATTTTATTTCGAAAATTTAATGATTATTTTTTCAATAATTATTATCGTTTGCAAAAAATTAATTTATATTTCAAAGAATACATATGTAATATTCCTCTCTTTTAAATAGAACCAAAACATTTCATATTAACATACAAACCATCTCTTAGTGAAATATATTTGACGTCATTTCAAACTGATTGATGTCACATCAATAAATTTCTTTTAATTTATTATTTAAAAGAATTAAAGTTTCTCGAGTGATTGTTGAAAATGGCAATGTAATGGTTTTTTGACGTAAAACATTTGCCTGTAGCATTTGTAGTTTAGGATACGAAAGTGGGTGACTGACGGACAGACAGACGGACTGAACGATTATAATACCTTCCCTTTTTTACGTTACAAACGTAGTGTGGAAGGTAAAATGAATTGAAAAATAGTTTTTATTGGAGTATCAGAAATCTCTAAGGCAATGTTGTAAGCCTCTACTAATTCCACTGTAGAACGGCACCAAATAGTTCGCCAAGAGCGTTTGTTTGGGCTTACTACAGAGCAATCGATGGCTTCACTTGGCGAAACGGTGTTTGTTTGGGTTTTAGTCCGGCAGCATCTCCATCCTCTTCTCTTAACTCTCGGTTTCCTCCCGAAGTTTTAAAAGCGAGTTGAGTTGTGGCGGGACTGCTCGCGGAGAGAGAGATAGTTTAATTAAATACCCGCGCGGAGGGGGGGGGGGGACAGGGCGTGGCCCGCTCATTTGTGACGTCACTGATCGATCCCGCGTCAATTATTCATCGGGGAGATTAAATCAGAGCGGGATTCAAATGAGGGAGGATGATTGACGTCGCACTAGAGCGCCGCCGGATCCAGTTACGGTTAACGATATACAATTTGTAAGGTAACTTAACCCTTTCGGACCGAGCTATCACGATCGTGCGGGTATAAAAGAGAATGTTCAAGCTTTTCAAAAATATCGATACCGAAGCAGCTGACTTGGATCAGTCGTTATTTGTAAAAACAATGACGTGGTGTTTAAAAAGTTGCTGCCATGCCATCGATGCTGTTTGAGGCAACTTGTTCAAATACAAATACAAAAATTGTCGACCAACAACAAGCCAGAGGCCCAGCAAGGTTGGTCCAAAATAAATCTAATACATTACCAGTGTCCAATGACTATCAAGTTTCTTCTTAAAATCTTCTACTCTCTTCGAATGCACAACATAATCTGTTAAAGCATTCCACTCATTGACAACTCTATTGTAAAAATAATGTTTTCTTACCTCCCTTCTAAAGCATGATTTATTCAATTTCCATGTCCTCTGGTCCGGCTATTTAAGGTAAAACCTAAGCCCTCCATGTCTCCCTGTTTTATGAACTTGAATAACTGTATTAAATCACCCCTAGCTCTCCTGTTTTCCAGGGAATACATGTTTAAAGATCTTAATATCATAATTAATACCAGATAGACCCTTAATCCTTTTTGTAGCCATATGCTAAACGTTTTCAAGCAACTCTATATCTTTTCTGAGGAAGGGAGACCAAAATTGAACAGCTATTCAGTTTTGTTTCGATTAAAATCTTAAAATTTAGTCTCATAAACTTAAATGAGCCCCATATCTTACGGGGTCTTAAATTGATAAGTGTCACAAATTAAAACTTCAGGAAACTGTCTCATTAAAAAAAAATGATAGAAAGCTTATAAAAATGTATATGCAAATATCTCTCATCTCAGAGAATCCTGGAACATATAAAGGAGGGACAACTCGAATGTTATTTACCATCAAACAAAACAATAATCATAATTCGTCTGAAATGTCATACATTTTCATCCGGGCCTCTCATCCTGCACACACACCGGAAAATACATGTACCAACCTAACTGCCCGTCACCTAAATGTCAGGTTTTCCAGCAACATATTTTTTTTTTAATTTGTAAATTGTTTAATTTAAATAAATTTTAAAATTTTAAGTTTTGAGAAATCAT
Source organism: Oedothorax gibbosus (assembly GCA_019343175.1). Taxonomy (NCBI): domain Eukaryota; kingdom Metazoa; phylum Arthropoda; class Arachnida; order Araneae; family Linyphiidae; genus Oedothorax; species Oedothorax gibbosus. Next base: position 301,758 of record JAFNEN010000750.1, on the reverse strand, counting down.
TTATTATTCTCTGCTATTGAAATAAAGTTTTATAACAATATAAAATATATGAATTTTCAGCTAAAAATTTAAATTTAAAATCCATGATGGGAAAATAAGTCTACACTTCATCCAAATGTTCTGCAAAAGGATTTAAAATTCTGAAAACCTGACGATTAGAAAGGAAATTGAAGAGAAATGTTCACGATGCAACTGCTCTACTTTCAATTTTAATTTCTTCCTTTAAAAAAAGTAAGTAATCTTGAAAATCATTTTATCAGAATATTACTTCAGTAGCTATAATGAAACATAAATTCCAATAAACAAATTCGAATGGAGTAAGTTGAATTAGAGCTACACGAGGGCTATTGGCAACGGGCTTCGTAATTTAGAACCACAGTCAAAAGCAACGATCGTTATTCGTTAGACTTTTTGACTGCACAGACCGCGTTTATGGGTATTTTGGCAATGCGTGGGCCCGAACCTGGGACCTTTTGCATGCAACGCAATCGCCTTACCGACTGGGCTCCTCCACCCCAAAAAATTGACATATATTTAAATTAAATTTATTTAATTCTTATACCTTCTATTATTTTTAAATTTAAAGGTGTTGTAGAATTAACAAAAAAAGCTTAATTCGTAAGTAACAAAATATCACCCATTTCCTAATAACCGTTCATGAATAATACAAAGAAAAGAGTGAAAAATAAACAGAACTAATATCAATAATTCTGTGCCCAAAAATGGAATAAGTTTTATTCCTTTTTTTTTTTAATATCATGAACAAAGTGAATAAAAATAATAATAAACGATATGTTCTTTAATGATCTATTCATAACCATATATACATTCACTTCCAGGGGTTTTTTTTGGATTAACTTTTTTACTGAATCAATAAAAGTAAACGACACATTTAAATAAAAAAAAATTGCACCGTCCTCTGCTATCGTCTGACACATCCGCAGTTCCTCCCAACATCTCAACTCGGCCCACCCTGCAGTGAGACAATGCAGACGAGATGGAACACATTTCTCTCTCTTTTATTAAAAACAGTTTTTAACAAAAATACAACAGAAGGGTTGCCATTTGGAGAGGGAGTTGCCCGTTTTGGCGAACTTGTTTTTCACGGCATTCTTTTTTTCTATCTGTTAACGGCAAAACAGGAGATCAGGGATTTATAGAATGTCTGACCCCGTAGTTACAGTATAAAATAATAGTTATCAACATTTTTAAATAATAATGCTTTTACAACAAGCTTTCAAATAATAATGCAAGTAAACTCATAAATTATTGATAAATAAAAATAAGATAATATTTTTTTAAAATGCTTCAATAATAATTACTTATTGAACATTTATTGTACTTCATAATTAGTAATACAATACTCACATATACCTACGTGACCCAACTTTCATTCAAATCACTGATTTTATATATCGCCAATAACATATAGGCTGGATTTTTGAGTCAAATTTAATTTCTCCCTGCAATCACAAAAAGATTTTTTTAAAAGGAAGGACAGAGTGGAAAGGGTAAATAAACTGACGAATGTAAATCGACAAAAAAGTATCAAGTAGAGGTACGACAAAAGAGCATTTTAGAGCAGAATTCGAAAGGGGATATAGATAAAAGTCCAAAACTCTCCATTATTTTTCATTGATATAAAATTGAAATAAACGTAGACTTTTAAAGGACAATAAAAATGACATATATGTCTTTTTTTTTTTGGAATTTGAATTAAAAAAAGTAACATTAGTTTTAATTTAAATAAGTACTCGGTAGTTTAATGTTTCTTCTTATTTTTTCTTTAATTTGTCCAGCCATTCTTGAAATTGATATCGTTCAATCACAACTTATCATCAACATTTTTCACTTCGAATGTTAAGAAATGAAAATATTAAGAAAAAGAATTTATCTAATTTTTGAAGAAAAAAATAATTAGTGAAACCATTTAAAGCGATAATCTGCTCTTTAAAAATATCCTAAAGAATGAAGAGAGCCTAAAAACATCCAGCATTAAAAAATATAACCAAGTGGAGACACACTTGTGACTTAAATTTGGCCTATCATAGGTTTTGTGCATTTGCCTGTATCAATAGAGTTTTCTAGGACTTTGCTCCAAGCAGACTTTTAAGTATTGAGGGACAATGTTGTTGGTTTTTTTCTAACGGGGCTGCCTTATTGGCGGCTAAGCCAGGCTCGGCATATTCCCCAGAACTGAGAGCCATTTTTCTGTGATTTCATCTAGGCGACTCTCGCTGCCAATTTAAACGCTCAGATTACAATAAATATGAGCTCTCTGTAGACGTTAAAGTATGCCGATATTTAATTTTGCCTAGAGAACCCAAGCCAAATGAGTACTCAAGTGATATTTTACATGCCACATAATTAAATGACATGTTTTCCCACGATTTTCTAATCCAGAAAAACTGACGGCTCAGCCTGAGGGACAGTGTAAAGTACTGCATTTTGGGTTAAAACGTTTGTAGCACAAAATACCTTCTTCTTCAACAGGGCTACAGCCTAGTGCAGGCGAAGGATTTCTCGCTTTCTCCATCAGACGATATGCAGCAATACTTCTGCGGAAGTTGTGATTGCAAAACTAATGCATTAGCTCTATAGGACTAACATACCCTATTAACTACAATTGAAAAGTAAATTTGCCACGCGCAAAATGCTTTCTGTTTATATACACTCTTAAAGACAAACACGGTTTAATCAGTCTGATTAATTTCATCCTTTCCGTGCCGAAAATGCACTTCTATAGGAGTGAATTTCACCTTTTGAGTGGTAAAAAATAAAGAAAAATCGCGCCTTCACTTTAAAACGAGCGGTTTTAACTCTCTGAGTAATTTACTCTTTCCAGTGCGAAAATGCATTTCTATAGGAGTGAATTTCATTTTGTTTAAATGTAGGATGCAACTGATCTCGATTAACCACGGATCTCCAAAACAAAGTGCCTCCCGTGTTAATCCAATATATATAAAAAATAAAGTATTTTCTAATCCACATTTCTACTTCTGTATTGGATATTTCAAAAAACGGTTTTTTTATATGATAAATGTCACTGATTTACAGTTCGAATATTCTCACTTTTTGAAATGGGTTCAAATATATTTTTTTTTATAATTGCGTGAAAAATATCCGACTTATACACAATAATTTTAATAAATATCGGACGTAGGCAAAAATTTAGACTTTTTGAAACAGTGAAAAGTGTACTTTTTTCACTCAAAAGCAGTGGAAAAATAGTATTATGCTACTAGTGTAAAGGCTTTTTTAAACGAGTTGAATAAATTATTTCACGAGCGAGTGAAATAAATTCGAGTTAAAAAGGCTATTTTCAACGTGTTGTCACACACTATTTTTTATAATAACGTGCAAAAAATTTATTATAAATTGGCATTATTGATGGCTTATTAATTATTTTATTATTACGTTCAAATGTTTTGAAGGTGATTATTATATTATGATTATTTAAAATCACGTGCAAAAGTATTTCTTATATTGGCATTGGAAATAAGACGCCAAATAAAGAATCACGTTCAAATAACGAATTTTACACCAATCAGATGCTCGTATTTACTTTGTGGCACTAGTGCGTAAAAGTAACTTTGAAACACGATTTCGTTAAAAGCATCACTTTTGCCACGATTTGAAAAAGTAATTTTTTTTGCACGATATTATAAAAAAGTACTTTTTTTCACTCTTTCCATAAGAAGCCAACATTTCAATTCAACACTTATTTCATAATATTTATGTTAATAGTAACATTGGTGTTATTAATGCTTATGTTTAGCACTCTAGTCCCATTTTAACCGCTGTTGTATTTCTATCTCTTCTGGAAGCCTTTCAATTTGTTTTAGAAAATCAGAATCCATGTTCAAATGTGTTACTTTAAACTAAAAAACGAATTTGCCTTTTGTGGTTCCAGATATTTATAGGTACACGTAAAAACGTGCACGTGAATTATTTTTGAACTGATGATATGTGATTTTTTTCACTTAATTATAAAAAATAGTGTATGCAACGCATGGGAAAAGTAACCTTTTTTAAAAACGTATCATTATTTCACTCGCTCATGAAATAAAATCCACTCGTTTTAAACGGTATTACTTCTCACACTTGTTACACAAATAACTATTATAACAAAATAGGTAAGGTAAGGTAATCGTTTCCGGCTGCCTATTTCTAGCCTCCTTCAGGAGCTTTAACACAGCCAATAACGCCTCGTAATTTAGAACCCTGGTCAAGTGACGAGGTATAACAAAATATTCGAACCCATTTATGTGTTTACACAGACCTATAAGTCAGTTACAGTTTTCACATAAAACAAAACGTTATCATATTAAAAAAAAATTAATGCAGCCGGAGAAATGTGGCTTAGAGAATCCCCCATTGCATTAACACTTTGGTTTGGAGACCCGCTGTCACTCGGTCTTATTCGCCCATAAGTAAGGATTTCAAAACTAATAAATTAGCGACCGGCCATCACAGAAAATCATTGGATTTTACTATGTTTATTTTTTGCCGCTTACTTATATCGTCGAATTGCATTTCGTAATATAAATACAGTTCGCATTTAAACTTAGAGATTTCATTCAAAATGAATCGGCAGTCTATTCCTTTGGATACAAAACAAAACATTTTAAATGATATTGACAACAAATGTTTTTTTTTTTTTTTTTTTAAAAATGAAGCGGGAATTGCGTCGAAATAGGGTGAAGTTAAAAACACCACTTTAAAGATTTTTTAAAAAATCAGTAAACGAACTTAATTGCTGTTTTTTAAAAATAAATTCCAATTTTTTATGTAGTATGTACTACTCCAAATGAACTTTATTAATTGAATGACCAATCGTATACATGTATTATTAGTGTATTACATTATAAAATAATTTTTAGATGTTATTTTTTTAAGCTATTCACTGGTTCAATGTAAAAAAAATTACGAAATGTTCGGTGATCAAGAAATGTTTCGGTGTTTCCTTCGAATTCGAAAGAGAGAGTTAAGAGAGTTTGTCAGTCCCATAAAGCTAATGCATTAGTTTTGGAATCACAACTTCTGCAGAAGTATTGCTTTGCCAGGTTAGCCCTTTTTCCCCAGGTATGGGAATCAACACAACATCGAAATGAAACAAATTTGAAGCGAAAATGTTGTCTAGTTATTTCATTATATAGTTTTGGAGTTTTAAAATGTCCCAAAATATTCAGCATATGGCGACACTATTTTAAAACTTTATCAATTAATAATTAAATGACGTTATTTTCTTTTCAATTTTGGTTTAAATGTATGTTATGATGATTCCCATACCTGGGGAAAATGGGATAACATGGCAAAGCAATTCTTTTGCAGAAGTTGTGATTTCCAAACTAATGCATTATGGGACTGACAGTCCGTCTTAACGGGGTTCGACTGGCATGTGTTGTGGATTTGGCGTCCGAGTTGGCGCCGTGCACAGCGGGGCGGGAGTTGGCACTTTTAATAATGAAGTGAAGCGAAGACACCCTGAGTCATTCATCAAGGAGCAGAAGGGCGTGTCCCTCTTTTCCATCGGCGACGATCAATTTTGGCCGCGATTCCCGAGACACTCCGAAAAGGGGTCACTTTATTGACATGAATGGCGTCCGTGGCCTTGGAGTTCGGTCGACACACTTTGCACGGAAAAAACAAACACTTTATTAACACAAAAACAAACATTACAGAATAATTTTTGTTCGTCACAAGGGGGTTAAAAAGAAACCGTACATGTGACTAAATAATCAATTATAATTAATACGACACAATAATAAGACACATTATAATTTTAAAAAAAACCACAAAAAATAATAAATTTAAATACATAAATATACACAAAAAGAAAAAATGTGACACTGTTAAATGCTATATAATCAAAACAAATGCCTAAAATTCTGGTCAGCGGGAAAATATATATAAAAAAAAGCAGTTCGCTTCTATAAATTAAAAAATACATCAATATCGTCTATTGACAAAATAAACTTTAATAAAGAATTTTTAAAGCTGTATAAAGAAGGGATACTTCAGTAGGTAGTTTATTGAATACTTTTGGGGCTAAATATGACAAATGTTTTCGAAAAATTTCTTTATGTGGAAATGGGATATGATAAATTTCATTTAAACGTCTCGCTAATATATTTAATTTTAAATTACAAAAGAATTATTACGATGTAAATATAAAATCATTCGAAAAATAACATTATGTCGACTCGGTAGTAAATTTAAAAATGGGGATGTTCGAATAAAGATGTCCTTTCAGAATTTGAGAACATTTGTTTTGAATTGAAATCAACGGATTAATATTGCTTTTATAATCTCCTCCCCATACAATACTACCATAATTTATGATAGGATAGAAAACTCGGAGTGTGTAATGCTAGGCGCCTTTCAGTGACCACTCAGTGAATCCATACACACGTTTGAAGGTGCCTTCTATACAGGTCCTGGTAAAAAGGCGCCAAACACAGCATTAATTCTATATTAAACATTTTTATGCTAAAATATTTGGCTAGTTTCATTTAAATATTATTTCGAAAATTCAATAATTATTACTTATCGTTTGCAAAAATTAATCTATATTTGAAAGAATAAATATGTAATATTCTTCGCTTTTAAATAGAATGAAAACATTTCATATCAACATACGAAGAATCTCGTAGTGAAATATATTTGACGTCATTTCAAACGGATCGATGTCAGGCACAAAAGATTTTGGGCGCCCCTTACTGAACAATTTGTGTAAGATTGCCCGTCATGATGATACCTTTGTTCTGTTGACCGATTTTTCAAATTTTTGCTACCATTTCATCTGCTTCCGTATAACATCGATCAATCCAGTCACGCCAGTCTGAGCTAAAGTCAAGCCAAAAATGAAGTGGGGTCTCAGAAAACTTTAAAATTTACTAAATTTTAGAGGTCTACTACAGCATTTAGCATAATATTAACTAAAATTAAGGGGCCCTTAAAATATGGAGGCCCTAGGCCCTAGTCTAAAGGGCCTTATACTAGATCAGGCAGTGCTGATATTGTAATGCTAATACCTATAAAATCTGAAAAGCTCTACGACGCAGTTTTCAAGAAAACTTTAATCTGACGTCCGTATGAACTCGTGTACAATATTGGAAGTCCGTATTTCTTTTAGTTCGAACTGTAGAGTGGTTTCAGTTAGATCAATGCTTGAAAACCACTTTTTAGGAGGGTTAAACAGGCAGTTGAGTTGTAAGAAAAAAAAACGTAGTAAGTAAAGAAACTTTCTGTACTAAATAAAAGTTAAGTAAGCGATATTAAACCTTCAAATGAATGTGACCTGTCTATAAAAGGGACTTTTTTTTTCAGTAAATCAAGACTACAAACTTGCATCGTTACTTGCCAGTCATTTAAAACCAAGAGACAGTGTGTACTATAGCTCCGGTATGACGCTCATTTAAACAACCAATCTTCAGTCATTCTACTGGAGACACGATGGTTGGTTGGTAGATTGGTAGACATATATTTTTCAGGCTTGTGTGCTTGGTCACAAAGACCAGCTTATAAACCATCGTCAAGAAGGACGGACACGACATACACACACATATAAGACAGATGCTGCCATCTATCGCCATCTCTACAATTTAGACATGTCCCTGAAGGGGAGACTGGAGACACAAGCATCAAGTGACAAGACCAACCAACGAACTCCTTTGGTTAAACGCATCCGGCTGTCTTTTTCTAGCCTCCGCTTAGCTTCAACGCAGCCAAATTACGCCTCGTAATATAGAACCGCGGTCATGTGACGAGGCCAAGGCCTGAACGGACACCCAAGTGGACTTAAGATGCCTCAAAATATATCCCCTCGACCGAATTTTGAGGCACCTTTTTGAATGAATAGGGAGAGCTCGAGCTTCTCGCGCCTATTTTGCAGTTATGCTTATTTTCGTTCTTAATAATTAAATAATAGGTTGGAAAATCACACCTCAAGTTCACCCTAAGGGGATTATTACTTTAGCGACGTATAATTAACCGCTTTTTGAAAAGGCCGTCTTTCTCGACGCAAAACAGAAATTTTAAACGAAAATCACATTTAGTAAATGTCATACATTTAAAAAATGATTGAAGCTAGCGCCATCTAGTGATAGAAAGAGAAACTAATTTTTCTAGTCACAGTTATTTTCAAAGTACATACCTGTTCAATTTATTTCGTCTATTTATATTGGGTTTTTGTCAGGTAAAAACGACTTCACTCTTTTAAATATTACATCAAAAAATTATGCTGATAGAAGATAGAACCTTTCTAAATCAGCTATTCAAATTTCACAGTCCTAAATACTTGTTTTTTCTCTCCTCTTTATTTTACTCCTGTCATAACTGCTGATATATTATATAATTAAAATAATCTTTACATGGAACATACCCGACGCTGCTTACGATGTAGCCTTTAAAATATGCGCTTGTTGCCTACTCAAGTGTCGGCTCGTCTCTTGACTGTGGTTCTAAATTTCGACGCCCGTCGTCAATAGCCCTCGTGTAGCTCTAGTGCAACGATAATTTAACCTAACCCTAACGGCGTCTCAATTCTAGTTTTCTCTATTTATAATGAGCGACAGTTAGACGCTTTAGACAATAATCTCAAAATTACGCCGATAGGGCTGAAAATGTAGTAAAGTAAGTAACCGCCAGTAAAGATGAGTTGCCGTCGGGCTTTATACTACTTATTTATTGCTAACTATATTACTGATAAAAAAAATAGCAGCGCCATCTAGTGGTGGTCATTCTGTGAGCATTCCCCATATTTACTGTATTATTTTTGAAATCACAATATCTGACGACTATGTGTATCAAATAAAAATTGTATTTCCACAGGATATGAAAACAGGAATCAAGCTGTTGAAGAGAAAATATATCATCCGAATATTTAATTAGTGTTAACGTGTTTAATTAGTGCGATACGTGTCGATACTCTATAATCAGGGCCCGATAAATCAGTACAATAGAATCCACCTATTAATAGAGTGGGGGGAAAGATAGGGGGATATGAAACAAAACATCTCATCTTTACCGAATGCAAATTTTAGAATTAATTGGAAATTGAACAAATCGAGCTTTAGAAGGGAGGTAAGAAAACATTTTTTTACAATAGAGTTGTCAATGAGTGGAATGCATGTTGTGCATTCGAACGAACGAACGTTTAACAATTAGGACGACTTGGGCGCGCAGCGCCCTCCACGTCCGGTATGACGGGAAAATTGAGACATGGCAAATGAGTAAATTGGCAGTTGAAGCGTAGGGATACAGGGCAAGAAGATGGGAGCCAATCGGCTCGCAGGCGCAAGGATACATAGAATGCAATAATAGTTACATGACCGGCCAGGGGTTTTTTTTTGGGGGGGGGGGGGGATTTTTATAGATTTTTTTGGAGAATTTTTATAAGTTTTTTTTTGGCGGCCGTGAAAAAGAGAAAAATAAAATATTTACAAAATCATGGGATTGCTGGATTAAGTGACGGGCGTCTGGCATTGCAAGGCAATGTATGATCGGAAGGATCTCTGTTTTGCATTCGAAGAGAGTAGAAGATTTTAAGAAAAAAACTTGACGTTCATTGGAAACTGGTAATATATTCGATTTATTTTGGACCAACTGGGACTTGTTGGTAGACAATTTTTGTATCTTAACGGCGAATGAGACAGAGTGACCGCGGAATCAAAAGTGCGTTCATCCTTTGGAAAAGGATTTCTAAGCCATATTTCTCCGGCTGTATTGAATATTTTACAAACGGTTTTTTGTGTGGTAAATGTAGCTGATTGACAGGGCTGTATAATACCACATTTTTAAATTGGGTCAAGTATGTCGAGGCAAAATTATGTATTGAAATATTTTCGTAAACATTTGAAAAGCTGGGATAGAGCCCTGTAAAGTCACATTTATCATATAAAAAACCGTTTGTAAACATATTTACTAGAGAAATGTGGTTTAAAAATCATTTTATTGTTGGATTAACACGGTCGGTTTGGAGATCCGGTCTTATTCCCCCTTTAAGAAAATTTACTTTAGCGACATTTTGCTTAAAGCTTTGAAAAAAATCCGTCTTCCCCGGCGCAAAATATTATTATAAATGAAGATCACATTTAGTTCTATGCCATGTCATATTTTTAATATTCTTAAATGATTACTGCTAGCGCCATCTAACGACAGAAACAAAACATAATTTTTTTATTCACAGTTATTTTCGAAATACTTTTTTTCGATAGTCTAGCAATTGGGTTTTCGTCAGGATAAAGTAAAACGACTTGCATTTTTTTCAAATACATAAAAACGTTGTTTTAATGCCGCCAGAAGACAGAAACTTTCTCAATTTAACTAATCAAATTTCACAGTCCCAAATACTTGTCATTTTTTTCTCCTCCTTTGCTTATTTTACTCCTGTCATAACTACTAATGTATTATTTAGTTAAAATAATCTTTAAAATTAACTGATTTTTGTTAATTTCGTTGTAGCTAGTATATTTAAAATTGGAACGTTTCCAAACAACACACTTTAATATTTTATTAATTTTGTTATTATCAGTTTATTAATGAAATATATTTTAATTTTTTTTTAATAGAATTTATAATGACACACAGAAAGAAGGTGCGTAATTGTCTGCGATCCAAACCACTGGGCCATCCCCCTCTTATCGTTTTTTGAATAGATAATGTAAGGTTGTACGCTTTCCGGCTGTTCATTTCTAGCCTCCATTGGAGTATTAACACAGACAATTACGCCTTGTAATTAGAACCCTAGTCAAGTGACGAAGTCGACACGTGAGCGGGTACCTAAAGCCAACCAGGGGCGCCATCGTGCGCTTGTTCGGGATTTTCCACTCAGAGATAACACTAAAATTCAATGTTTACAGACGCAAAACCAACACGGATTTCGGACAATTGGCAGATTTGTGGTCCGTGGACTTTCGGAGCTCATCTGTACTATAAGTTTTACTATTTAATGAAAGTTCTCTATTATCCGGAATTTTCGATTATTCGACCTACATCCGTTTCGAATTAGATAGGATAATCGAGGTTCTACTGTACTGTTTTTAATGATAGATTTAATATATATCTAATATATTTTATTTAATTACATATTAATGATTTTTTATTCATTATGATGGATATATTTAATTAGCTGAAACAATAAATATGGTTGAAATTAAGTTTAAGACCACAGACTACCAACAGGTGGCGCTACGGCCTAAAACTAACAGCTTGTAAAGCCATGTAATTTCTCAAACGTGGAAGGCATTATTATGTAGGAGGTTTTGTATGGACTTCACTTATAAAGGGTCTGAAACGAAAAATTCCAACAATGTCCAAAGCCGACTGTATACTTTAATTTAGGTCAAGTTACTAATTAATTTACGTTACTAATACTGTTGTGTAACCCACAAGAGTAACAAAGGACCAAGACTGATGGACAACCAAATGAATCACTCAGCAGCAAAACGATAAATCTTCCAAGTGTAAAAACATCGAACCCGGAGAAGTCAGATGCCACGAAATGATCCTAAGTAGGAGTAGGGGCACTTTAGCGTCGGAAGTGACGTCATCAGAGGAGGAGTCGGGTGCGCTCTAATCGTTCGGTATACACGTGACCGGAAGGGGCGTGGTCGAGGAGGAGTTGGGTACGCTCTAAGTGTTCGGAAGTATGATGTGGAGTTGAGTTGTAGGGGTGCTGCTTTCGTTTTCGTGTGACGTATAATAGTTTAGAAACGGTCTTTAATAGGTTATTGTAAAAGAACAGTTACTAGGAGTTGTTGATTGCGCAAATTTATTTTTCTGTAACAATATAATAAGCGATTTTCTACTGATTGTGGCGTCTAGTTATTTTTTTTGGCGAAAGTTTAGAAAAAGGTCTTGCTATTATTAAAATGGGTTATTTCATGGGATGACGCTACCGAATGCAGCAACGTGGATTATAGGCTTATATGATAGGCTTATACTATAGGCATATACTAGGTGATGTATAAATAGGTGTGGACTATTAGTAAAGTTCATTTGAATATCAAGTTCTTTACGAGGGCGGTGTTAGACATTTAGGGAAAAAAATGAATAAACTTATTTCTTCTACATTCACTAATCCAGAACACCCTGCTAGTTTCGGGGGAGTTGCATCTTTAACCCGCGCTTTAAAAGGTAAAGTTAAGAAAAATGATGTAAAGAAATGGCTTGAAATGAAAGACTCGTATACGTTACATAAACCCTTAAGATACAATTTTAGTCGCAATAGAGTTATAGTGGGAGGCTTAAATGAACAGTTTCAAGCGGATCTTGTGGATATGCAATCCCTTTCCGTAATGAATGATGGTTACAAATATTTGTTAACTTGTATAGACGTTTTTTCAAAGTATGCTTGGGCCATACCTCTTAAAGAGAAGACAGGGCTTAGTGTTTTAAATGCTTTTAAAGGCATCTTTAGGGAAAGGAAACCCGAAAAACTACAAACGGACGATGGAACAGAGTTTCGAAATTCTAGAGTTCAAATGTATTTGAAGGCAAATAAAATTCACTTTTTTACCACACACAATGCCACAAAGGCGTCAATCATAGAGAGATTTAATCGTTCTCTACGCATGAAAATGTGGAAATACTTTACAGAATACAACACGCGCAAATACATTGATGTTATTCATAAATTATTGAAAAGTTACAATCATACTTATCATCGAAGTATAAAAATGGAGCCTATTTCCGTCACCCTTGATAATCAAGCCCAAGTTTGGAAAAATTTGTATGGCACATTGTCATCGAATACTAAACCTATTACTCTATTTCAAGTAGGAGATAACGTCCGTATCAGTAAAACAAAGGGCGCTTCGAGAAGGGGTATGAACAAAACTGGACTTATGAGATTTTTGTCGTTGATAAAATTATTCATAGAACGCCACCCGTGTACAAAGTCAAAGACTTGCAGAATGAGGATATTCAAGGAACATTTTATGCACAAGAACTTCAAAAAGTGACAAAAACAGATTACTTTCAAGTGGAAAAAATTCTCAAGAAACGTAAAACTAAAAAGAAAACAGAATATTTTGTCAAATTCAAGGGTTACCCTGAAAAATTTAATGCTTGGGTGTCCGACGTCAAAATGCTATAAATAGTATTTTCATTCAACGTTTCACGTTAGTTATCAAGATGTCGTTCTACTTGACACTTGTCTCGGACAGTTCCATGTCCTATTTCCCTGATAATAAAATTTCTCGTTTCATAACTCAGTTACCTTCGCCTATTAATTTAAAAGGTGAATGGGAAGTTGGTTTGTCTGAAATTATGTATCCTCATTCTTGGTACAATGTGAATAAAACAAACAATTGTTTTTCTTATGATAACGGTGATGGTAAAATACAAAAGAAAGGATTGACGTAGGATGTTACGAAATCATGTACGATTTACTATCGGCTATTCAATTATCACTTCCTAAAAACCCTTCCAAATTTACTTTCTCTTATAATAAACAGTTTAAGAAAGTTGGCTGATAAGAAAGTGCCCTTGTTTAGAAAACGTAAGATTCTTGTGCAAAAGGGGAACGGCTTTTTGAGTTTTCTTTTACCAGCGGCTGTTTCTGTTATTTCAACGTTAATCAATGGATAACACGAAAAAATTTATTCTGGTTCCTGCCCACGGTCCATTAGAAGAATATTTATCTGAACTCGACTCGAAAATGAAATTGATACTAAATAAGTCGCATTTGCAAGAAGATGAGAAAGCGGCGTTATATTTGCAAGTACTCCAGAAATTTTTGAAATTTCAACAGCCTTCTGCTGTAGAATCGGGTCAACTTTCAGTTAGCTCTCCCAAAGCGGAAAGTAACGGTCCTCCTGATGTTCCACCAAAAGCGGAACAGGAATCAAAAATCGAGACTGAACCCGAATCGCCACCGATCGTCCCCCTCAAAGACCCTCTCGAGCAACATTTAATAAATATAGCCCCCAGACGTCATAAAGAAACAGCTGTAAACATTGTTAAATTTTTAAAGAATCATTCAACCATTTTGTCTTGGAATAATCATGGTGAATTGATTTACAAAGGAAATCTATTGCCTGAAAACTAATATTGCTATTTGATTAACGATGTATTAAGAGAGCGGAAAAAATCACCTCGTGGAAGTGAAACTTTTTATAATGCTTTAAAAGAGGTAAACTTGCCTCCTGAATTTATTGTGAATAAGAAAATGTTTTATTCTAAAGATAGTGTCTTGTATGCTAAAATGAACAATTGGCTACATTATTAAGTGTATTCTACATTATTGTAAAATGATTTTGTCATTATTTGTATGTATTATAACTAAAGTAATTAATAAATAATAGTTTGGTTTGTAAAAAATGGATTTCTTGTCATTTTTTTTCCATGTGAAATTTTCTTTCCAGGGATTACTGATTATTTGTACGAAAATATTTTGTTAAAGATTTTTTTTTTAATTTTAAATAATAAGTAAAATATTTTTAAGTTGAAAAGTATATGAACTTTTTCTTAAATAGAATTTTCAGTAAAATTTATTTTTAGTAAAAGTTGTTTTTTTAAAGAAAAAATTTATAAACTGTATTTTAGTTTTAGTTTTTTTTTTTTTTAATAATACGTAAAGTATTTTTAACTTGAAAAAATTTAAAAATAAGTTTTTCTTACATTTTATTTTTAGTAAAAGTTTTTTTTTAATTTATAAACTGTATTTTAGTTTTAAGTTTATTAAAAATTAATTATTATAGTCAAATGTTTTTATGTAGACAATGAATAAAAAAAGTACAAACACATTGCTTATTATAATATAATATTTTTATTTTCGAAAGAGCATTCTAACACCAAAATTTTTCTTAACAAACTGATATATTCTAAAATCATTTTTCTTACATTGATTTAATTCATTAATTATACAATACAGAGAATGTCCTTGACTACGTTTTAATAAAAAGTAAATACAATAAGCTCCACATACATTAGAAGTCAAACTTTGAAAACATGTATTATTCCAGCTGACATTTAAAAAATTTGATAGGAAAGGTTTAAATATATCTCCGTAAAAATAAGGAGATTTGCCGTAGCTACAAATAAATTCTAAGTGTTTTCCATCTTCAGTAAACATACAGATCCAATGACTTCCACTTTCGGACGATTTATCTAAATTGACAACAACAGCTGACTTGTTTTTGAGGTGGGGTATAGTGTCACTTGCATAAACTCCGCGAAAGTAAGGTGAAGTATAAACATTTTGAGATAAGATTCTATGTATCAATGTAGCTTCCATTATTTTCTTTAATTACCAAAGTCATACAATACACTTCTATTCTTTGAAATCTCGATAACGCTATCAAATTGAGTATATACTAAAATATTAATAGTATTTTCCAAGGCCTTACTAAATTTCATTTCTAAACGAAGATTACTTTGTTTTATCAAATTTAAATGATCTCCATTGCAAGCGTCTGGTGACAAATCATAGGCATATATGACATTTCCCAATAAATATTCTTCGCGGGACATGAAGTTTCCTTGATCTTGTCCCGTCTTTTGTGTAGCCGTAAATAAACTATTATAAGCACGCACATACTGATTTTGTTCGAAATTTAACTCCATGGGGTTATGTGGAACTGGTTTTCCATCAATGTAAAGTCCGATAAAATTTAAATTGTGATGATTAAATTCAAATGGAGATTTGTTCAAACTTCCATGAAAAGCATCGTTATCTAAACAAGCTATGATAACTTTTTGGGGCATCTCTCCGACGATAATGTTATCTTGTACAATAGACATATAACCTTTGGGTATTGTATAAACTTTACACTGCACTCTGTTGATCGGATATTTGGCTGTAGTTTTTTTCAAGGGCTTTTGCATGTCCTATGATGACACCTGGACTGGTACGCACTTTTCTTACAAATAAACTTATATGTTCCAAAACGACTTTGAATCCTTCATCCCCCATTAAACAAAATTCGGGTTTACCGCGAATCAATTTGACTTTCAAGTCTACCATATTCAGCAAAAGTCTATCTTGGTTAAATAAATCACTGTGTAAATTACCTATCATGTCTACGGTTTTACTTTCTTCAAAAAACTTGGAGCGTTTTTTTAATCCATCGTCAGAGTCCTTATAAAACATTTCAGCCGTTAATTGGGAAGTTTTACTATCTAAACCATGATTAATTAAGGTTTCTAAGTAAGCTCTGTATGGATAAGTATTGTTTGAATTGGAGATGAGTCGATCGTTGACTGTTATGTCCACTTGTGAAAACAGGCTATGTAAAAACAAATTGACAGGTCCAATTTTTGAATTAGCATCTAAGGAGTCACCGTTACTTTTAAACGATTTTGGCTTTGACGTACAACTGTGTTTGGCTCAAGTCGATAAACTCTTCGGCACTTCCTGAAATATGAAACTCAACAGGACCACCATCGGACGCGTTAGATACAGGAAAAAAATTCTACCCATTGACTACTATCAATGGCTTGTTTGTGTAGGAGGTAAATGAAACAGTTCTAGTTCTGATTTCACGCATTCCGGTGAATCTTTAAGTATGAAAGCCATTACTCGTCAAAAATGTCACGTCCGTTCTCCTTTCGCTTCTTTGAAGAAATGACTCGCTTCTGGTGCTTGCGTCTCCTTTTATATTTTCCTTTACCCACCATGCCTTGTATTGTATCAATAGTTTTACGAGCTATGCTTTTACCAGCATCTTGAGATCTTTTCTTTGCCGATTCTTTTAAATTTTGACCTTCTAGTACATCACTCATCACGTGAGTGCCCGTTCTAATGACCTCTTTCCCAATCGTTCGACCTCCTTTTACCAAGAAAGGTAAAGCGGCACGAAACATACGACGAAAAAAGCCTCCTAATCCATACCCCTTCTGGAAATTGACACCTTGATAATGAGCTAGTCCCGATCCCACTCCTGAATAATGTTCTTCAAAAATCCTTTGTACAACAGGCGTAAGGAACCTTCATGATGTTACTTGTGCAGTAACCACTGTTCGAATGATGAATAATGTACCATGTAGATGCTTTTTATAATATTTGTTTCATTCTAAAATGTAGAATGGTTATAACTTTACCACTTTCAAAAGGTACTAGGTCCCCGGAATTGAGCCGTAGTTCCATTTCAATAGTCTGAAGACATTGTCGATTAACAGGTAAGTACTGTGGTCTGTCATAATGCTGGCTGACCATATCACCATCTTGTCCTGTAACTCTGACTATTCTCAATAGAGGAGCATAGACATCCCCTACGATTTGTGTGTGAAATGAGATCGTTATATACGTAGAAAAATGGAAAAAACAGATTGAATATCAGCTTGAAATTCGCTTTTTTACGCTTCCACGAATAATTGAATTTTGTTTAAAACCCAACATGAGTCCTAAATCTTCTAGATAAAGGGTTGCTCCTTTCACTACATCAATTTTGACACGTTTGGTAGTTTTATTATAAGAGAAAGTAAATTTGGAAGGGTTTTTTTAGGAAGTGATAATTGAATAGCCGATAGTAAATCGTACATGATTTCGTAACATCCTACGTCAATCCTTTTCTTTTGTATTTTACCATCACCGTTATCATAAGAAAAACAATTGTTTGTTTTATTCACATTGTACCAAGAATGAGGATACATAATTTCAGACAAACCAACTTCCCATTCACCTTTTAAATTAATAGGCGAAGGTAACTGAGTTATGAAACGAGAAATTTTATTATCAGGGAAATAGGACATGGAACTGTCCGAGACAAGTGTCAAGTAGAACGACATCTTGATAACTAACGTGAAACGTTGAATGAAAATACTATTTATAGCATTTTGACGTCGGACACCCAAGCATTAAATTTTTCAGGGTAACCCTTGAATTTGACAAAATATTCTGTTTTCTTTTTAGTTTTACGTTTCTTGAGAATTTTTTCCACTTGAAAGTAATCTGTTTTTGTCACTTTTTGAAGTTCTTGTGCATAAAATGTTCCTTGAATATCCTCATTCTGCAAGTCTTTGACTTTGTACACGGGTGGCGTTCTATGAATAATTTTATCAACGACAAAAATCTCATAAGTCCAGTTTTTTCATACCCCTTCTCGAAGCGCCCCTTTGTTTTACTGATACGGACGTTATCTCCTACTTGAAATAGAGTAATAGGTTTAGTATTCGATGACAATGTGCCATACAAATTTTTCCAAACTTGGGCTTGATTATCAAGGGTGACGGAAATAGGCTCCATTTTTATACTTCGATGATAAGTATGATTGTAACTTTTCAATAATTTATGAATAACATCAATGTATTTGCGCGTGTTGTATTCTGTAAAGTATTTCCACATTTTCATGCGTAGGGAACGATTAAATCTCTCTATGATTGACGCCTTTGTGGCATTGTGTGTGGTAAAAAGTGAATTTTATTTGCCTTTAAATACATTTGAACTCTAGAATTTCGAAACTCTGTTCCATCGTCCGTTTGTAGTTTTTCGGGTTTCCTTTCCCTAAAGATGCCTTTAAAAGCATTTAAAAACACTAAGTCCTGTCTTGTCTTTAAGAGGTATGGCCCAAGCATACTTTGAAAAAACGTCTATACACGTTAACAAATATTTGTAACCATCATTCATTACGGAAAGGGTTTGCATATCCACAAGATCCGCTTGGAACTGTTCATTTAAGCCTCCCACTATAACTCTATTGCGACTAAAATTGTATCTTAAGGGTTTATGTAAACGTATACGAGTCTTTCATTTCAAGCCATTTCTTTACATCATTTTTCTTAACTTTACCTTTTAAAGCGCGGGTTAAAGATGCAACTCCCCCGAAACTAGCAGGGTGTTCTGGATTAGTGAATGTAGAAGAAATAAGTTTATTCATTTTTTTTTCCTAAATGTCTAACACCGCCCTCGTAAAGAACTTGATATTCAAATGAACTTTACTAATAGTCCACACCTATTTATACATCACCTAGTATATGCCTATAGTATAAGCCTATCATATAAGCCTATAATCCACGTTGCTGCATTCGGTAGCGTCATCCCATGAAATAACCCATTTTAATAATAGCAAGACCTTTTTCTAAACTTTCGCCAAAAAAATAACCAGACGCCACAATCAGTAGAAAATCGCTTATTATATTGTTACAGAAAAATAAATTTACGCAATCAACAACTCCTAGTAACTGTTCTTTTACAATAACCTATTAAAGACCGTTTCTAAACTATTATACGTCACGCGAAAACGAAAGCAGCACCCCTACAACTCAACTCCACATCATACTTCCGAACACTTAGAGCGTACCCAACCCCTCCTCGACCACGCCCCTTCCGGTCACGTGTTCTAGACGATTCCAAAGGGAGTAATCCCTATCTGTTTGTCTGAACTTTGTCTTTGTATAAAATATTTTGGTGCTGTTTCAGATAATGAAGGGTTATTTTATTTGCGTTAGTATTGGCCTGTCGATTGTAATGTATGCAATAGATAATTAGTGCACGATAAGAGTTGATAGGCTGAATGTTTAAGAGTTTCGATTATTTAAGATAAGTGCAATTGAAAACATCTTATACAAAAACACAACAAAAGTAATGAATCAATTTTTTTTTTATTTATACATAATAAAATACAACGCAACATTTGAAATTTGGTACAGAAAAAAGTTTCCTCCATCCTAATAACCATAGGAGTACAACATGACTTGAATAATCTAAACACCATTCTTTGAAAACAGACTTTTTGGTTTGAATATGCGTGTCGTTATTTCGCTGTACATTGTAGTCCTTTTGAATGACTTTTTCATGTAAAGGCTTTGAAAGAATTATATTGCACCTATTCTGAAAAAAATATATAATTTAAGAATATAGGACTTAAAATAAGTCATTTTATAATAATTCGTTGAAAGTAATAAGAATATTAACTTACAAAAATAATAAATCGTCATATTAAAAATTATGCCAAACTAATATGATTAATACCAGTTTCGTTGAGCTGCAATGTAATATTAGGTTTTAATACAAAGTCTATTGGTATTCTTGTAGATTCTGTAAATATGTATGTCAATAATAACACAATACATAAAACGATATATAAGCCTATAATCCACGTTGCTGCATTCGGTAGCGTCATCCCATGAAATAACCCATTTTAATAATAGCAAGACCTTTTTCTAAACTTTCGCCAAAAAAAAATAACTAGACGCCACAATCAGTAGAAAATCGCTTATTATATTGTTACAGAAAAATAAATTTGCGCAATCAACAACTCCTAGTAACTGTTTCTTTTACAATAACCTATTAAAGACCGTTTCTAAACTATTATACGTCACGCGAAAACGAAAGCAGCACCCCTACAACTCAACATTCAGCCAAAAAAAACAACTCAACTCCACATCATACTTCCGAACACTTAGAGCGTACCCAACTCCTCCTCGACCACGCCCCTTCCGGTCACGTGTATACCGAACGATTAGAGCGCACCCGACTCCTCCGCTGATGACGTCACTTCCGGCGCTAAAGTGTCCCTACTCCTACTATCCTATCTTAATTTGTTAATAAGTCATTCAAAAGACCAAAGGAATCATGGATTTAATACAAAAGGTTTGGAAAAACTTTTAGAACCCTTTACTGTCCAGTAACAAACATGAAATTTCAAAATTATAAATTTTATAATTTTTTTTACAGTCCAAATTTTAAAGAATGAGGGAGTCATTAGCAATGCTAATGCATTATCTAGATTAATATTTGGACCTTTTTAGAAACACTCAACAACTGCACCGGACCACGCCAGAAAAATCATCTGCTTCAGAAATACAATTTTTTTTTAAATAAAGATATTAAATTTTTAGTTAAAAATTTAAACTATAATATCGTGCAGATAAAATAAGTTTACACTCGAGTCAACTTGCTTATCCCTCAGAGGGTTAACCCTTTCAGACCTGGCGTCCGGTATACCAGATAACTTTTTTGTCATTTTCACTTTGAGAATAAAGTTTTAAACAAAAAATTTTACTTTACAATTGTTCTATAGGTACTTAAGAGGAAATTTCAAAAAGTTTATTTTGATATCCTGAAAGTAGAATCGGTTTATAAGCTTTTATATATAACTATCACCAGGTTTTCATGTCTTAATACATTGACGACATCAAACGGTAAAAAAAATATGACGCCCGTCGCCAATAGCCCTCGTGTAGCTCTAGTGGGACGATAATTCAAACTAAACGAAACTCAAACAGTAAAATATATTAATTAATATATTTGTAATAAAATTAGCAAATTGTTTAAGTTTTTTGGATTAGTATTTTCGATCAATCTCGTAAACTAACTCCTCGGCGCAACAGCCCATTAGTTTGCCAAGGCCTGCCGTGCCCACTGCAGCTTACGTGACCAATTGCTCTGGGTGAATCTTGTAAAGTATCTAAAATTTCAAAAATGCAGTAGTTTCACAAAAAAGATAGTGATTTATTAAAATTCGTAATTTTTTAAGAAAAACTTTTAAAAAAAACTCCATAAGATATTCTACAAAAAGTTCAATTTTTCATTTTCGAGTTAATATTGACACCAGTCATGTATAGTAAAACAAAAAATTTACTCCAAGATTTTATTACACTGTGTTCTGTTATAATTTGCCACTGTAAAACATAATTCGTTAGCTGAGACCGCAGAAGACCAAAATAAAACACAAACTAACACCAAAACGATTCTAGTTGGCCTCTGTCTCTAAAAATTAGATGGATCCACTTATGTGTGTGTGTTGTGTCTGTCTTACTTGACGAAGGTTTATAAGCGGGTCTCTGACCAAGCACACAAACCTGAATATATATGTCTACCAACCAACCAAACAATGGATCTTTATTTTCATAAGTATTAAAACAACCCCTTCTCTACCCCTTTACGACCGATCGTGCGGGTATAACAGAGAATGTTCAAGCTTTTTAAAAATATGACCTTTGGTCATTTGTATCAAAAATGACTTTTAAGGAGACCTTGATGCTGTTAAAGATAACTTTTTCAATTTAGTATCATCAGCAAAATCTGACGACAATTATTTACACGCCAAATTGCCAATCCTACCTTAAGGTAGAATCGGCATATGGGACATTTTTATGTTTTAGAATTCGAACTTCGAACCATGTTGAAGCACGATAAAATTCTATAAATTCAATAATTTTTTTAATTACTGCTATTAAAAAAATCAAAAAAAAACTTGTATGAAAATATTTAAATTTAAAATACTACTTTGATATAATTATCAATAATTTCATTGAAAAGATAATTCTAATTCAATTTCATATCAATTGTCATAACGTCAATAATTTATAAAGAGATAAAGGGTTTGAACGGTGAAATGCAAATAAAATAATTTAGTACGGCTTATAGGTTTATCCATATAAAACGATAACTTTTTTTTGTATTAAAAAAATATACAAAATGTTTTTAAACCATATCATTTTAATTTAAACCAAAATTTTACTCCAAACATTTAAAAACTGAAATTTTACTCCAAATATTTAAAAACTTTGATTGAAAAGACACAGTCGTGTCATTTTTTGTTAGTATTGGGGCGTCAGTATTTGAAATTTACAGCGAGCTTCGTGCCATCAACGCCAGACGTCTTTTTTACGTCATCGAAATGGTCTCGAAAAGGGGTTTTCTGGAATCCAAAGGAACTAAGAGTTTGTGCATTAATACTGTTCAAAAAGGATCGGAAAGTACATCAGTAAATAGTTTCTCTATGGGAAGAGGAGTTCCAAAATGGCAGCAATTTGCTTCTCGGTCGTGCTGTTGATTCTTCGGCCGGGATGTGGCTAAATTACCAAAGACATGAGTAATACAATTCTCAAGCATCCTCAGGGCATCCAGGAGAGAGGTTGGGACTTCTTCTTCTAGGGGCGCTGCTGGGGGGTCGCCGATTTGGAAAGACCTGGATGGCGGTTCGACTGTGGAAATTACTATTTCTAGATTTAAACTATTATATCGCGCAGTCGTGTCTTCTCCAATCTACAGTCCAGTCTCCCTCTAACCCAATATAGTTCCGAATTTCAAGACGTTTTCTGTAGGGAGCACAGTAGTAGTTAGTTTGATGACATCCAGGCCACGCGTTTTCTCAAAAAACATGTTCAAAACCAAATGTTTAAAAAAAATGTGTTTCCTGAATATTTCCCGGCCCCTTTGATCACATCTGTATAGACACATTTCTTTTTCCAGAAAAAACTTTTTTTATGAACACAGAATTTTATTCCCTAGAAACAAATATGTTTTCAATTGAAACCTTCTCACTCCCCCGCTAGATTTTCGGGTATATATAGGAATAGGAAAACGGAAGAACATCAAAATGGAGGTGAAAACAGTTGCTATAGCGATTCTCGCGATCGTCTGCGTTGTGGAATTAACAGTGTTGTTGGTCCCAAACGGAGAATACGTGAATTTGAGCAAGAGTATTTGTTCGGTCTCGGAAAATATCGGCCGACGAGTGTATTTTCATAAGTGTTTGAAAGAGAAAAGGCTGGTGTATGATATAAGAAAGTTTTATAACAACGGAACGAATGATTTGAAACCAGAACTACACGGAATTCAGCTTTTTAAGAATGAATTTATGAAACTCTGTCAACAATGTTGAAATTAAAATTCCCGTCTTCAATGATATGTACGGGACCTTCTTCTAGCGGGAAAACGGAACTAGTGAGAAAACTTGTAAAGAGCGATGTCTACGAACGCCCGCTCAAAAATGTCTGTTGGTGTTTTTCCGTTTATCAAAAATGGATGGCCTCGGAACCACAAATAAAATTTGTGTGTGGATTACCGCCTGAAGAAGAAACGTTTGATTTGGTGGTGTTAGACGATTTACAATCAAAGTTAAACGAAGAAGTGGAACTAATGTTTAGAGTCACGTCGCATCATAAAAATTTCAGCGTGATACTTATCACTCAAAATCTTTTTCCGAAAGTGAAGGTCATGCGCGACGTCAGTCTGAATACGTACTATCTTGTATTGTTTCGCAACAACCGAGACGCGTCTCAAATGTCCTGTTTCGCGCGTCAAGCCTTTCCTCAAAAAGGTAAATATTTCATGGACGCATATAAAAAGGCCACACGCGAACCGCATAGTTATTTATTCGTTGACGTTCATCCATTAACGTGCGACGAGCATAGGTTGAGACCCTCTATCTTTCCAGATGAAAATTGTATCAATTGGGCGTTTGTTCCGCTAGAAACATGAAGCGGGTCAAGAAACACGTGCACTTACTGCATATTCTTTCGAATGCCTCCCCACAACAACGAAAAGCAATCTTGAACACAACCAGCGCGGACCCGTTAAAATAGGACTGTCGTCAAAGAGAAAAAATTTAAAGCAACAAACAAAACGCAACGTTTGAATTCCCAAGTGAGTTATTGGACAACAAGCCCCCTATGGACGAGAACCAAGAGACTTCATTTGACAACGAAGATGTATTTGTTCCGATAGTAGTGACATTTGTGGCTCATTCGGTTCCAAAGAGCAAAAAGAAACATATTGTACTAATTTTGGAGAAACTGAAAAATAGTGGATACCAATTCAACGAGCGAAGTGAGCTGGAATTCAATGGAAAACCAGAACTGCGAAGCAACGCCATCGATTTGTTTGGCTATTTAATGCGTGACATGAGAAATCCAGAACCTCCTCCCCGAGGCTTTAAAACTTTTCTTAAGGGGCTGTTTGAAGCGAATGTACCGCTACAGTGGATAGGGTAAAAAGAGTAAGTATTTAAAAGAGTAAGTATAATTTTTTGCAAAATAAAAAAGCTTTTAAGACTAACCTTTTTAAGGATTCACCGACGATTTCTTTTACATTTTGAAAATTTTCACATGAAAATTAATTCAATTTTAAATAATATTCAATGTGAGAAAAAATCGAAATGTAATTTTATACTTTTGTGTATCCAATTTAGAGAGACAACACACACTCAAAATAGACACTGTTTAATATTTTACTTTCAAGAAACCAGCTGCATTCACACATAATCCTTTTCGAAAAATGCGAAACGCACTTTCAGAAAAGCCTTGGCAGCAAACTTTTCCTTATAGCTTAAAAACCCGATCTGAAATCACACACATCATTCTGGATTAAACTTTCCTTGACCTGATTGTAGAAGGCTGCGTATTTATTATTACAGCGGACACGTATTTTTAAATGGCTCGGAGAGATCATTTACATTTTTCTCGTTCAATCCGAAGGATATGAGGAAATTATATTTTAGACTGCACGTTTTTTAGAAAAAGCAGTTAAATAGGAATATAGCTACCTTGAAAGCGCGAAAAATATCGTGGTTGAATTTTAGCTCCAGAAAAAATGTTTTTGGCAAACATAGAGGTTTTAAAACATATTTTATAAGTTTTTGTCAAAACGTCTTTGAAAAAAAATTCTGAACACCACACTTTATGATACAGATGTGATCAAAGGGGGCCGGGAAATATTCAGAAAACACATTTTTTTTAAACATTTGGTTTTGAACATGTTTTTTGAGAAAACGCGTGGCCTGGATGTCATCAAACTAACTACTACTGAGCACTTTATCCCTTTCTACAAAGCCGGTTAGTGACTCCTGTAGAAATTTCTCTATGCACTAGAGCCACCCCACCAGTTGAGAACCTCTGTGCTAATGTAGTCAGCACCTTAACGTTTAAGACAAAAGTCATCCATGTGTCTCAGTCAATTTCAGAATTAGTGACATAATCCCTTGGGTAAATTCTGTAGCTGACACAGTGGTAGGTCTTTTTCCGGTTTCTAAACAATGAGGATGTAGCTGGGGTGTCGGAAGGCCAAATAATTAGAGCAAACTGTCCAAAGTGAATTCAGTTTGCCAGAAAGCTCTACACATTTGTCCG
Organism: Oedothorax gibbosus; assembly: GCA_019343175.1. Classification (NCBI taxonomy): domain Eukaryota; kingdom Metazoa; phylum Arthropoda; class Arachnida; order Araneae; family Linyphiidae; genus Oedothorax; species Oedothorax gibbosus. The sequence goes on along the minus strand of JAFNEN010000750.1, from coordinate 275,955 downwards.
CAAAGAAATGTGTTTGAATAACCAATTCGCTATTCTTTTAATAATATTGCATTAATTGCTTCAATAACTGTAAACAAAATATGCTGTATAATGTTGTGCAAACATTAGAGATAATGGCTTTGTCGTCTTTCATGTCCCCCAAATGCTTTTCTATTTCTTAATTTCTTTAACTTACTCCGTAAAATAGAAAAAATAACAGCAAATATATTTTTAAGGAAAAATACTAGAAAATTGCGACGCTGTCACCCACGTCATAGTAATATTTTTTAGCGCGATTTTTTCCTACTCAGATCTCAAATAAATTATTTTTGAACGCTTACAGATATAAATTGATGATAATAATTTTTTTTATTAATATTTCAATAATTCAAAGAAATACTCAAAATAGCCCAGAAAAAAAGTTTTCAAAATGGTCACACAGAATTAACTCCTTATATCTTCCGATATTCATACAACATAAAAACATCCCAACCGTATTTAACATTACCTTAAGACATAAGCTGACAATATATTGTTTTAAAACCATTCTAGGGATGAAATAATGACGTATCAAAGACATTGCCTGAATGTCACACACGTCATGTTAAATGTCTATTAAGAGGTCGAAAACTTCAGTCAGCATACACACACAGTGTATGCTGACTGAAGTTAGTACACAGCAGCTACACTGCTTATCGTGCCCGGTACTGAATTGTGATGACTCATCCTACGCGATGGGGGGGGGGGGGGGACGAAACTTGCGTTCGGACGTGCGAGAGAGTTTCCGCTCCGTTTTCAGAAAGAACTTTTCTTACTTAAAATATGCCGAATTTTACTTGGGTGTGGAAACTATTTTAGATTTTCTTTGGGGTTGATTTTTGGTTGTTTAATATAATGAAATAGAACCACGGGATAATTAAATTTCACATTACAATGCATTAATAAAATATAAATAGGTCTTAATTTTTTTCGAAGAAAAGATTATAGATTATTTAACTCAGGTCTATTGACTCTGGCAGTTAATATTGTATTTCTTTCCATGTAAACTTTCGAACTAACTTCTTCAAAATTATGAATTATTTTAAATTAAATATATTTTAATATAGAAAAATTTTCAGTTTTTAAATTTGTATAATTATTTATAGGTACATTTAACTTTTCAGTAGTAATGGTTAATTAACAACTTAAAAACTATGCAATTCAAATTCAATTTTTATAGTAATAATAAAATATATTATTTAATAAATAAAGCACATAGATTGAAACAAAATTTATTAACATTAAAACTTTTTATTGATATAATTAGAATAAACACTCATTTTATATTTCCGATAAACTAGATAAGATATTAATACATTTTCTTATCAAGAAACAAAATAAACCATGAATTTTGACATAGATAAAAAAGATTGAAGAATAACTTCTCAGAAACTAAGTAATCATTTTTAGCATTAGCATAGTAGTTTGAAAAAATATTAGGAAGGAACTTATTAATACATAAATCAAATTTCACACAATGGCAGAGCTTGCACTTTTCTTGCACAATAAATATCTAACTTCTATCTTTTAATTACTAGTTGTTTAATTACTGTCTGTGAAATCTATAGTTGCAGCTACAAGGGAAAAAAAGAAATTGTAAGTTTTCAGTAACATATATTTAACAATATGTTAATATCAGGTAAATTGCCACTGAGAGTGGCCTTTTAAATTAGCACTTTCCAAATACTAAATTATGTATTTGTTTTTCTGAAATCTTAAAAACCATCACTTAATTGAGTTTAAATGAATAGCAAGCTGTAACAAAATATTAAAAATTTTGAATAGGTATGCAACATCAACTATAAAATTACTTGGTTTGGGCTTATTTACATGCAAGTCAGATAAACTGAATTCCTTTCTACTGTTCTAGTATAACCAGATTTGTTTCAGTGATTAACTTTTCGAATCCTTATTAAGTTTTCATAAATCATATTTTATTTAATTTGTTTGAAAAACTATAAATATTAAACGGAAACAATTTGCAAAATTTTTATACCGATATAGTTGAATAACTAATCTGTGCTGCGAAATGCAGTAGATCTGGTCACCCTATACTATTCCAACTGTCTCACAAAAGTGTTTATGTATAGACAAGTATATTTTCTTTTGCACTAATTTTATATGTTGGTAAAACTAAATTATGTTTCACAAAAGTTTAAAAAAAAAAAAAAAACGCGCGTTTACTTGTCACTCTACAAAATTACGAAACGAAACAAGAATACATTTTAGCAGCAACGTGTAACAAGACATAAAACTATTTAAACATTAATAAAAATGGCAAAACTTACCTGAATCACGTTTATTATGTAGTTATCAATCAATCCTCTTACGATATCTAGTAAAATTTAAATTCAAGACGAAATTAACTGCCAAATAAGTTCTTTAAAAAGCAATAATCAAACATAAACACACACGTGTAAACATTCAAGCCCATCGCGTAGCGACAAGATCGGTAAAGCGCCATCTGGTTGTACCGGGCCCGATAAGCAGTGTAGCTGCTGTGTACTATTTGCGGCGACCCCGGTAGAATCGACCATTTAAAGCATTGCTTGGAGGAAAAACTAGCGGAAATTTACGACGACGACGACGACGACGTTTTAAGTTTATTGAAGAACCAGCGCCGCAGGCGCTTTAGTCTCCGACTCATACAGTTTTCACAATGAATTGTGGAGTTGCCTGAATGGCAAAGTCTGGTGATGTAGTTCACTTGAGTTCTAAAACGTTAGTACTATGACACAGGGGTAAACACAATGAGCATGAGAGATCGTAAAATCACTAAAATGGGGAAATAGTGTTGATTCATGAGAATGAAACTTGAGAAATCAAAAAATAATAATAATAATAATAAAAAAAATAGTTCAATTGAAAACAGCCCAGAGAAGATTAAGTCATAAGAACCTGGTTCCCAAGTCTTTCACCAAAAGCACGCGCTCTCATATGCACTCATATCCATCCCCAAGCAAGGGAAAGGTCAATTAATGGGAATTTAAGGGATCAAATTGCACAGTGTGGTTGTTACGTGAGCACATGTCTAAAAACAGAAGATGTGAAGGAGATACATTGCTTCCCAAATAAAAACAAGAAAGATAAAAATCCGAATATAATGGGGACGGACAAGACTAACAAAAAAAAAAAGGACAAAATTAAAATAAAAACATAAGCAGGGATGTGAAAAAAACAAATTATTAAAATTTTAAATGGGATAATGAAGTCGCAGAAGATGGACTAATCAGGTTTAAACGGACTAAGGCACAGTGGCGGTCCAAAAATCCTATGAGAATAAGCGAAATAAAGTTGTGCAGCTGAAAATCAAAATGCAGGAGCAGGTCAGCAGTAACAGATTGTTTTGGTCACCAAGTCTTGAAGCTCATGACAAAGTAAAGATAATTCCGAGAATCGATGCCGTTTTCTGCGGTTTTGCGGTTGGCGTTGTATATGGGGTTCAACGCGAGTTGTGGTTGCCAGAGAAATGCCATTATGGCCTAGTAGGCGCTGTTAGGTTTTAAATCAAGCTTGCGGGAGATAATTTAAAATGCAACGGGGCCTATTTTTGTGATCAATGTTTAAGTAATTGTAAAATTTGATGGAATTAATTACTGGGTTGGGATGAAATTCAAGGGAATTGTAGAATTTGTTTGCGTTTTTTGCCATAAATTCACTAAGAGGCGGGATTTTAAAATCTTTTTGGATGTCTGCATTTCTGATGTACCAAGGAGAATTTGTAATTTGTCTGAGTAGTTTGTTTTGAAGGATGTTTAATTTCTTCATTTTTGAGTTGGTGGCACCTCCCCAGATTTGGGAGGCATAGGTGATGGATGGCCTGATAATCATTTTGTAGAGTAGAACTTTGTTGCTGATCGAGAGAGGTGATCTTTTACCAATGAGGTTAATAAGTAAGAATTTATTTTTTCGGAATTTTTGATGCAAGTTGGCGAATTGTTCAGTCCAGGTGAGGTGGGTGTCAAAAGTAATTCCAAGGTATTTGGTGGTATTTGACCATGTGATAGTTTTGTTATTTAAGGTGAGCTTTGGAAGAGGGATTTTTTTCCTTTTTTTGCGAAACATAATGGCAGCACTTTTTTCGACATTAATTTTTATTTTCCAGTTGGTTAGCCAGTTTTGAAGAAGGTTTAAGTGTTTTTGGAGTCGTTTGCCGATTGTCTTGACATTTTGAGCTCGCGAGAGGATTGCAGTATCATCTGCGAAGAGGCAAATCTGAGTGTCAGGGAGCTGGGGAATGTCATTGATGTAGCAGCTGTATAAAATTGGTCCAATTAGACTGCCCTGCGGGCAAGAGGCTCTGACGGGTCTGAGTGTAGAGATGCAGTCATTTATTTTTACAACAAAATTTCGGTTAGTAAGATAAGAGTAGATGAGTTTCACGAGTGTATCTGGTGCTCCCATTTTAATTAATTTGAATATGATAGCGTTATGCCAGACTTTATCGAAGGCTTTGGCCACGTCCAAAAAGATCGCACCGGTTTTGTGTCCAAATCTAAATCCTGTTAGGATGAATTCGGTTGCACGGAGGAGTTGGTGGTTAGTCGAATGCATTTCTCTAAATCCAAACTGTTGGGGGATGAGAATGTTATTATTTTCGAGAAAATCATTGAGTCTATTTTTAATAATGAATTCCGTGATTTTACCTAAAATCGGGAGAAGAGAGATAGGCCGGTAGCTGACAGGGTCAGTGGGGTCTTTGTTAGGTTTTTTAATTGGCACGACAACAGCAGTTTTAAGATTGTTAGGGAAGTGATGGAGTTCAAGGATTTTAGTAATAATCAGAAGAATGAATTCAAGAACGTTGGGTGTGATATTTCTTATCATTTTGTTGGTAATTCCGTCCCGTCCGGGTGCCTTTTTAATTTTTATTTTCTTTATATAGTTGGCGAGTTCTTGGATGGATGGAGGGAGAAGGGGGGAGTTATCAGGAGATCGGAGGAAGAGGGAGACTGTGCTATCAATTTCTGACTCGAAAATCTGGGGTGGTGGGGGGATGTCTCTATTGATGTCGAACTGTTGTTCGAACGCGTCAGCTAGGACCTCGACCTTCTCGGAATCAGCGTGGGCGAATCCACCTTCAGTTTTAAGGGATGAGTGTGCAGTTTTTTCTTGTCTGAAACGTTTTGCGGCCCTCCAAATGGAATTGTTTTCAGTGGAGAGAGACATAATGTAATCGAACCAACTCTGCTGGTTTAGGGAAGTGAGTTGTTTCCTTATGGTTTTTTGAATATGCCTGAGTTGAGATTTGAGATTTGGGTCTCTGCATCTTTGCCAATCTTTGCGGAGTTTATTTTTGCATCGAATTAAAGTGCGAATAGAATTAGGGACAAAAATATCATCGGTGATTTTTATTTTAGATGATGCGAGTTTGTGTGCAGAAGTGAGTTTATCAGAAAGCCAAGTAACAGCGTCCTCGATTTCCGAGGGTTGATTAATAGGGGGATGATGGGTAGTAGAAAGAGAGAGAATTTCTTTATATTTACCCCAATCAGTTTTGAAGGCGTCTCTAATACTTTTGTCGATAGTAGTATTAAAATCGGTAACGACAGGGTTATGGTCAGATGAAAGCTCAGCAATTGCGTTCGATTGACAAAAGTATGGAAAGTTTTTAATGAGACTAATGTCAATAACTGATTTGGAGCTTCTGCCAATTCTGGTGGGCTGGGTGGGGGCTAAGATATGAATGTTATTTACATTAGCGTATTTGAAGAGAGCGTTGCCAGTTGCATTTTGGCGACTAAATTTATTCCACGTGGGGTGTTTTGCATTTAGATCTCCACTAATGATAACATCGTCGGAAAGATTGAAAATAATATCAAGATCATTTATATATAAAGGGTTAACGTTGTTAGGGATGTAGACGGAAGCTATAATCGTGGGGGAAATATTGGGGGGAGTAATTTTAATAATTGTAGCCTCGATATATCTAAGAATCGGTGTGGGGATTCGATGGTGGGGAATGTTATTTTTAATAAAAATTGCAGTTCCGTGAATGGTATTGATATTAGGGGTTTTATCATCGCGATGGGAGACATAGTTAGGGAGATAGATTTTAATATTAGGGAATAGATTGGTTTCTTGGACCAGAATGATATCTGGGTTGTGCGAGTTTGCGAATATTCTGAACTCGAGGTGTTTTTGGCGAAGTCCCGCTGCATTCCATTGAATAATTTTGAGTTTTTTAAGGTTGAATTTTAGCCATAAGAAGTTCAATCATTTTGTTCATCGTTTGCATTATTGTAAGGTTTTGAGTTGTCATAGCTTCAACAAGTTTTGTTAAATTTTTAATATTTTCATTGGTTTCTTGAGCGAATCTGTGAAATGCATCTTCACGCGTGTTATTCGGCAATTTTGGGCTAGGCTCATTTGGTGGGGTTGTTTGAGGTTGGCCTGATGCCAGCCGGGCCCAGTCCACACCGGGGGCGGCCAAATTAGAGGTGAATGTGCGTGGAGGGGGCTGTTGCACATTAATTTGGGGTCTTGGGTATCTTGGGCATTGTCTGCTGGAGGCAGTGTGCTCTGCGCCGCAGTTGGCGCATTTTGGAGGGGAATCCCTAGGTTTCTGGCACTCTCGTGAAAGGTGATTACCTGCGCATTTAACGCATTTTGGCGTACTGTTACAATTTTGAGACGTGTGATTGAAATTTTGGCAGTTGAAGCATTGAAGTGCTTTGTTTGGTTTTTTGTATGGCTCAACCGTGATTGATAGGCGTTGGAAATATCGCATTTTGTAGATATCTTCTGCTTGTTTTTTATCAATTAGAGATATCTGGAAGATCGGGAGGGGATATCTATTGCCCATACTTTTCAGCTGCACAACTCTGTCTATTTGATAGCCATTAGCCTCTAATTCGTCCGCGACGTCTTCCGCGAGGATGTCTCTTGGGAGACCTTTAATAACCACTTTATAAGGTTTAACTTTAGGGCCGTTTGCCAAGTAATAGTCCATCTTGTGCTGCGTTAGGTAACTTGTTATTTTCCGGTGCTCTTCAGCATTAATTGGTGTAATTTTGAAATAGTCGCCTTGAAGGCGAAAGGTTAATTCACGCTTGACCAACTTTACGAGTTGGTCGAATGTAGCATTGTGGCCACGAAATGCCTTCATGAAAATGGGCTTGGCCGTTTCAGCCATTTGCGGGGGGTGGTCATTCTCCTCTTCGGGGAGGTTTATAAGTGCATCAAAGCGATTACTTTGAGCGAGTGGTTGTTCTTGTATCCAGGTTTGAACTTTTTCAGTTGTTTTAATTGGGCTATTGTTTTTGCTTAGGGCAAGTTTAGCAGTTTTACTTTTTGGTGGAAATTTAAAATCTGTCTCGGGATTTGGGGAGGAGGAGTTAACAGTGGATGAAGATTCTCTATTTCTTTTATTTGGGTTTTTAAAGGGGGTGGAGGGGTTGATATTGCGATCTCTCATACTCACCGCATCTTCTTCAGCATGGAGTTGGCAGTCTTTGATGGGGCACTTCGGCAGATTTTCTAGTTGAGATTGCAGGTCATTCTTCTTCTTTATGGCGGCATCCATTGCTCTTGTTGTGAAGCAGCGGGACTGCTCTTCTTCTGGTTTGAGAGTCTCTAACAGCTCACTCTTGGCTTCAATCAATAAGGTAAAAGCCCTCAAGTCTGTGGTAAGGCTATGTCGACGCATGCAGACATCTCGAGGTTCGCTTCGTCCCTCGTTCAAGGAATTTACAGACGATAAGGGACGTTGAGAGCCACCTTGGCTCGAACTGGGGTTAGCAGGCTTGGCGTCCATCGCCAGTGTATCCGTATTCTGGCGCATGGGAAGATCTTTCTGTGGAGATTTAGTGACAGCGAAAGGCGAGGCACCATGGCCCAGACTAGAGACTTCGTTTGTCGACTCGGCCGATGAGAAGGAAAATTATTTTAAAAATAGTTTTTTTTCACAATTATTGGTAGTAAAAGAATTCGTAAAAATATTTTTTTAAAAAAACTCATGTATGAAAACGTTTGATATTTATATACTTGTTTGTTACTTTGAAATTGTTAACAACAGCTTCATTGGAAGGATAATTTTAATCGAAGTAAAGCCCCGCGTGCTCCGTTTGTTTTGTTTTCGATCTAGGTGTTAGTTCCGATATGTAACCTTTTTTTTAAAATAGATTTAATGTATAACAAATATATAATATTTAATTATATTCGATAATGAATGATTTTTTTTTCAATTATTTTAAATTATAATTAATTAACTCTGTTATAAAAAGGTTGATCGACTAAAAAACTACCATCGACTGACGACCAACAGATGGCGCCTCCACGCAAACTGCTTCCTGACAGTGTGTAAATCAAAGTGATTTCACGAATTCGGAATGCATGATTATGCAGGAGATTTTTTTATTGCAATATAAAAGCTTCTCAAAACCATAATTTTAGAGAACTGTTTTATATTCTTCACAACTTCAAAATTGGGCCTCGACAAGGTGGCCGCGCAGTCGCAAACCTCTTATGCCTTAGAACTTTTAATAGTCTATGGGACGAACATCAATATCGTTCAAACCCGTGTGCCATGTTTTGTCACTACATAATTTTTTTATTAAAATATTCTACTAACTTAACTCCTTCTGAAATATCAATGTTCCCACACTTAAATGTGCACATAATTTATAAAAAAACAATTTTATAGAGGACTATATCTTTGTTTCTGTTTACAGCCGTTACCGAAACCGCTACTAGATGGCGTAGTCAAATTTTAGTTCCAAATTTTAAAAAACAGCTTTTTAATAATAATATGCTACTTTTTATTTTATTTTATACAATTAGAAATATTAATTTTGATATTTAGGCAGTTAATAGCTGTGTATTATTTTTCTAAAGTTCTCATACAAATGAATTTTGTATTCTTCCGCCGTTTGTTTACATTTACCTGTCGTTGTTTACGCTGTTCTTGACATTCTACATTAGCAATTTTAAAGCAATTTAGAGTCGACATCATTGAAATAACTATTGGATATTTAGCTTAGAGAGTTTAAAAAATTAGAACGCCAATTTGTTTCCGTTTTCTATTTTTTTGTTGTTGTTGGGGAAAATCAAAAATGACACTTGTTTAACATGAGTGCCGCTCAGTTGTGTTGCATCCACCTAATTGATGGTTTAAATGACGAACTAATCTGCTTATCTACTAAAAGTTATGACAAAATAAGGCAGTGTATGCAAGAGTGGCTGTTTCTTCATGGGAAAGAAATAGCTGATATTTTGATGCCACTGATGCTGTACAATTAGATCTTAACAGAGCTAAAAGCACAGGAAAAGATGCATATGAAAAGTATTGTAAAGAACGTCTTCTAGAAGGCAATAGCATGGATATATATTCACCAATAAAAAACAAAGGCTTCTGACATTCTCCAGCATTGGTAAAAAAATTGTTTCCAAAGAACAAGTTAAACAGCAAACTTTTAGAAATTCCACTGATTTATTAGCACATATAATTGTTATGGGACATACGACAACTTTAGACATGGAAATAATTATGAATTATAATTTAAACATGTTTCCACCAGCCATTGCTAACATTGATGGATCACTCGTAAAAAATTGCAAGTCAACGCTAATTAGTGAAATATTGGGACTCGCAGATAGTGATATTACTATAAATAATTTGCCAAGTGACAGCAGTATAGTTTTTGATGGAATGGCAGTATTTCAACAGATGAAAAATATACCTGCTACATTTGGAGAGTTCTCGTTTAATATTTTGGTGTACATTATAAGTGTTTGTTTAAAATATAAATGCAAAACTGTTCATTTTGTCACTGACACGTATCCTGTCATAAGTATTAAAAACAGCGAGAGAGAACGTAGGAGTGATGGATGTGAAACCATGATAAGTATCAACAACCCACAGCAGAAGATACCGAAACAGTTTAAAAAATTTCTTGCTAATGGACACAATAAAGAAGCTTTGGTAAATTTTATATACGGCCAGTGGATTACTTATGAACCCGATAATTTCAAAAATGTGGTGATATACTTTTCCCACGGCAAACTTTGCCACTCAATAATTCCCAAAGATGTAAATATAATTGTCGAAGAGATACCAGAACTTACGAATGACCACGAAGAAGCTGACACTAGGCTCCTTTTACATGCTCATTATGCTTCAAAATCCTCTTCCGCTGTTGTTATTAAATGTATAGATACAGATGTCTTTATAATCTCTTTAGCATTAAGTTTTAAATTCTTAGTTGATTTATATATTATGTTGGGTAACAATAACTCTGTTCAACTACAAAATGTTACTAATATAGCCAAAATTTTGGGCAGTGATTTCTGCTCAGCCCTAGTAGGTCTGCATACTTTTACTGGTTGCGACACATGTAGTGCTTTTAAAGGCAAGGGAAAAATCAAGCCTCTAAGAATCATGCAGTCGAATAAAATGTATTGCAAAATGTTTCAAGAACTTGGTTCTTCGTGGGGATTATCAACTACTCTTATTAGCAATCTTGAAGCTTTCGTATCTCACTTATACGGCTATCCAAATATTGCTAAAATAAATAATGTCAGATACAAAATCTTTCAATCAAAATTCAAAATTGATGTTACTTTGCCCCGAATAGTGACTCGTTACTATTGCATATAAAAAGAAGTAATTACCAAACAAATATCCTCGTAGGTGCTTGGAAAAAAATATCAATGCTCCTAGCCCATCCACTCATGGATGGATTGTACTTGATAATAAACTATCTGTTCAGTGGAGTACCTTACCCATCGCGCCAGATTTTTTACGACAACACATTTCTTGCGGTTGTAAAACCGAATGTACAACTAAAAAGTGTACGTGTAAATCAAAAGATTCTTTTTGCACATCGCTTTGTTCTTGTCAAGATGGTTGTCAAAATTATAACGATAATTCAGCTGATGATTTTAATTTTGATGAAATTAATATATGTAATGAAGATTTCAATGATGATAGTGACAGTGATATCTGAGGATATTTATTTTCTAATAATAAAATCAGTAGAAAATACTATGTTTTTCTTTGTTTGTTATTTCTACCATAGACTATATAGTTATGTATTTTATATAAAAGTGAAAAAATATCAAATTATTTATATAAATTTAATATAAGAGTAGAAATAAGAATTGTTCAGTTAAGTAAAAAAATTACCAATAAAAAATGTTCCCTTCCAAAAATAAACCAAGCAGTAAACAAGCTGACTTAATATTTATTCTTCAAGTTTTTTTTTTATTTCACAGTAAATATAAGACTTTTTTTTTTCACTTGCTTTTAAATATTTGTGCTTATCAGGTAAAATGGGTTATAACATAATGAGTTTTCTGTTGTAAATTTATTGTATTATGAGAACAAAATATAAATTATTAACATCAGTGTATTTAAAATCAAGAAAACCTTACTATTTAATCAGTTGCGATAAAATAATTTGGGCAATTGAAGAATAAGTTTTTATAATGTATACTAGCGCGAAAACAAAATGTATTTTTTAGAAAATAATTTACTTTTCAAACATAAAAAATCATCTTGACACAATCTTACACAAAATAAGGAATTATTAGTATGTCAAATTCGTAAAAATTCTCTAATTATACCTAGATCGTTTTTTCTGCATGTATTATGAAATAATTATTTTCTCATTTCTATATTTTTCTATTAAGAATAATAGTTTCTGATAAGAAAATGATTTCCATAAATAAAGTTTGAAATGCAGCTGTCAGATGAACGATTTTTTCGTCTCAATGCCAGAATGTTTGTAAACAAATAGCGGAAGGTTACAGCACTTGTTAAAATGTAATTTAAATATAACTAAATAATGAACATAAAACGATGTTTAACAACGTATTAATACTTTTAATGATATTAGATTAAGTAAAAAAACGTAAAGTGACAAAAATTTATTTTTTAAAAAATCGACATAAGTCTAACTGCGCCATCTCGTAGCCGCCATTCTAGAAATGTCTGTAAACAGGTCAGGGGAAAATAGTACGAAGTATAATTGTTATTTTATAAATAATGTGCACATTTAAACGTGGGAACATTGCTATTTTCGATAAAATGTAGTGATTGAAATACTTCAGTAACAAATTTTTGTAGTTTCAATTGATGGCAAACGAAATCTTTTTTAAAGCGTTTTTTCCAATCACGTCCCATAGTCTATAACAGAAACCAAATAATACACAAACTAACAGCATAACAATGGATCTTTATTGTCACAATTCAGGCACCTATTCTCTACATGTTCAATTCCGTGATCAAGTTTGTCTATAGTCGAACCTCGTTAACGCGAACTTGCTGAACACGAGCTTTCGTTTAAGCTGAACTGAAAGCATTTCCCCGGCCAAAAAAAGCCGTGAGCTAATGCTTCAAAATTCTCTCAACGCGAAATCACTTTAGACGAAATTCCGCTTAATCCGGAAAAATAAATTCAGAATTTGACCATTTGATCTTAGTATTTCACAGTTTAGAATAAAAAATGAAACAAAACATTAAAAATTTCTTAATTTTTGCTAATTTTTTCAACAGTACGTATTACTCCTTACTCCAAATGTGTGTGTGTGTGAATGTTATTAATTGAATTACTAATTGTATATACGTATATTTTTAGTATAAAGTATATTACATTATAAAATCAGAATACTTTTTTAACGTTATTTTTTTTAATATTCACTGGTTCTATGTAAAACAATTCCTGACGGTTAACATGAAATTCGGTTACCACAAAATGTTTCCGTGCTCCCTTCGAGTTCGTGTTAACCGGGATCGACTGTACATTATTTTACAGTCAAATGGTGACGTGTTTCATCTCTTCGCTGGAGGGGTTGCCTGGACCCCCACGGTTTTTTTTGGCCGAGTCCGAGAACAGAACAGATGGCCCAAATCCCAACAGATGGCGCTTCCACGCAAACTGTTTCCTGACAGCGTGTAAATCCATTTGAATTCTCGGATTCGGAAGGCATGATTATGCAGGAGGTTTTGTATGCCGATATAAAAGCTATAAAACAGCAATTAGACCTATTTAGCTATAAAACCGCAATTCTAGAACTGTTCTATATTCTACACAACGACAACTCTCCGATTGTGACTCAACATGGCGGCTGAGCAGTCATAAATCTCTTTTGGCGTGTTTATTTTAACAAAAACCAAAATAATACACAAACTAACAGCATAACGATGGATCTTTATCGTCACAATCCAAAACACCCATTCTCTACACATCCAATTCCGTGATCAAGTTCTGTCTATTCATTGAGCTAGAAGTGGAGTGAGGTGTGTGATTCACTGAACAGGGCGGCAAACGAGCAGGTCCTATAACGAAGCACAGAGGAATACACAACACTGCAGAAGAAGCGAACCGGGCAGAAAACTTAGAAACTTGCCCATTTCGCTATTGGGTTCGCCTTCGCTGGTTCTTGGTTAGTGGCCCACACGGTTATATTTTAAAAACGTTGTGATTTAAAGTTAAAGTTAATTCTTAGGAACTGAAAATGTTAGAATTCATTTAGGAGCCCAAGTCGATATGATTGTTGGAGACAAGCCATTTTATTGTGTATTTTGTGCACGAGGCTTAGTTTTGTACATTTAGAAATTTTCTCGTTTTTCATGTTTTGCGCACGCGACATTCTATTTAGTTTAAGTTTTAGAAAAATATCTTTAGAATTCGCTTGTAGCGATACGTTTTAAGTGTAACGGTATTTATGTGCCGGCAGTTTCATCTATTTTAAAGAAATAAACCTAAATATTTGTTTTTCTGTGAAAAGAACATTTTTTGTTGTACATCGTACTTCATTTGGCGCCCGAACAGGGACCACGGCAAATAGAAAATGGCAAGCTTCTTTAAAAGTGGATACAAGAAAGCAGATTTGCTAGTGGTTCTAGAAGAAGTTGGTGAATCAGTGCCGGTTGGATCAACTCTAGCAAAATTGAAGGACTTGATTTTGGCTAGCAACGAATATAAAAAGGATCCAGAATTCGTTAAACAAGTACTTGAGGATACCGTTAGTGAAAGAAAAAAGCGAGAAGAAATACTTCTTCAAAAAGAAAAAGATGTTATAGAGTTAGAAAAAGTAAAGGAAGCCTCAGAGTTGGAAAAAGCCCGAATGTCTCACGAATTAGAAATGGCCAAGATACAGGCGCAATGTCTAGAAGTGAATACTCAAAATGTCGCCAATCCAAGTTCCGTTAATGCCGAAGCAGTGAATTCTAGGAGGAAGTTTACTTTACCGAAACTAGAGTTCAGACAGTTTGGCGACGATGTCAAAGAGTGGCTCCCGTTTTGGAACCAATTCCAGCACATCGATAATGATACGGACATTGCACTTGAAGACAAGTTCCAATATCTGATTCAAGCCACTGTGATGGGTTCCAGAGCGAGAGATATAGTAGAAAGTTTCCCGCCAACTGGCGAGAATTATACTAAAGCCGTCGACAGTCTGAAATCAAGATTTGGAAATGAGGATCTTCTAGTCGAGATATACGTAAGGGAACTTCTCAAATTAATCATCAATGTTCAGGTGAATAGATCTTTTCCGCTTACATCTTTATATGATAAACTGGAAACTTATCTAAGAGCATTAGACACTCTTGGAGTTACTACAGACAAGTGTGCATCTATACTTTACCCGATGGTAGAATCTTGTTTTCCGGAAGAATTTTTGAAGGCATATCATCGAAGCAATTCTTCAACTCCTAAAATAGAAGCAAAAGAAAGGCTGAACAAGCTGATGGTGTTTCTAAAATCAGAAGTGGAGGGTGAAGCTCGAATTAACTTAGCGATGGATGGTTTTGGCCTGCTCAAAATTGAAGATACCAGGGTTACAAAGAAGAAAAAAGTTGCATATGAAATGAATAAAATCGGAGCACCATCAACAGCCTCTGTCTTACACGCAGCTCCTTACGCAAAAGAACAAAGAAGAGGCTGCCTGTTTTGTGATGGTAAGCATAATAGTTCTGATTGTTTTTCCGCCCAGAAAAAGTCTTTAGCCGAGAGGCAGGAAATAGTTAAAAGTAAGAAAGGATGTTTTGCCTGTTTGGCTCTCGGTCATGTAGCTAAGCGTTGCAGGAGTTTCGTAAAATGCCTTATTTGTGGTAGAAAACACGTTACACTTATGTGTGATAGCCTGGAAAAAATTAGTAAATCAGCTTCGAAAGAACGCGAATGTGTGCAGACGGAGACGCCTGTAAATGATGTAAATATGACGCATTTAAATCAGACCCCAGAAGTTTTTCTGCAAACTTTGGTCGCCAAGCTTGTAGCCAATGGTAAAGAAATGAATGTCCGTCTTTTGATTGATACAGCATCGCAGAGATCCTACATCGTCAATAACGTTGCCAAGTCGATGATGTATACCCCTTTTGAAGAAATGAACGTGGCTCATTCCCTTTTTGGAGGTGTAACCACTGATGCTAGAAAACACAAGAAGTATGAAATAACAGTTGCATCGCTAAAAGGAAAATTCTCATGCAAGCTGGAAGTCATGGGTCAAGAGGTTATTTGTGAGAAAATATTACCAGTAAGCAGTGGTCCATGGCTAAAAGAACTAAAGAGTTTTAGAATTAATTTGACTGATGTTAGCCAGACCTATGAACAAGTACACATACTAGTAGGAGCAGATATGATAGGCAGGTTATTGACTGGACAGCAAAAGGTATTGGCAAATGGCATGGTTGCAACAGAAACAAATCTTGGATGGACCTTAATGGGAAAGGTACCTCATCAGAAACCTGGTACAGAAAATCTCGCCATGTCAGTAATATCACTTTTTGTCAAAGAAGCTGAGATGGCCGATCTGTGGAGATTAGACTTAATCGGAATCAAAGATCCCATTGAGAAGAAGTCGAAAATGGAAAAGGATTTTGAGGCTCAAGAACATTTTCTTCAGACAGTAAAGGTCAATGATCAAGGAAGGTACGAAGTCCGTTTACCATGGGAAGAAAACGAATCTTTTTTACCCGATAACTATAACTTGGCAAAGAAGAGATTAGAGCGCAAACAGTTCAGCTGAAATCTAAGAATGTTTACAATGACTATGAAAAGGTTTTCGAAAGCTGGCTGGACGAGGAAATTATTGAAGAAGTACCCTCTGATGAAATTGACTTACCAGGGAACTACTTGCCACATAGGGCGGTAATAAAGGAAAGCAGCACCACCCCTATTAGGCCAGTCTTCGATGCTTCTGCCCGAATGAAGGGACATCCTTCCCTTAATGACTGTTTGCACAGTGGTCCAAATTTAATCGAACTTATCCCCGATGTCTTGCTGCGTTTCAGAGAAAGAAGTATCGGTATTTCTTCAGATGTTAGAAGAGCGTTTCTACAGTTAAGTGTCTCCAAAGAAGATAGAGATTTTTAAGGTTCTTGTGGTGGCAGAACGAAGAGAATAAAACGTGTAAAATATTTCGACATGCAAGAGTGGTTTTCGGAGTAACGAGTAGTCCTTTCCTTTTGGCAGCTGTCATTAGGTATCATATACAAAATGTTCAAGGCTACGATGCAGATTTCAAGAAAAGGCTCTTGCAGAGTTTCTATGTTGACAATTCTTTAACCAGCGTGGATACTTCACTTGAAATGGAAGAATTTAAACAAAACTCCATTGAGTTGATGCAGAAAGGCAGTTTCGAGTTGAGGAGCTGGGAACACTCACGTTGCAAGGATTTACCCTCAGAATCATCAATATTAGGCTTAAAATGGAATAAAACCGAAGACACCCTCAAAGTCAATATGAGTTGGTTGAAAGATATAAGCATGGAAAAAGTCACCAAGAGATCTATTCTGTCTGTGGCGCACCGCATTTTTGATCCCATCGGATATACCGCTCCAGTCATGCTGTGTCCTAAGTTGATGCTACAAAAGACATGGGTGATGGGCGTTGATTGGGATGAAGAGATCAGAGAAGATCTGAAAAAAGAATTTCTTCTGTGGTATGCAGATTTGAAAACATTGGAAGAAATTGAGATTCCCAGGTGGATTCAAGTTACCTCAGAAAATCTAAAGAACTGTTCTGTACATACATTTTGTGATGCTAGTAAAGAGGCTTATGCAGCGGTGGTTTTCTTGAGAATTGAAGACGAAGATGACGTTAGAATCAGTCTTCTGTCAGCAAAGTCTCGTATTACGCCACTCAAAGGAGGGACCATACCTAGGCTCGAGTTAACTGCTGCCTTGGTGGGAGCTAGACTCGCACAATCAGTTATGCAAGCCCTCGACTGGAAGAATGTCAAGCAATATTTTTGGAGCGATTCAACTACAGTTCTTGCTTGGATTTCGAAGACAGAGAACTGGTCGGTTTTTGTAAGAAATCGCACAGATGAAATAAGAAAGTTGAGTGTCATTTCCTCCTGGCGTCATGTTGCAGGGAAAATGAACCCAGCAGACCTTCCATCAAGAGGATGTTCTCCTAAAACCTTGAAAGCTTTGAAATGGTGGGAGGGTCCAACATGGCTGAAAGAACCAAAAACGAGTTGGGACATTACAACAGAGGTTGATGTCAGCAATGACGAAGAAATTGCAAAGAAAGGTTAAAGTCAGGCGGTCTTCTGGTTAATTGCAACCACTCAACTGAAGAAGACGGGCTTCCATTGGATCCCAACGACAACAAAGAAATAACTTCTGACATCATACTCTCAACTTGCGACCGTAATTCAGATCTTTCATGGATCTTCTCTTATTTTTCTAAATATTCAAAGATTATACGAATGGTAGCTTGGATGCTGAGGTTCGCAACTAATCTACATCTCAAGAAGGAAGAGAGAAAAGCTGGCGAACTTAAAGTTTCTGAATTAGAAGCAGCTGAAAAGAGATTGGCAAAATTAGTTCAGCAGATGGTTTTTTCCCCAGGAGACGTTGCTAGGTTCAAAACAATATCTGTGTTCAAAGACGAGGAAGATCTGCTACGTGTCAAAACCAAGTTGACCGAAAGAAAAGATGACACTGCTTTTATCTCTCCTATTCTACTACCTAGCAAACATAACCTTGTCGATTGCATAATTTTGGATTTGCACCTGAAAATGTGCCATGCTGGCTCCCATGATTGATGTCAAAGCTTAGAGAACGGTTTTGGATAATCCAGAGCAAAAAGGCAATTAGAAAAGTCCTGAACCGGTGTATGAGGTGTAAACGACACGAAGCTAGACCTATACAAACCGTTCCTGTTGCCTTACCAGAAAATAGAGTGAGAGATGCGTCTCCTTTTGAAATCAGCGGAGTCGACCTATGTGGTCCCCTTATTCTTAAGAACCAATCAAAAGCGTGGGTGGTCCTCTTCACATGTGCCGTGTACCGCGCTGTCCATCTAGAGCTGATACAGTCGCTTTCCACACATGGTTTCTTCTTGGCCTTTCGAAGATTCATAGCAAGAAGAGGAAGACCAAAGGTCATCTACAGTGACAATGGAACAAATTTTGTTGGAGCTAACAATCTTTTCAAATCTATAGATTGGAAATCTATTGAGATAGAGGCTACAACTAATCGAATTCAGTGGTACTTCAGTCCCCTGCTGCCCCATGGTGGTGAGGTTTTTGGGAGATCATGGTGAAGCTGGTGAAGACCCTTTTGAGAAAAGTTTTAGGTAAATCTTCACTGAATTACGAAGAACTTCTAAGTGTTCTCATTGATTGTGAAAGTACTGTAAACTCAAGACCCCTGACGTATGTTTCCGAAGACTCAAACGACCTGATCCCGTTGACACCTGCATTGTTTTTAGGTGAATTAACCGAGTCTGGTGTACCCGACTTGGATAACATCGACAAAGTAAGCCTAAAGAGAAGACTTCGTTATCAACAGAATCTCCGAGACGTTTTAAGAAAACGGTTTAGGGACGAATACCTTGGACAACTCATTATGCGTCCGACCAAGAATAAAACCAATCAACGAGTAGTTGTGGGAGATATCATCCTAATTGAAAACGAAGGCAAAAAGAAGGTTCTATGGCCTATGGGAAGAGTGATTCAGACATACGAAGGAAAAGATGGCAACGTCAGAGTAGTTCGTCTAAAAACTGCTTCTGGTGAACTTGTGAGACCAGTACAAAGAATATTCCCACTTGAGATAACTGCTGATGTTGATTCCACCAAGAATGACCATACTAACCAACCAGCACCAAGCAGTGCCACTCCGATTAGACCTGAAGTCGAGGGCAAAGTTTTTGTGACCAAGAGTGGAAGAAGAGTTAAACTCCCTTCAAGGTTCCTCGAATGAATGAGACTGACCATTGAACTTTTACCCACCGTAGTACTTTTAGACGTTTTCGTTTTGATTATTTGTTGAATTATCAAAAGGTGGGAGGATGTTGGAGACAAGCCATTTTATTGTGTATTTTGTGCACGAGGCTTAGTTTTGTACATTTAGAAATTTTCTCGTTTTTCATGTTTTGCGCACGCGACATTCTATTTAGTTTAAGTTTTAGAAAAATATCTTTAGAATTCGCTTGTAGCGATACGTTTTAAGTGTAACGGTATTTATGTGCCGGCAGTTTCATCTATTTTAAAGAAATAAACCTAAATATTTGTTTTTCTGTGAAAAGAACATTTTTTGTTGTACATCGTACTTCAATGATAGAGGGTCTCATACAACCATGGCTTACAAGTGTAGGGAAAATAGTCCTTTTCTGCCCGGTTCGCTCAAAAAGGGTGTGATTGGGTCGCTCATTGGTTTCGGCTCGCTGACACTTCACTCCAGTTTTCCTTCTAGCTCAATGTGTCTATTTTACAACCAAATAGATACGTATTTCATTTATTCGCTGGAGGGGACGCCTAGACCCCTTTCTTTGCCGAGGAGTCCATAAGAGCCCGGACTCGAGGTCGGCCTGGAGTGCGCCCAGCCTGGCCCGGGTCGAGGAGTCCACTTCCCAGCCCAGCAGCCGGATCTTGCTCGCCAGCACGGTGGCCTGGAAAAGCACGGATTGGAAAGTCAATTTTAAAAAGACATGGAGGGCTTAGGTTATACCAAGAATAGCCGGACCAAAGGACATGATCAGAAATTTAAAAAAAACGTGCTTCAGAAGAGAGGTAAGGAAACATTATTTTTACAATAGAGTTATACCAATGAGTGGAATGCTTTAACAGATTATGTTGTGCATTCGAAGAGAGTAGATGAATTTGAGCAGAATCTCGATAGTTATTGGAAACTAGTAAAGAATTAGACCTATTTTGGACCAACCCTGCTGGGCCTCTGGCCTGTTGTTCGTCAACAATTTTTTGTATTTGTAAAGGAACTCTGTTATACAGTCACTTTATTAAAAATTTAACTCAGTTACAGTTACTTAGTATGAAAAGTAACTAGTTACAGTTACTTTATTAAAAATTTAACTAAAAACATGAAAAGTAACTACATACAGTTACTTAATACGAAAAGTAACGACTTACAGTTAATTTTAGAAACTCCAAGCTATAAGTCAAGCCAAAAATTGGAATTTAATACATGTAAAGTTATTTATTGAAAATTAAAAAAATATTCGAACCCATTTCAGAGAGTGGGACTATAGAGGCCTGTCAGCCAGCTAAACTGTATCATAAAACAAAAAACGTTTGTAAAAATATTCAATACAGCCGGAGAAATGTAGCAATCATTATAGTTTGCAGCTTGAAATAATCTTTAAATAATCTTACTTCTTTCAAAAACCAATTAAAAAGTCTTTTGTATGATATTCCTGATATAGAGAACTTTTTTTTATTATTTCATGCATCTATTAAAAAAATGAAAATTTTGTACACTAATTCGTAGATTTATATTGACTAGTCATCCTAAATACACCCCCGTCACTTCTGTTAATGCTAGTTTTACTTGTGATTTAATATGTGTTCTTGTTTTGTGTTTGTAAATTAATATCATCTACTTTTTTTTATATTCGCCAATAGGGTCCTTGTGACCCTTGGTGTTCTGACTGCTTTATTACTTTTTTATTTGTTCATTTTCCCTCAAATTCTTGTCTGTACGTTATTGTGTAATAAAAACTATTATTATTATTATTATTTATTCTCTATTGGATTAACACACATTGGCACTTTCGTTTGGAGACCCTCGGTCGTTCGCCCTTCACTCACCTTCAAGAAAAGCGCCGCGTTGGCGGGTGCACCGAGCGCCTCTTCCATTTCCAGCTCGGCCACCAGGGGGACGAGAGCGGCGTTCAGGGTCGCGCTCGTCATCGCCCTGCAAAGACACGAACAGTCATATACAGTAAAACCTCGATTAACCGATCTAATTGGGACCGGAGGTTGGCAAGGCAGGTAGGATAATCGAGAATTCCGGATAATAGAGAATGGGAATGTCTCCTGTGATGTCACACTCCTCTTACTGCAATGTCATATTGGTTGTTTGGTTTTCTTCCCTTATTATGAAAAACAAGCCAATTGGTTTCTTGTGACGTCACGCTCTCTGTACTGCAATTCCATTGGTGGTTTGGTTTTCTTTCCGAACCACGTGAAACAAGCCCATTTTCATTAAATACTAAAACTTATGCTACAGTGGAGCGCCGAAAGTCCGGCGGATCTTAAATCTGCCAACGTCCGAAATCCGTGATGGTTGTACAGAGTAATACACATTGAATTTTAGTGTTAATATATCTCGGAGACTCCTGGCAAAAAGAAAGTGCTAAAACATTATTTCTGAGCGGAGTTATGGGGAAAAAATGCTTATTTTTTTGTTTTATGGAAGAGATATGGGGTCTCACAATTTCAGAAGATTCCTTGAGTTTTCTGAAAACTTAAAATGACCAGGAATTAGCTTTTACTTTTTTAATTGCTTAGGTTTTAATATCTTAAAATCACAACAATTTTCCTGATTTCCTAAAACTCGATAATTTCCTGTGTTGAGAATCGGTACAGAATTCCAATTTCAGAATCACAAGATAATTCTGATTTCAGTATCGCCGGAGATTCCTCACTTTAGAACCGCTGTATATTTCAACAAATGGTCTCTTTTATGTTTATGTACTACCAAAAATGACTTAGTTAAAGTTTTTGATGTTGACTAAAGAAAGGTCGGTTAACAGAGAGTTTCGTATAAAAGGACGGATAATCGAGGTTTTACTCTAGTACTGCATTGCGAGAAATATTTAGGAAGCCAACAGAAAGACTGCCAAGAGATGGCGCTGCAAATTCCCTACTAGTTTACATTTAATACAGTAATATAAAAGTCGTTTATGCGCCGAGTGGAAACGGCAGTTTAATAGAGAGTGAAAAACGGTTTGTTTGCAGAAAGTTAATAAATATATCTATAATAATAAAAATGAAGTTGTGTTTGTTTGTGTGTTCCTTATAGACTCATTAACTAGACATCTGTTTGACTCATAACTTGGCACAAATGTGTAGTTCATACTTAAGTTACGATTTTTGAACTTTCAGAGCTCAAAATTTTCTATTTTTAGAGAAAATTCGAATTTTCTGAAAAAACTATTTTTTCCTTTCCTGTTGTCATCGGCCGAAAAGGTTAAAATTAACTTTTTCGAAAATAATTCAAATTGAAAATGTTTATTTTGTTCTGTGTTTGCCATTACCTTCAGAAACTAAATTTTTAATTTGAAAAATAATTGACACGTTTTCAAGTGATGTAATTCAGGCAAGTCTCCATTCTAGGATTTTATTGTGTGTTTATTTGATAATTTCTTCATTGATGGTTCTGTTGACTGCATGTATGCGTATTTAAACAATAAATGCATAGTTAAGCTATTACTGAACTATGACGGTTGTTCAAGGCCATCGCACTAGAGCTGAATTTTATTTTTTTATTTCTTCTTTTTTTTCCAAATACTTTGTCAAACTTGCCATGTTATTACAAATAAACGCGCCAAATGAGCAAAATTTTTGTTTTTTAAATAATTTATAAGCTGGTTGGTGGGCGAAGGTCATCGCGCTAGAGCTAAATGGGTGTGTTTGTAGCTATATCTTTTAATCGCCAAATTAGCAAAAAAGCGCCAAATTAGCTAAAATATTTTTATGCGGGAAATTACGATGACATTTATCCGTGCATTTTATAGCGTATTTTTAATTTTGCATGTTTAAGGTAATATAAGTAACGTGATTCTATACTTTATAACGAGCGGGAACAGTAACATAAGCTTATTATCCTATAACGGTATAAATGGTACATATACTTGGATCGATTTTTGTAGTCCGTGCGAAGAACGGGTATTTATGTGCTAGTCTGAGAATATTAATCTAAGACTCTCAGATCGACATTTCCCATGTATGCTACAAAATGTTCGCGGTTTTCGTTTTGCATATTTTTATCGAGTTATTTTTTCTAAGTCAATCGCAAACTTTAACTGTTTTAAGGAGAACCAAAAATAATCCAGGGTCTTAATTCAATGATTTGCGCTACGTTTGTAAGTACTGAAACCAGACAACCATTCTGCTTCACATATGCATATAACAAGCAACTAACTTTAAATGTTCACAATCGGAAAAAAATCAACATTTCTGTTATTATCGACATGCCAATTCTACCCTTTAGGTAGAATCGGCATTAATAGCAATTATTTATTATCAATAATCAATCCAGAATCTGTAGAAGTATTCGTTATATTTAAATCTTAAAAAATAATTTATTTTTAAATTACTGGTAGTAAAAAATTCATAAAAATATTAAAAAGTCCCTTAAATGAAAACGTGCAAATTTAAAATACACTTGTACTACACAATACTTCTTGTACTTCTTCTTGTAATACACAATACTTCTTTTTTAACTGGATGGGCTCAGCATCTTTCGGAGATGGAATTAATGATTCACAGCATCGACGTGGCGCGTCCTTTCTGCACATAAAAAAAAATCTCCTCTCTTGGAAAATAGGAGAACAAGGGGTGTTTAATTCAGCTATTCGAATTCATAAAACAGGGAGACATGGAGGGCTTAGGTTTTACATTAAATAGCCGGACCAGAGTACATGATCAGAAATTGAATAAATTCTTTGGAAGAGAGGTAGGTAAGAAAACATAATTTTAACTATAGAGTCGTCAATGAGTGGAATGCTTTACCAGATTATGTTGTGTTTTCGAAAAGAGTGGAAGATTTTAAGAAGAATCTCGATAGTTATTGGAAACCGGTAAAGAATTAGATATATTTTGGACCAACCTTGCTGGGCCTCTGGCCTGTTGTTGATCGACAATTTTTGTATTGGTATTTGTAATTTGCACATCGAGATAGTCCCGATAGGAAATAACGTTACTCGTTCAGAAATGCAAACCATCAAGACAGGAAGTCAGCAGTCGGAAGATGGCGCAGGCAAACTATTGCAATATATGGATGACACGCGCTTCATGTTATGCTCATCAAATAACGACGCCACGTGTTCCGTCTGTTCTGGTCTGGTTTTATTCTAGGTTTCGGCTCCAGCATTTATTTTTTGAATAGATTTAATATATAAGGAAAAGATCTAATTGAATTAATTTTCATAATTAATGGTTTTCATTCATCTAAATGATAAATAATTAGCTCAATTGATATAGTTGAAAATAGGTTTAACCCCTTAAGACCCGGTCAGATGGCGCTGATTTAAGTTTATGAGACTAAATTGGTTTAAAAAGGACTTTTTCAAGGTTCTCAGTTTGTCCCTTTGTTATTTCTTATTTATATTAATGATTTCTGTAATATGGATATAAATGGAAAAATTATTAGCTTCGCAGACGATACTGTGTTACTATATTCATCCTGATCTACAAATGAAGACTTAAACAGTCTAATTAATTCAGATCTATTGAAAATCCGAAATTGGTTCCTATATAATAAGTTAAGCATTAATGTTTCTAAAACTAAATATATGCTTTTTAGCCTGCAAAATAGCACCAATACGACTCCTGTCAATTTAAAATATCATGACAGAGTTTGTTCAGATTTGCTTTCTTGTAATTGTAATAACCTCGATCAAGTAAATACCATTAAGTATCTCGGTGTTTTTATAGACAATAACCTGAAATGGAAATCACATGCCAATGACATATCAAAAAAATTAAGATTCTCTTTTAAGACAATTTTATTATTTGAGAAATAAAATAAACCATGATTTTATGTTATTACTTTACAACGCTTTTGTACATCCTTTGTTTAATTATGGAATCCTTGCCTGGGGAGGGGATTATGTAACAAATCTCAAAAGAATTACACTAATTCGTAGATTTATATTGACTAGTCATCCTAAATACACCCAGTCACTTCTGTGAATAATAGTTTTACTTGTGATTTAATATGTGTTTTTTTGTGTTTTTAAATTAATATCATCTACTATATGTTCGCCAATAAGGTCCTTGGTGTTCTGACTGCTTTATTACTTTTTTATTTGTTCATTTTCCCTCAAATTCTTGTCTGTACGTTATTGTGTAATAAAAACTATTATTATTATTATTATTATTATTTATTCTCTATTGGATTAACACACATTGGCACTTTCGTTTGGAGACCCTCGGTCGTTCGCCCTTCACTCACCTTCAAGAGAAGCGCCGCGTTGGCGCCTCTTCCATTTCCAGCTCGGCCACCAGGGGGACGAGAGCGGCGTTCAGGGTCGCGCTCGTCATCGCCCTGCAAAGACACGAACAGTCATATACAGTAGAACCTCGATTAACCGATCTAATTGGGACCGGAGGTTGGCAAGGCAGGTAGGATAATCGAGAATTCCGGATAATAGAGAATGGGAATGTCTCCTGTGATGTCACACTCCTCTTACTGCAATGTCATATTGGTTGTTTGGTTTTCTTCCCTTATTACGAAAAACAAGCCAATTGGTTTCTTGTGACGTCACGCTCTCTGTACTGCAATTCCATTGGTGGTTTGGTTTTCTTTCCGAACCACGTGAAACAAGCCCATTTTCATTAAATACTCAAACTTATGCTACAGTGGAGCGCCGAAAGTCCGGCGGATCTTAAATCTGCCAACGTCCGAAATCCGTGATGGTTGTACAGAGTAATACACATTGAATTTTAGTGTTAATATATCTCGGAGACTCCTGGCAAAAAGAAAGTGCTAAAACATTATTTCTGAGCGGGGTTGTGGAAAAAAAATGCTTATTTTTTTGTTTTTGCTTTATAGAAGAGAAATGGGGTCTCACAATTTCAGAAGATTCCTGGAGTTTTCTGAAAATTTAAAATGGCCAGGAATTAACTTTTGCTTAGGTTTTAATATCTTAAAATCCCCACAATTTTCCTGATTTCCTAAAACCCGATAATTTCCTGTGTTGAGAATCGGTACAGAATTCCAATTTCAGAATCACAAGATAATTCTGATTTCAAAATCACTGGAGATTCTCAATTTTTGATTATGGAAGTTTGCAAATTTCAGTATCGACGGAGAATCCTCACTTCAGAATCGCTGGATATTTCTACAAATGGTCTCTTTTATGTACTACCAAAATTGACTTAGTTAAAGTTTTTGATGTTGACTTAAGAACGGTGGGTTAACAGAGAGTTTCGGATAAAAGAAGGACGGATAATCGAGGTTTTACTCTAGTACTGCATTGCGAGAAATATTTAGGATGCCAACAGAAAGACTGCCAAGAGATGGCGCTGCAAATTCCCTACTAGTTTACATTTAATACAGTAATATAAAAGTCGTTAATGCGCCGAGTGGAACCGGCAGTTTAATAAAGTGTTAAAAACGGTTTGTTTGCAGAAAGCTAGTAAATAATATATTATATCTATAATAATAAAAATGAAGTTGTGTTTGTTTGTGGGTGTGTTCCTTATAGACTCATAAACTAGACATCTGTTTGACTCATAACTTGGCACAAATGTGTAGTTCATACTTAGGTTACGATTTTTGAAATTTCAGAGCTCAAAATGTTCTATTTTTATAGAAAATTCGAATTTTCTGAAAAAACTATTTTTTCCTTTCCTGTTGCCATCGGCTGAAAATATTAAAATTAACTTTTTCGAAAATCAAATTGAAAATGTTTATTTTGTTCTGTTTTGCCATTACCTTCAGAAACTAAATTTTTAATTTGAAAAATAATTGACACGTTTTCAAGTGATGTAATTCAGGCCAGTCTCCATTCTAGGATTTTATTGTGTGTTTATTTGATGATTCCTTTATTGATAATTCTGTTGACTGCATGTATGCGTATTTAAGCAATAAATGCATAGTTAAGCTATTACTGAACTATGACGGTTGTTCAAGGCCATCGCACTAGAGCTGCATATTAAGGATTTATTTCTTCATTTTTTTCCAAATACTTTGTCTAACTCGCCATGTTAATACAAATAAACGCACCAAATGAGCAAAATGTTTTTTTAAAAATAATTTATAAGCTGGTTGGCGAGAGCTGAATGGGTGTGTTTGTAGCTTTATCTTTTAATCGCCAAATGAGCTAAAAGGTTTTTATGCGGGAAATTACGATGACATTTATCCGTGCATTTTATAGCGTGTTTTTAATTTTGCAAATTTAAGGTAATATAAGTAACGGGATTCTATAGTATACCCTATAACGAGCAGAAACAGTAACATAAGCTTATTATCCTATAACGGTATAAATGGTACATATACTTGGTGATTTTTGTAGTCCATGCGAAGAACGGGTATTTATTTGATAGTCTGGGAATATTAATCTAAGACTCTCAGATCGACATTTCCCATGTATGCTACAAAATGTTCGCGGTTTTCGTTTTGCATATTTTTACCGAGTTATTTTTTCTAAGTCAATCGCAAACATTAAGAGTTTTAAGGAGAACCAAAAATTTGAACAAGGGGTCGGTTCCATATTAAAGTTCGTAACAACTTTAAAAAAATTAGAAAGATAAGCTTTTTTCATAACTTAAAATGCAAGCACCAGAATACGGGAAGATTCCTATGCAATGAAGTTGTTTTTTACCTGTACTCTTCAATTGTCATAACGCAACAAATTTAGAGAGATAAAAATGAGTTGAACAGTGAAATAAAAGAAGTCAGTAGGGCTAGAGGTGTATCCAGATAAAACGATAACTTTTTTTGGATTAAAAAAGGTACAAAATGTTTAATGATAATCTTACCAGAAGTTAACCATAGCATTTTAATTTTAAACCGAAATTATGCTCCAAACATTTAAAAACTGAACTGATTGAAAACAAGCAGTTGTGTCATAGTTTGTTAATCCAGGGTCTTAATTCAATGATTTGCGCTACGTTTGTAAGTACTGAAACCATACAACCATTCTGTTTCACATATGCATACAACAAGCAACTAATTTAAATTTTCACAATCGGAAAAAAATCAACATTTCTGTTATTATCGACATGCCAATTCTACCCTTTAGGTAGAAATTGAGCTTCAGCCCCCAGCTTCAAATTGATATAATGCTATGTTCTAATTTTAACGAATGAATTCATTTTTTTAACAATATACGGTGGCATTATATTAACTATTGTCAAAATGACGAATATGAGCGACATCTAGTAGCCATTTTGAACGAGGAACAAGCACTTGATCTGTCGGAAACACGAGTTTATAACTAGAAATCGGTATAGGGGCTGAAAGGGACAAAGTGTCAATCTCTATGGTTCTTGTGGGTGAAATAAAATCATCAAAACGAGACGAAATTAAGGATGGAAAAGTGGATTAGGATTAGGGATGGAAAAACAGAAACGGTTAAACTGAAAACCGGTTTTTGTTTTCTGTTACACCTGAAAACACCGTTTTTTTTGGCTGAAGAAGTTAAACCGAAAACCGTTTTTTTTTTTCTTCTAGAAACCGGACATCTCTTAAAAGAAGTTGTGCTCCCCAACAACATTTAGGGATGTTGGTTTTCCGAAAAACTGGAGCTTGCGCGAGCATGCGCATTTTGAACAAGTGACACAAAAGAAAAATCTGCGCACACTCGTTCTTGGGCAGTTGCCTTCAATATAGTGGATAACAATGTAGCAACAGACCGATGACTTTTGAATCAGCGCCCTCTAACGAGTAGATTGTATTTCGGAACCCCTTTTTTGAGTGTTCTTGTAACATTATTCCTTATAACCCTTATACTCTCAGTAAAGAATGATAATAGCTACCAACGACAACTAACAACATTTGAAGAATGGGAATGTTTCACCTGATGTAACGCTCTTGTTTTCATCTTTCTCTGTACTGCGATTTCATTGGTTGTTCGACCTTAGCAGCCTGAACAGATTTTTTTTCAGTGATTAACTTTTCGGCCACTAAATCATTATTGAATTTTCATAAATCATATTTTATTCACGTTTTTTTTTTGTTTGAAAAAACTACAGTCGAATCCCGTTAACGCGAATTCGAAGGGAACCCCGAAACATTTGAAGAACTTAGTGGAAGAACGTGCGAAGTGACATTTTTGAAAAAATTTATATTTTTGTGTCAACTTCTTTAACTATAACAAGTTTCCCCTTATCCGCAAACTAGCATATTTTCTACGGTTTCCTTTTCAACCTTTTTCAACAAATCTGAGTGCAAACTACAAACTTTAAAGCTCATTTTCTCGTTTTCACCTTTTTGTCACTTAGCACGTTCTTCCACCAAGCACTTCATTTCATGTTACACCAATTTCATGTTAACCGTCAGGAATACTTTTTTACATTGAACCAGTGAATAATTTTTCAAAAAATAACATCTAATAATTATTTTAATTTTACTGTGTAATAGACTGTATAGAATTAGTAATTAAATTAATAAAGTTCATTTGGACTAGTACATACTAGAGAAAATTAAGGAAAATTTTTAAGCAACAGCCAATTGGATCAATACTGACGAATCATGGGAGGTCTCATGATTTTCTCAGAAGTAGAAGACAATTTATTTTTTATATAGTTCATTTTCCGCTTTTTTTTAATGTTTTGTTTCATTTGTTCTTCGAAACTTTGAATCACTAAGAAAAAAGAAGTCACATTCTCAATTTTTTTTTGTTCGGGTTAAGCGGGATTTCGCCTTAAGCGATTTCGCGTTAAGAGTTTTTTTAGCATTAGCTCAAAGCTTTATAGGCCGAGGAATTGCTTTCAGTTCATCTTACGCAAAATTTTGTGTTAAGTAAGTTCGCGTTAACGAGGTTCGACTATTTTTCAAATTATCAAGCGGATATACTATTTGCACATTCTTAGAGTAAGATAGTTCGTACTGCGAATGGCAATATACGTCTGGTCATTCCTATCCCTTAGTACTTTCGTATCGTAATTTTTTGCTTAAAACAGACACTTCAACTCTCCGGATATACTAGTAATACTCAGCAACTAACTACACTAGTATACTCAGCAATATTAGAGCGAGAGCCCAGGGCCCCCAGACCTAAGTCATTTTCTAAAGGATGAAATGTATTGGATTAGGTTCGGTTTTCATTTACTTTTAGTATACGCATACCCGCTAGAGTGAACCGACGCGACGGCCAATTTACAGGTATCGGGTGCAAAAAGTAGGTAAATTATAAGTTAACTTAAGTCATTTTCTAAAGGCTGATTTTTACGTATGTTTTAGAAAATAATGTTAAAAGTTAATAATAAATTTCCCAGACACTTTCCGTCGGCCGAAACTTTTCCCAGACGCTTTAAACGTCTTTATCAAGTTCAGAATTTGTCCCACGCATCTGGCGGCGTGAGATGGCGCTACAATCGTCCTCAGACGACAAGAAGGGGAAGTTAAGCAAAAAAAGAACTATGTGTGTATTGGAGATGTGGTTGGTTGGTCGATTGACATATATATTCCGGTTTGTGTTCTTGATCATTGGAGATGTTAATTAATCAGCCTTTAGCAAATGACTTAAGTTTACCTACTTTTTGCACTCGATACCTGTAAATTGGCCGTCGGTTCACTCTAGCGGGTATGCATAAACTAAAAGTAAATGAAAACCGAACCTAATCCAATACATTTCATCCTTTAGAAAATGACTTAGGTCTGGGGGCCCTGGGCTCTCGGTCTATATAGGATTTTTAATTATTTTCTAAAATTCCATGTCATATTTATTCGGTTATATTCGCGCAGTGGAAAAAATAAGCCAGCGTTGATACATATTAGATTTATTTATTCTCATTAAAACAACTCGTTTTCAAAGTTCATAAATGATATAGAAAAGTAAACTACACAAAGTAATATCAATCTGATAACAATATCTTATACAAAAAAAACCAAAGCCGAAGCTTATATAAAAGACAGGGTGACGCCCACCACGGCACTGTCCCGCACACAATCAAGTCCAGTCCATGACATCATGGGCAGCGCCGCAGCGAGATAACGTAACACCACGTAGTTTCACAATTTGCATGAGAAAGGTAATGCCAACAATCGGCCCCCTCATGCAAAAACCAAAAAAATCTTATAAATTCAAAATACACCAAAATAACATTGAAAATACACTTTAAAGTAAAATTATTCTTTAACAAATACATGCACATAGAATTTCTCAATCTCGCCTTTCGATAGAGGCTTCGTGAAAATATCAGCCAAATTATTTTTGCTGCTCACATGTGATAAATTAAACTGTTTATCAAAATTAAATTTCTAAGAAAATGATAACGCACATCAATGTGCTTAGTCCTGTAGTTTTCGATCGGCGAGTTTGAGAAGTCTATAGCAGCTTGGTTATCTGAAAATAGAAAACACTTATTTAAAGACAATTGCTGCAAACCAAAGTTATAACACTCTTCAATTATATTTTTAAACCACATTAACTCTTTCGATGCTTCAGTCATCGTGACGTATTCGGCTTCCATGGTGGATAACGCTACGCATTTTTGTTTGAAAACTCTCCAGAAAATTGGAGCTCTATCCAGTAACAGAATTATCCCACCAATGGAAACCCTGTCGTCACGGTTTGCTGCAAAATCCGAGTCGCTAAAACAGTTAATATTAAAATTTGACGCGCCAGATAAATCTAACTTTAAATTTTTAGTGTAACTTAAATATCCCAAAAGTTTTAATAAATTGTTCCAGTGAACAATTCCAGGATTTTCCTGAAATTGGGATAATAAATTAACGGCATATGCAATGTCAGGTCTGGTACGATTTGAAACATATGATAGACAACCAATAATACTTCGATAAGGTAAACTATTCATTTCTACAATTTCGTTTTTGGTTGAAGGGCAGTCTTTTTTTGATAGAATCACACCTTTTGCAATGGGTAGAGACGAAATTGGACAATTAAATACAGAAAATCTTTCCAACACTTTTTCAATGTATTCTTGTTGATGAATATACAACTTTCCATGTTCTTGAACAAAATCTACACCTAAAAGTCTTTTAGTTTTACCTAAAATTTTTACATCAAATTTACTTTTTATAAGAGCTATTACAATATCAAGTTTAGTTTGATTTTTACTGAAGATTATTATATCATCAACATATACAAGTAACATTATATCATTATCCAATATATAAGCACAATTACACCAATTTAAACGTTTAAAAGATAAAGACTCCAATACGCGGTCAAACTCAAAAAACCACTCACGGCCGCTTTGGTGCAAACCGTAAATAGCCTTATTTAAACGACACACATAGTCTTTTCTTTCAGGATCAGAGAAACCTTGCGGCTGGTACATAAAGACCTCCTCAGTTAGCGGGGCATACAAATAGGCACACTTAATGTCTAATTGACAATGCAACCAATTACACATACATACTAGAATAGCAAAAAACAATCTTATAACAGAAAAATTAACCACCGGGCTAAACACTTCGTCGTATGATTCGAATTTTGTTTGGCTAAAACCCTGCGCAACCAGGCGTGCTTTATATCTAACAATTTCGTTATTTTCGTTTTTCTTAACGGTATATACCCACTTAGACCCAAGAACCTTTTTATTTTTGGGAGGGGGGACAATACTCCAAACATCTCGGTCTTTCATTACCTCTAACTCTTCTTCCATGGCCTTTTGCCATTGGAAGGATTTAGAAGACGTTAAAGTTTCTTTGTAATTTTTAGGTATTTTTATTTCTACGTGATTCGCTTCAGGGTTAGAGTCGTTATTCGAATCAGAGTTATCGTCCGGCGTTTCAACGATAGTTTGGTCGGATGTGATTTTTCCCGACGAGTTATTCTTACTACTAAAATTAAACAGTTCTTTTTTAAAATTAATGTTCCTAGAACTACAATATTTTTCTATGTCATTGTATGACCTAAAACGAGTTCTTGTCCCATCAATACTATAGTAAATATCATTTATAGTTTTATCGGCCCTCCTACGTACACATCGAACCCATGGTATTTTTTCACATGGCGTTTGACTTTGGGTAAGCTCTTCGATATCCGATTCACTTTCAGAGGAGTAGTTTTTAAAGGAGACGTAGTTTTTAGGAGTATTGAGTTTTTGGCCCAGGACGGCTTCCACACCACTAACATTTTCATTAAACTTAACGTTAATAGTTTCAATTACCTTATATTCGTCTTGCAACCAAATACGATATCCCTTAGTTTTTTGGGCATATCCGACCATTATTCCTACTTTAGATCGCATATCTAACTTTTTCCGTAGTGCTTTAGGAACACCGACGTAAGCTAAACTGCCGAAAGCCTTTAAATGGGACACACTTGGTTTTCTACCAGAGTAGAGTTCAAACGGGGTTTTATCTTTAGTTTTATGACACACTCTGTTCCATACGTAGGTGAAGCACATTAAAGCTTCTGTCCAAAATTTTTGGTCGAGAGTACTATCATTTAACATACTTTTTACATTGTCCAGCGCTGTAAGGTTAAATCGCTCACTTACCCCATTCTGTTCGGGTGAATATACGTTTGTTCTTTCAGCTTTTATGCCTTGATTTTCCAGGAAGTTATTAAATTCTTTGTGGCAGAATTCAAGTCCATTATCGGTTCTAACACTTAGCACTTTTAGGTTTAGAAACCGTTCTGCCCTCTTAAGAAATTTAGTGAAAATATCATAAACATCAGACTTATTTTTCATAGGATAAGTTACAACTTTCCGGGAGAAGTCGTCAGTTATTGACAGAAAATACCTTTTACCGTCATAGGAGGTAACCGGAAGAGGGCCACAGACATCCATATGCAATAGTTCAAGTGGTTTGGCTGACCTTATCTTAAAAATAGACTTAAATGAAACTCTTTCTGACTTTGCCAATTTGCAATTAACGCACTCATCATTACAATAATTCTTTAAATCTGGTAATCCATTTACACTTGAATTCCTACTAGTATGAGTGATGTAGTCGTTATTAATATGACAAAACCTCTTATGCCAAAGATTAAGATCGCTTTTATTAACACTTTTAGTCGAACAGTTATAAGCATTTTCACTAGATGCCTGTGGGTCCTTACTGGTTACATACCCATGGGGTCTGAAATAGTATAAACCATTAATTCGTTTTGCAAAAAGGAGCTTTTCACCAATTTTATTATAAACCCACAGTTTTCCGTTTTCCCCTACAAAAGAACCACCCGTCTTTTCCACAACAGAACCAGAAATTAAATTTCTTCTAAGTTTTGGGGAATACATTACATTATTAAGAGTTACAGTTTGGGTGTTGTTGTTAAGCTTAACATAGAACTGGACTGTCCCTACACATTCAACGGGACTATCCATGTCGCCTATAGCTAAAGACATTTTAACATCTTTTAAAGGTTCATAATCAGAAAACAGTTCGAGATTATTACAAAAATGCGACGAAGCCGCAGTGTCAAAGACCCAAGATTCTTTGTCCGAAGGTTCACTAACGTGACTAACTGATGCCTCAAGGTGAAAAGAATTATTAAGTTTGCAAAAGTTATTAACTGGTTTCTTATATTTATCATTAAATTTTGATTTTGCAATTTTACAATCGGCCATTACGTGACCACGTTTATGACATCGAAAACACGACTTTTGAGTAGGTTTAGACTTAGATTTATTATTTACATTTTTAGTCACTGAATTATAAACACTAATAGAACTAGTATTATTTTCTAGATCATTTTTACATTGACTAAGTCTACTTTCTTCCGTAAGCAAGTCCGACAATATTTTATCAAATTTAAAGTTTTTATCTTCCCAACGATAAATAGATTGCACAATATTTTGAAAGTTGGAAGGTAAGTACCTGATGAGTTGGAACCCTTGATACAAATCGTCAAGTGGATGCCCAACTTCCTTCAATTCCATCACAATCTTTTGAAGTCGCGCTGCAAAAAGTCCGATGTCATCACCGGGTTGAAATTTGCACGAGAAGAAGGTATCCAGTAGATTGATGACTCGAGCCCTCGAGTGCGGCTCGAAATGATCTTTCAACTTCTTCCATGCGTCTTTTCCGTCGGTATTCGAAGCGATAAGGATCCGAAGATTAGGCTCCACAGACAAATATATCGTTGAGAATGCACGGTCTTTTCGAAGATTGAAGTCTAGCCTCTCCTTAGCTGTGGCAGACGCTCCCAAAGCTGGTTCAGTCTCGGATATAAATCCCCAGAGACCACGTTCCATCAGTAGAACTTTGGCGTCATCCCGCCAAGTCGACCAATTCTGGCCATTCAGTCTTTCAATGCGGTCGCAATGAGACTCCATGTTTACGTGACGTTGACTCTCATAAAACACTGTTCAAGCTGATGTAGAAACGCCGCGGATGCGGCCCCCATCGAAGAACACGAGCAGCTTATTTCCACGTGGGCTTAAGGCCCATAACCGATATTCGGTTATATTCGCGCAGTGGAAAAAAAAATAAGCCAGCGTTGATACATATTAGATTTATTTATTCTCATTAAAACAACTCGTTTTCAAAGTTCATAAATGATATAGAAAAGTAAACTACACAAAGTAATATCAATCTGATAACAATATCTTATACAAAAAAAACCAAAGCCGAAGCTTATATAAAAGACAGGGTGACGCCCACCACGGCACTGTCCCGCACACAATCAAGTCCAGTCCATGACATCATGGGCAGCGCCGCAGCGAGATAACGTAACACCACGTAGTTTCACAATTTGCATGAGAAAGGTAATGCCAACAATATTGAATGGATTTTCGAAAGGTCAAACATTAAATTTTCTCTTGGCGCCCGGAATCCGGAAAATGCTTATTGCAGAATTAAATCTGGAGAGTTGGCAGGTTGGTTGGTTGAAGTAACGTAGCACTAGAGCCACAATTGGCAGGCCTGTCCAATTGAAAAGTTATCACCCACAGGGCAAAAGTTTTAAGCCCGGCAGTTGGTTGAGCCTGCAAAAAGTTTAATAAATAAAATTTTAAATTCTTTTTTTTTACATAAATGCGAAACTCTATAACTCCCTCTACTCTCATAAAAAAACGACCTTAAAATTGTTTTGCTGAAAATTGAACAAATAACATCACAGCAGCCTGCGATTGTTTTGTGATCAGTACTTATCGATAACTGATTCCTTTGTAGTTTCATTCTCTATAAGATAAGTTCCGCAAAATTGCGAACAAAATTATGTCACGTTTATATTTTTCATAAGTTAACTGAAAATGTGATTCAGCGGCAATTATAGTTTTGGTAATTTGTGATCCTATTACTGGGGATAGTATACTGTTTATAGGATTCTTACTCAAAACTTGCAAAATTGTCCGATCTTTGGTATATATAATTCAGGGTGTTTTGCACCTTGGACCTCTAAAAAAGGGACTTAAAGACCTAAAGTTTAAAAAAAAGGGACCTAAGGGTCCACTTAAAAAAATAATTGACAAGTGCTTAAGACATGTTGGAAATGAGAAAATTGTAATTAAGTAAAAAACCTGAGTTTTTTTTTAAAACCAGACTAAATGAAATACAAGAACAACAGAAGACAGTGTAAGAACATTATTAGTGTATCCAACTACTTTTTCTACTTACATGGTAACTAATTGTCATACGTTAAAGATGAGCAACTTATAAGATAGTATACTAACAAGTTTTTCAACATGAATTTAAGGTTAGGAGAAGAAACAGCAATTTGCCTTAGCTCTTGGTGAATCAGCTCCACAATTTGCAATACAAGTCATTACGAGCGGACCTTTTGTCAGGATTAAACTCTAAGTCTAATAATTACATAATAAAAAATACTTTTGAATGTTCTTTAGCAAAATAAAAGTACATGTACAATGATGAATGCATCTATATTTTCAAGTAAAAATTATCAATTTAATCTTTTTGATGTATTCTAAAATAAAAAGTATTATCAGAAGATTTTTTAAAAATATTTTTAGCAATTGAGGAAACTTGTCTTGACGTTTCTGCTTCAGAAAACCTTTATTTTTTTTTACCCCACATGCAGCATTCCCTGAGCAAGGGTGTGAGCAAGATTTTTTGTGTAAGTTAACATCGACCACCAATGCTAAGGCAAATGGCTAACTTTTTGAACAATCGGCAACAATGCATCGGTCGAACGTTACTTTTTCAACTTTAGCCAGAACCAGAAATCACATTCTTAGTGACAATGATTCGCGGATAAATACCCTAAAAAAAATAGCAGTCTTCGAATAATTTGTTTAGTTTAGTTTGAATTATCGTCGCACTAGAGCTACACGAGGGCTATCGAGAAATTTGTGGAAAATCACGGTTTTAGAACGCGGTATTATTATTTAACACTGAAAATGAATGTCGCTTAACAATCCTTAATTGATCCATTTTAATTAGAGGATAAAATTGCTGTAAGGATAAAATAAAAGTAAATACATAGTCCATAGAGGGGAAAATAAAAATAGTACTTATACTTTCTAATCGACGACGAAGATCAAACTAAAAACATGTGCTATGTGATTGGAAAACGTATAAAACGCCTGGTCTGCTGAAGGGCGAATTTGAAGAATGAACTTGACTTTGAAGACAAAAAACTGGAGCACACCATTCCACAAAACGAATGTACAAAAGACATCACTCTTTTCCAGGCAAGGGGGCGGGGACGGACAAACAGCTTTTTATCCAATCAACCAAAAGGATGTCTCCAACTGAAAATAACGAATATTCCCAATCCCCATTTCCGAGTGAAGAACAAAGAATATCGATACAAGAAAAAAAATAGTGCGCGCTAGTCACATGGTAATATTTAAAAAAAAAGGGACTTAAGGTACCAAAGGTGAAAAAAAGGGACTAAAAGGGACCTAAAATAAAAAAAGGGACTTTTAGAGACCAAGGGACCAACTCTAAACGCCCTGATTATTCCTATAAGAGCAAGTTTTTTTTAAAATCTGGCAAAACAGGCAGGTTGGGATAGTTGATATTTTAAATTTTGCTGAAATTTGTAGAATATCTTCTTTATGTAAAACTATTAGACACGTATATTTTTGTTTATGCAATTTTTTTTATTAAAGTTTTGGGGGGTCAAAGTTGAAGGTCGTCCGTTTTTTGAAGAAAAACGAACCAACTTCCAATACTTTTTGTGTCCAGAGTGAAAAATCACAGTGACAATTTTTTCGTGTTCTACTAGTTAAATAGTACATGTTAGGACATAAAAACTTATGGTTGACATTTGGCACAACGGTTCAATATTTGACCTTGAAATTGCCAAAAATCCGAAATTGCACGACTTTCAAGGTCATTTATTCATTGTGCCAACATTGGAAAGGTATAAAATTAGCTGGAAAATAATCCATATGTATTTTTGAAACAAAATCATTTCACAGACCTATGGTTATTTGCTCCAATTTTATTTAATGAGGCTCTAAACTTTGCAACTTTAGTGCAATTTTGGGGCCTGAAACATGCCCATTGTATGTGAAAATATTGCAGTAAAATTTCGAATATATTTTTTTTTACTTTTATTGTTCCATAAATGTTTTGATAAAATGAAGAAAACATATGTATGATTTTTTTATTTGTTTTCCCTAGATGAGCACTTAACCGCTGGAACTCATAACTTTACTAAGATTAGCAGCACATTAGACAAATTACGCTTTACGTATACTGGAAAACATAAGGCATCTTCTTGCATAACTTTTACTGCAGCAAATGAGACCATAACTCTTAAAAACAATACATCAGAAAAAAAATTGTTTGAAACAGGCGGAGCACTTCCAGAGAGAAAAAAAAAACACGTTTTACATTCAAACAAAAACTGTTTCTTTATAACATCTTTATAAAAAGACAACACACCGGTATAAAATCTTCCCCCCAAAGTGCAGTGAAGAAAATAAGGGAACAAATAGATCATAATGGAAGAAAATTGTTTGAACAATTTGAACATTTCTCAAATCAGAAGCGTATTAAGAGTTAAGGTATCATTTGCTGCAGCAAAAGATATGCAAGAACAGAGGTGCCTACAAAGGGGGGGTCCACGACGCAGACTGCGTCGTTGAAATTTTAGGGGGGAGGGTTCAATTTTTTTTTATAAATTATTAATAAACTGTCTATCTTGATTACAAATATAAACTCAATATTTTTTTCTAAGTATCTCCTGTAAGCAACAACGGAGGGGGGGGGGCGAGGGTTTAGGATCATAGTAATCCCTGGGGGGTAATAATTTTTTAGGGTATGAAAGGCTGGCTTGGGGAGGGGGGAGAGGGTCGAAGACAAAGTTGCTGGGGAGGGGGGGAGGCGTCGTTAGCCCTGGGGGGCGGGGGATCGGCGCCTCTGTGCAAGAAGATGCCTTAAGTATACGTAAAGCGTACTTTGTCTATAACGTGCTGCTAATCTAAGTAAAGTTATGAGTTCCACCCGTTAAGTGCTCATCTAGGGAAAACAAATTTTAAAAAATCATACATATATAGTTTTCTCATTTTATCAAAACATTTATGGAACAAAAAAAGTTAGTTAAAAAATATTTTAATGCCAAAACTACAAATTTTACTGCAATAATTTCACGTACAATGGGCATGTTTCAGGCAACATTTTTTCGACTAACTTCGAATGAACTTGGACCTTTGTGCCAAATGTCAACGATAAGTTTTTATGTCCTAACATGTACTATGGAACTAGTAGAACACGAAAAAATTGTCACTGCGATTTTTCACTCTTGACACACTTACGGTTCGTTCTGTGGGTGACAGACGGACTGAACGATTATAATACCTTCCACTTTTTACGTTGTAAACGTAGTGTGGAAACTAAAATATACGTGTCTAAAAGTTTTACATAAAGAACATATTCTGCAATTTTCAAGAAAATAAAAAATGTCAACTATCCAAGCCTGCCTGACTAAAAAAACTGGCTCTCTGCAAAACTGGTACCATTTTTGTTTTTAGCAACCCAAAACAGTATGAAATATATATTTGACTTCAGAAAAGTAAAAAATTATAATAACTAAAATTACTTACTTCCAATGACAAGTAAAACGCAGAGTTCTATAGTAGGGTAGAGACTGAACCTTTCAACAGCAAGATGGACCAACACGGAGACAATATAGGGTGGCATGTGGGGCCCGATGGCCGAGTGGTTTGGATCGCAGGTCATAACGCTAGCAGTCCGCGCGCTTTAACGGGTGCGGGTTCGATTTCCGCATTTGCCCTGGGAGTACTTCCTTTCTCAGTATCAAAATTATAAATTAACTAGCACTTTTGCCACTCTATTCGGGCTCCGTAGTGAGCCATGGCTGCGGATGGCAGCTCAGTACGAGTCGTTCCTCTACCCTACTGTAGAACTCTTTGGTAAAACGCAAATAGCCAAAAAAGTTTTCATGTCGATGTTAAAAAGAAAACTTGCCTAAATTAAAATTAATCCTTTAATCTGCTGAAATGTAACAGTACAGAGGTAATTCTCCCATACAGGGATTTATGTACTTCAATCTTATCTCCAGGAATCTGGCAAGGGTTAAGAATTACGGGCCGTAAATTCCGATAAGCTAGGTGGATAACTTTTACTCCGAGTTTTTTGCGCCATTTTTATGATCATCGACTCACCTTTCGAAGGAATGATGAAATCTGTGACAAACACAATTTAAATTTAAATATACTTTGTCGCCAGATCCTGGTTCTCATACCTTGTTTAGTTCCGGTGGATCTTTACGATATAAGTATTGTCATTCATACACTTGTTTTTAAGCTGGAACTGCCGGCAAACAAGAGATTTAGTCGAGATTTCCCCACTAAGGTTTGAAACATTTTGTTGGACAGATCATGTTGCAGTTGCCAATAAAGTTACTGAAAGGTTTGCTCAAATTAACCTACAACAGATGGTGTAAGTTACAGACCCACGACAAAATTAGAGCCTGGAGTAGCTAAATTAATATCTTTTTTGGCTTCAAAACCAAAGCGTTCGATATATGCTGCTTGGCGCAACCATCATATAGATATATCTTACATGCAATGCATGTGTGACATATGGAAGGCTCAGAATACACGTGAACCTATAG
The DNA here is from genome assembly GCA_019343175.1 of Oedothorax gibbosus. NCBI lineage: Eukaryota > Metazoa > Arthropoda > Arachnida > Araneae > Linyphiidae > Oedothorax > Oedothorax gibbosus. The sequence goes on along the minus strand of JAFNEN010000750.1, from coordinate 234,874 downwards.
TCTATAAAGGTTTCTTTGAGCTAGAGAGGTTTAAAGTTAAAGCTTTATAATAAAATTACCTCGTAACATTTTTTTTCCATTACAAATTAAATTTTGAAAGTTCTGAGAGAGAGAACCTTTTTTTTATTAGTGCACTGAAATTCTACATAAAGGAGGTGATCTGCCTATTGGAATTACAGAGGAGAGTGAAAGATAGTAGCTCACCTGCATACTATACTGTTGTATCATATAAAGGGGGTGACATGCAATATTGACATGATACCATCTTATATCATCACCTTTCCCAGCCCTTAAGTAGAGTAAATAAACCACTAACATATTTTTCTCATGCTATGAGTTTTGGGCTACACAGCCACTCACTTTTGTTATGTCCACAACAAAACCAAAGCAGAAGTGAAAGAAAATGAATTTATTGACTGACACAAGCTCACAAGGGCGAAAAGGATGTTAAGAGTTATGGTTAGAGGGAGTGCAGGGATAGTCTGAAGGAGTCGTGGGCCACGAAGAAGGAGCCGGTGTCCGGTTGGGGCTTCAGCACAAAGACCTGGTTGAACGAGTGGGGAGGGTCATCGTCTGTCTGGAAATGCAGGCGGATTAGTTTTTGTATAACATGGGTAAAATGTTTATGTCAATTTGCACAAGAAATTAAAACTGATTAAAATCATACATTTTATGTACCACTAACCGGCGGCATAACATTAAGTTCAACAAACTAAATATAGAAGAGAAAAGTAAAGCTATCAAATCAGTCATTTAATCAATATATATTTACTAAAGTAAAAGTCTTCTTATATATACTACCAAAGTTCATCTTCAAAACCATCCCAAATCACAATTTCTAAATAACTCACTGAAAATATAAAATATTCTACCGAGCGGCACTTTTCTCAGTAGGAGTTGGTTGCCGACGACCGACACGACTAGAGCTACAAGCGTTCATATCCCAACAATCTTTCCATCATCAATAACAATCCAAATGCAATGAGAATCTAAATAAATAACTCGCTAATCAGTTGGAATTGAGTTCTATGCAAACCCCAGTGTGATTCCATTTGGAATCAAAACTTTTGAATAAATCATAATAGTTGGTTGAACGTGTGGGTAGGGTCGTCGTCCTTCTGGAAAAGGGGGGGGAAGAGAGTTATAGTAGAGTAGGCAACATGCTTGTGCTTCCTGCATTGCATTAAACAAGGTATTTTAGTAACACATTGCTTCGTAACTATTTATACTGCACCCATTATTACGAAAACAGACATGCCAATGGTTAACCAAACTTAACTTTTAATAATAAATTAATAAGGAACTCATAAAAACATAAACAGGTGAGAAAAGGGGTACAAGGTAATAAAAAGCAAGTGTTTACAAATTTATCTGAGTTTAAATAGGTATATTACAGTGACAGATATAGAATTCAAACATTATTACAAATAGTATAACTATTGCTGGTTGTTGAAAGTATGTTATGCTGAAACTGCACTCGCTCATGCCGCCACAAGTTACTTTAAGTTGTTCAGGTAAATACAGAGTAACACAGTTAGATTTAGCAGAATGGGCAACAATTGTTAGTTTTATGTATTGCATTAAAAATACAAACTTTTTGATTCATATCACCCTACGCATATGAATGATGGTGAACATGTCATTCCTAGGTTATGTGGTGAACATACTAAGTTAGGTTACCTTGAGTTATCTATGCACTAGAGCTACACGAGGGCTATTGGCGACAGGAATCGCAATTTATAACCCCAGTCAAGTGACAAGCCGGCATCTGAGTAGGCACCCCACCCAACCATAAAGGGTGATATCTTACACAGCAACAGGATTTTGGGAGCATATTTAATGCAAATGGTATTATTCGTCGGATGTTTTTTTGGCTGCACCTGCCGTTTATAGGTCGGCAGTTATTTTGGCAATGCCGGGCCCAAAACTAGGACCTTTTTTCTCAGGCAAGGCATACACCTTAACCAACTGGGCTCTCCAGCCCCAGGTAAACATGGGCTATTGCAGACATAGTTTTAGGACATGATCATAATAAAAAGACTTTATAAGGGGGCCACGAAAACAAAACTAACTCAACAGGCTGAACAAAAAGGAAGAGCAGCCAGAAGAGGAAGTTCGGTATATTTAAATTATGGAAGCACAATGAATTTGTGGCTCTCGTTCATTCATGATAAGTATGGGGTTGTCACACACGAACTACATAAAAAAATAAGTTGGGTCATTTTAGCCATCAAAAGTTTAAATTACATCTAGATGATGTGTTTGGCGATTTTTCTTCTAAGGTGCACAAATCTTGATGATGTTATGAGTTACAGTTGCTTTTGCAAATCTATTTGTTTTCCTAAAAGAATTTAGAAATTATTTAAGTAATAGAAAAAAAAGGCTAGTTTAGTTCTTTTGGAACTACTTGTTTTAAAGGAATTTCTAAAGACAAAAAAAAAAAAAACTGGACGTAGGAAGGCATAATTAAATTTTAGATATCATGTTTTACTTTTGTAACACAATGAATTTGAGTTGTTCATCTAGAGAGAGGATTAGTATGGGGTTGGAAACAGTGTCACACAAGAACTACATATAAATAAATCTAAATCAACTGTATCTAATTATTCATAAGAAAATGTCAGTCCTATAGACCAGGGGTGCAGAATATGTTTTTACTCCCAACATTTCCCCCAATCCGTTTGAAAATTTTCCCCCAAAATTTTACTATATGTTATAGACTTAACATAAATTTTGTATTACCTTAGGCATAGAAAATTTTACGATATACAGGGATGTTAGTACTTGTTGAACAAAAAAACTGAAATCCAAACCATATGCTTGGTTTGAAAAACCAAAAAAGCTGAACTAAGCGTGACCGATAAAATTTAAATTTTTATTAATTACCACAAGATAAATTTTAAATAATTATATAATGCTATACTACTATAAATGTACTTTTAATATCTTTTTAAATACTTTAAAACAAGTATATTTTCTTTTATTTATGGTGTTTGGAGAGGGGGTCATATTCATCAGATTTATATATGAACATGTTTTGCTGTTCATTCATTTGGTATATTACTTTCAAGTTTTGGCCGTTTGGCAGTTTCATAAGGCTGGAAATTTAAGCACCAGGTTTTGCAAAAAAAAAAAATAATAATCTTGACTGCCTTTTTGGGATTGAAATCCTCAACTTTTGGTCTTAATTGTTAAGAAAAAAAATGCAAGCAATTTTCCAGAAAGATTCAAGGACTAGAAATTTACTAGCAACATAAAACCTAAATATATAAAGCGTGTATACACCGATATAAAAAAGAAAAAAACTATAAATTATCTAAAATCAGAAACCCCATTATATGCCGAAGTAGGAAAAAAGGTTCAATCAAATGTAAAACAAAAAGTATTTTGACATTCATGCTGTTCTTGTGATCACTATTCAAGGACGCCGTGAGTAGGACAATTTATCAGAAAAAATATCCTGGTCGTCCGACTTGGCCTGAACCGGAGCTACAAAAGTAACGAGATACTCTTCCGATCACGCAGAGCCAGAGAACTGTCAATCATTCTGATGCAATGTGGCGTCACCGGTAGATTTCGTGAAAATTACTAGGCAGCTAAATAAGCAAATCAGGAAAGCATTATTGGAATCCTCTTCTAATGGGAGATTGCACTGGCTGGCCGAGATTTGAAGACATCTTTAGTGTAATCTAATCTTAATGCATCTTCCTACTTTGATTGAAACTTTAACTTCATTATTAAAATCTGTTATTTTAACCTGTAGTTTATTGAAATTTAAGTTTCACCTAATTACGGGCACCGTAAAAATGGTACGGTACGAAGAAAAAGTAAAAATCGTTTTAAAAAAAGTGCATTGCAGTTGTAGCGAATCGGTTGATTATTTTCATCGCTGTTTCGGTGAATTTTTGCATCGCAAATTGCGATGCGATACCACTTAAATCGAACCCTGGTTTCGACCATCTGTACAGTAGCTGGCGATGGCTACGCTATTTGACTGACATAAGGGGGAGGGGGGATGGCGTACGGATGCGATCAACGCCCGATGACATGCTGAATTTTGGAGACAAAAGCGGTACGCTATTTTGGTTTGTTAGAACAAAAAAGTAAATTAACGGTAGGTTTTTAAACAGAAAATGAACGGCTGGTCAGGGAATTTTGTAATACATTGTTAAAATCGAAAGCATTGAATATTTTCCACAAAATTTCCCCAGATGGCTAAAATTTCCCCCGATCTAGGATCGCCGGATCGGACATATTCTGCATCCCTGCTATAGACTGTTTGCATGAGTTTTTAAAAATGATTGCAATGTTGTGTGCATGCTTTTAAACCAAGCATGAACATCATAATGGCAAAACAAATTTGGCGGAAAAATATAGGTCGATTTACCTAATAGTTTTGGAGTTTATAAAAGGACAGATAATGATCAACATATGATGACACTATTTCTAAACTAATCTCCTCGGTGCAACAGCCCGTTTGTGGGCCAAGGCCTGCCCTGCACATTTCAGCTTACTTGACCAAGGGCCCAGGCATATGTCCCGGTTAGGTTGCCAACCTCACGTGGAACCCCCATTGTTCGGTTCCGAAGCATGCCTGGTCCTCATTTCAATGACTCCTGAAGGAATGAAAGTAAACCTTGCCCAATACAGATCCCTGGACCTGTGGCGTAGCAATGCAAAGCGATACCACTAAGCCTCACACTATTTCTAAACTTAAACATTTAATATTAAAAAACAGGATAATTCTCTTCCAAATTTGCTTTACTTTGTCACTACTTCGGCTGATCCTTAATAAATAGCAAAGCAATACTTTTGCGGAAGAAATTCAAAACGAACGAGACCGAACATCCCTTTTAGTCTTAAAAATGAGAATGAATTAAACGGCTATACTCAATTCTACATTTAATTCGGTTAGTTAAGGAAAGAAGACTTTTTAACTTAAAAAATGGTTAATGACAAAATAACTTTGGCACCAAGCATTAAGATATTGCTACACAATGGATTCCTGTACACATATTTTTTTTTAATTCATTCATTTTAAAATTAAATTCTGAAATACTATACAATAAGAAAAGAAACAAAATTAATACTCAAAGGACACATTAAAAGTATGTAATATCAAACTACACAGATTATAAGATGAAGTATTGGGATGAGAATGAACAGATTCATCTACAAGAACCATCCAGTAGCACATAAGTTGAACTCTAGGGAACTCGTACATCTTTAAAGAAAAAATAAATTTTAAACAAAATTCAACATGGAATACTGAGAGGAAAGTTAAATAGTATATAGAATAGCTATTGATTACTAAATACATGATACAAACATCCAAACCCTGTGTAAAAATATACGAACATAGAAAATATAAATTAGCAAAGAGTCACACAGAGCGGCTACTGTTAAATTAATTCATGGGTTAAAAATTCATTATGACTAAATACTGAATCAAGCAACTCAATTGAACCCCCATTTGTCAAAACAAATCAACCTAAGCAGAAAGTATTCATTTAACAAATTATCCAATAAAATCTTACACTCATCACTTAGATGCATTAAGATTTAAAAGTGAGAAAGATATGAACTGCATTGTGCGACTGTGAACATCTGGGAAATGTTGGCAAGTAGGTTTTTTTACAGAATCTGTCACTCAAACCGCTTACACACAACAATTGTGTTCAACAGGAAACAAACTATTTAATACACCTCAGAAAGAAATTCGCCAAACAGGCCTTTTAGCTAGTTTAATTCACACTTTTATACGCCAAATTTAACGATTTTCATTAATCTTCTTTCTCAGATTTAACAATTAGTCTTTATCGTTTGCTAAATTTGTTTGAAGTTCGAAGAATAATGATGTAATTTTTTTAAATAAATATCTGAGTCTCCACAATTTCCCATTTACATTAACTTTCTTCCGAAAATTCAGTTATTTTTTATCGTTTGTAAATTAATTTACAGTTCGAAAAATAAATAATTAGTAAAATGATGCTGTAAAAAAAAAGGGCTAGTTTCATTTATTTTATTTCGAAAATTCAATAATTACTTATTGTTTGCAAAATTTTTCAAAGAATAAATATGTAATACTAGCAAATTTATACCCGTTCTTCGCACGGATTAAAAAAATATCAAATCGTTTCAAATATGTTTACCATATAACCTGTTATAGGATCATAAACTTATGTTATTGTTCCCGCTCGTTATAAAGTATAAAATCCTTATCATTGCCTTAAAATTCCAAAATGAAAAATAAGCTATAAAATGCACTCATAAATGTCATCACAATTCCCTCATAAATACATAAAACCTTTTAGCTCATTTGGCGCGTTTTGGGAAATAATTTGGCGAGAAAATAGATATAGCTACAAACACACCAATTATACAGCTCTAACACAATGACCTTCGAACAACCAACCAGCTTATAAATTATTTATAAAAGAAATTGCCTATTTGGCGAATTTTAGTTAATAAGTTGGCGAGATTGGCAACGTATTTGGCGAAAATATAAAGACATAAAAAACACTAATAGCTCTAGTGTGATGGCCTTTATTAACCACCATAGTTCAGTAATAGCTTAACTGTACATTTATTGCTTAAATATGCATACATGCAGTCAACAGAAAAATCAACGAAAAAATCATCAAATAAACCCACAATAAAATCCGGGAATGAAGACTGGCGGAATTACGTCACTTGAAACATGTCAATTATTTTTCAAATAATGAATTTAGTTTCTGAAAGTAATGGCAAAAGAATAAAATAAACATTTTGAATTTTAAATGTTTTCGTTAAAAGTTTTATTTAATTTTTTCAGCCGATGACATCAGGAAAGAGAAAAAATGATCGGATTTGAGCGAAAGTGGTGCATTTTTTTTCAGAAAATTTGAATTTTCTCTAAAAATTGAACAAATATGAAAAATCTAAGCCTCAGGTGCACACGTTGGTATTAAAGGGAATCTATCTTGAAAATTTCGAATTTCTGAGGACAGTATAAGTAGGTCTTTTACGATCCGAAAACCAACACACAGACTCTTTCTTTTATTATTATAGATTCTCTCGCTTTTAAATAGAATTAAAACATTTCATATCAACATACAGGGCTGCCACTGTTAAATAACATTGAAAATAGTTGCTTTAGTAGCCTCAGATGTAAAAAATAGCAGCCAAAATAGTAGCCTGGGATACGAAATAGTAACCAAAATAGTAGCCATAAGAAAGACGATTAATCATGTGGAATGCTTTTTTTTTAGTTCAAAGGGCTGCAATTTTATTTAACAAGAAAACAAGTTATAAAATCAATGCACAGTACAGAACTTTCCAAAATTTCAGTTATAAAACATGGTAGAAATTAATAGCATGGAAAAACAAATTCGAAGAATACAGTTAGAAAATATAAGTTGTGAAGAAAGACTTTACATTTAACTCTATTTTTTTGGAATTTTTGGTGATTTTGTATAGAAATCAATTAAATTTGTTTTCCTTTTATGAACTATACGGTTTATTTTTCTGCTTTCTGTTCATGTTCAAACAAAAAAGCAGTATAATATCCTTAGTTCACATACAAAATAAAAAATGATATTGTGTTCTCTCTTTAAAATAATTACATGGTTCATGCACTTGTTAGGAAAAATTTTTTAAGCACTTTTTAAGTTATGGGGCAGTTCAGAAAAATTCAAGGACTAGAAGTTACTATAACATCATAAAACCTGAATATATAAGCTGTCTATATTCCATTTTTTAGAAACAAAAAACCATCTAAAATTATAAAAACGATTATAGGCTGTAGTATGAATCACGATAAAAAAAAGTTTCAAACATTAAAAAAAAACCAACGTAACATTCAAGCTGTTCTTGCCGACCCCAGTTGACGGACACTCGATTAGGAGAATCTGGTTGATCCTAGTTGGCCTGAACCAGAGCTACAGAAGTAACGAAACACTGCGTGATCACGCAGAGTCAATCATTATTAGGCGAAGCAGCATCATCGGATGATGCGTGAAAATTACTAGGCAGCAAAATAAGCAATTGTTTTTGATCAGGTGAAAATGTTACTCTTTTAAAAGGGGTATGCATTGGCGCTTGGTTGATATTTGAAGACATCTTAGTGAAATCTAATCTTAATTCATCTTCAAAACTTAAATATATTTTTTACTTTTATTGTTAAAATTTATAATTTAAACTTGCTTTTTAATGAAATTCAAGTTTAGTTTTTAATAATATAGATCGAGAATGGGTGTTTTTCGGTGGCGTTAATGCTGTGGAAAATTTGACGTCTCGGGTATGAGCCTAATCCCTTTTTTAAGACGCTATTTTGTCCGAAAATTCTCGGCCTATGCTGCAGTATTTATTAAAAACTGTTTAAAAATATGGAGTTAGAAAAGTATCATGGTATCATGTAACGCAGGTTAAAGATGACGCATAGTTATCACATGCTTCAGAAATTACGTTCATAAATTTTTCTGCTCCGATGCGATTTTGCAATCAATATTACGGATTGAAGGCATAACCCTCGAAATTAGCTAACTTACTTCTCACTCTTAGACCGAAACACCAAGCCGATACGAACATTAAAGCGCGGTCTAGCGTGGAGAAGATATACCGTGACAATAAATGACATTCAAGACGTATTTTCGCACTAAGTGAGGTAAGGCGATCAAAATTTTACGATTCAGTTTCCATTTTTCGAAAAAAAAAGAAAAATTTGAAGAACAAAAACGGAAAGCGTCAAAAAATCGGAAAATGACCAAAAATCCCATACAATTTGTACAGGCATACTTGTACAAATTGTATGGGCATGCGCGCGCAGTGTTGCAACAAAATTGCCTAGTGTGGACAAGGCAAAAGAAAAGTCGCAGGAAGCTTATGCAAACAGCAGGAAGCTTATGCGTGCGGCGCCGGCGGGCCTAAAAGTACCAAACCTGGAATGATTTTTGTTTCACTCCCGCTTTTTGACACATATGATTTTTTTTCCTTAAATAGTCGCCGATAGTTAAAAATAGTAGAAGTATACGCTGAAATAGTCGCTTTTAATAAAAAATTTCCGAAAAAAGTCGCCATAGTCGCCTTCCCTTGAAAATAGTCGCTTTAGTCGCCTAAATAGTCGCCAGTGGCAGCCCTGAACATACAAAGAATCTCGTAGTGAAATATATTTGACGTCATTTCAAACTGATCGATGTTGCAAAAATAAATTTATTTTAATTTATTGTCGAAAAGAATTAGTTTCTCGAGCGATTGTTTCGATGGCAACGTCGATTTAATTTTAATAAAAATGGCTTCCGATGCTTTTTAAATGAGCATTACATTTTGCAGTTTTTTTAAAAAATAGAAGTGTGTACTTCTAATTAAAATTCTTTTATGAAATTTTCAATGTATTCTAATTTCGATGCGCTGAATTTTTTGACGTATCACACTTGTCCGTAGCATTTGTAGTTTGGGCTATGAAAGTGGGTGACGGACGGACTGAACGATTATAATACCTTCCACTTTTTACGTTATAAACGTAGTGTGAAAGCTAAAAATGTAAGCATGAGGCAACAAGAGTTGTACAGATCATGTTACATTCAGGCGTAATTAACAGTGCCAGAATTTGAACTGTTAAACAACTCAGAATTATATTAATCTATATACATAAAATGCAACTTCAGTTTGTTTGTTTGTATAAGACACGAGATCTAAAGAACCACGCAAGAGATCATCACGAAATTTGGCACAAAAATTCATCTCATCTCCGGAACAAACATAGGCTAAGAATTTTTCGAATCAGACTATTCCTTCTATCGTTCTCGGACGTTTTTATTCGAATTTTCTGAAAAAACTACACCACTTTGGCTCAAATCCGATCTTTTTTTACTTTCCTGATGCCATCGGCTGAAAAAATTAAAACTTTTAACGAAAACATTTAAAATTGAAAATGTTTATTTTATTCTGTTGCCATTACCTTCAGAAACTAATGTCATTATTTGAAAAATAATTGACATGTTTCAAGTGACGTAATTCCGCCAGTCTCCATTCCCGGATTTTATTGTGGGTTTATTTGATGTGATTTTTTCATAGATTTTTCTGTTGACTGCATGTATGCGTATTTAAGCAATAAATGTATAGGTAAGCTATTACTGAACTATGATGGTTAATAAAGGCCATCGCACTAGAGCTGCATATTAGTGTTTTATATATTTATTTTTTCGCCAAATACGTTGCCAAACTCGCCAAATTATTAACTAAAACGCGTCAAATGGGTAAAATGTTTTTTTAATAAATAATTTATAAGCTGGTTGGTTGTTCGAAGGTCATTGTGCTAGAGCTGTATAAAGGGTGTGTTTGTAGCTATATCTATTTTATCGCCAAATTATTTCCCAAAACGCGCCAAATTAGCTAAAAGGTTTTATGTATTTATGAGGGAATTGTGATTACATTTATGAGTGCATTTTATAGCGTATTTTTATTTTGGAATTTTAAGACAATGAAACGGGATTTTATACTTTATAACGAGCGGGAACAATAACATAAGTTTATGATCCTATAACAGGTTATATGGTACACATATTTGGAACGATTTCAGCATTTGTATTGAATTATGGTAAAAATTTGTACTGCTTATATTGTATTTATATCTACAAAGTGTCCAAAAAAAGTTACTTAATTTATTATAGAACTCCCATGAATTGCGTTAAAATAAATGTTCAGACCCTTTTAAGATTTAGCTGTTTTTCCATTTTTAATTCTTACTGATTATTTTTTACTTAAATATGTATTCTTTTTAATTTGAGCTTCTTATCAAAGGTATTTTTGAAATAAATATTAATCATTACTATATCCATGTTGGGTAATTAAATGGAAAATTACCTTGGTAATCTTCATATCTTATGTAACTAAAATGAAAGAAAAGAAATTGTTAAATTGACTGTTAAATTATTTTTCCACCTCTACCTGTGCAACGTCGGGTATAACAGCTAGTAACTAATATCATCCAAACTTTTGGATTTAAGAAAATAATCCAAAGTTACAAATTTTTATCGAGTGCCAATGTAAATCTGTTAACTGTCAGAACAGTTGGCAGAAAACAACCTCAACCAACATTGTGTGAATCGCAACGCAATCCGTTTAGAGTTGACAACAAAGTATAATAGTAATACCAGTCGACAGTATACGTAATTAAGTGGTGTATCAGGTATTAATGAATCAAAGATTATTATCTAGAGAGATCAAGTTTCCATTACAGAAAAAGAAAGACGACCGATTTGTATCCCAACTGCTGCACAGATTGATTCAAGATGTCTCAATTGTTACACCTTAAAATTTGCAATGCTTAAGCAGGGTTAACCAGGAAAAAAACAAATGTTCTTTTACAGAAAAAAAGCAACATGGTTTTTTAAAATATGTTAATTATATATTTTTTGGTTTTGCAATATGTTAAAGCTTATTATGATGCTAAAAAAGATTAAACTCCAACGCAGCATAGCTACAAATAAGCTGTGGTCAATACATATAATACTGTTGGGCTTTCTTATTAGACAATTATTTAAGGTGCACAATACAAAATATGCACCAAAACTTGATAAATATACATAAAAAAATTTAACATATTTTTTTAGACACCAGTCATAGTTAACCTCAATTGATGTAAGCCTCTCACAACATGTTAATTGTTAATCTAGTGCAATCAATAGAATCCATTAAAAAAATAAACAGGTTAAACAAAAATCTGGTTAAATTTGTAAAAAGTATGGTTCAAACAAAAAAAAAACGTTAATTCAATCATTAAATTTAGTTTATTCAAACACTTTAGTAACGAGGACTGAGGATATTGGGCTACTGCAGAGTGTAACGTTACAGTAGCTCAAGGTAGTAGGGCAAATCAATGCAACCATAAAGGAAAGGGGCACATTTTACAATTGAAGTGGCAATCCAGGCTTGGGATAACACAATTATGAAAAGCATAAATTGGTATAATTAGTTTAATTTTTAAACAAGAACAGTATTACATATCCGAATGGTTTTAAACCAAGTTTTCTCAGTGAACAAAATAAGATTGAATCGCAATGCAATTAAAAACCCTCTTATGGCTACGTAGATATAACACAGAGAGACAAATTATGACACACAGAACATTGAAAAATCATATTTGTCCCACAGGTCACTTTTCCCATACACAGTGTAACACGTTATTGGCACTAGACATAACAGGGTACATAACATACACATTCATAAAATAGGATTCATAATAAAATGTCAAAAATCAATTCATTACTTAAGGTCATAATTATGGCCTTAAAACAAATACAGAAACAATAATATACACTTAACATTTGAAATATATAAAATAAATAAATGCATATAGTTTATTATAAATACATTTAATTAAAAAACTAAATTGAAAAAAGAAAAATACTCTAAAAATTTCAGTACCAACTTAGGTAGGTTTTTATTAGGTTTAGTACTAAACTTATAGTTTATCTTCCTGAGCAAACAAGTATGTGCTTAAGAATCAAAATCGGTTCTCTCTTAGCAAGTCAAAATAATTTATGAAAAAATAGGAACTCATGTAAAATAAGCTTCACGATATATACTGTTTAGTAGTGCAATAACTGTATACACTTTTGCAAACATTTAAGATATATTTTCAATTTTGTGATGAAAAGAACTACAAGTTATAAAAAAAAAAGTTGGAAATGCTGTGGAAAAAGTATTCTAATGAGAGGAAAATGAAATCTGCGGACCAGCAAATATAATAAAGACTTGGCCAGTGAGTATATTTTACCAGTTGAAGCCTTAAGATAATTTAGAATGCTTCAAATCATGGTAAAAAAAATATTTAAAGCAAATTCACTGCACTCTATTAATTGCATTCATGGTTCCTAGACTATAAAAAACTAACACAGAAGCCTACCACCCCTCCCTTCCTTTCAACTTCATTCAAGCTGTTTTCATTGATTTTGATATAATCTGATTTTGTTGTAAACAATGCCTCTTAAAGACTCGTCTGTATCCCAGAAAGAGTTGTACACATGGATTGGACAGTTATACTTTCAAAAAGTAATTACCGTATATAACCCGACTCTGTGTATAAGTCGACCCCCCCATTTTTAAACCAAATATGCTTCCAAAATCGGTCACCCGTGTATTAGTCGAGGTAGGAAATAAGGCAAGAGCCTTCTGAAGAAAATAAGAAGAAACAGGTCCATGACGGGACCATAATTTTTTGGCCATGCAAAATTTCAACACCAATAAAAAACAGGTTTCGGCTCAGAATGTCCTTGACATTGCTGACCCTCAATTGAGAAGCTAAGTCGAAACCAAGTTCAGTGAAGCGTGAAGACCATGTTGCCAAGGTCACAGACCGCCATAGTTTTCTTTACACCTTGAAGACTGGTTGACTGAACTGCCCTGTGAAAGAGCTACACGTGCAAAATACACATCATGTCGAGAACTAACAATTAAGCATCACATTATGGTGGATACTGTAAATAGATACCAATCTTATATCATCCTCACAATTTAACTGCTTTTATGTCTTTATTTTTAATAGATAGTATTTAAACCTAAATTTTAATTATTTTTAGTTTTGAAGTTTTAAATAAAAGTTTTAGTTAAGAAATTTAGTTTAAGTTTAAGGATTGGGGATTTTTTTTCCAGAAGATTGATGTCTCGTGTTTAATTCGACCCCGATTTTTATGACACTAAAAATTTGTCCAAAATATCTCATTTCATACACGAGTATATATACGTTAGTTACAGTTACATGATACAAAAAAGTAACTAATTAAAGTTACTCTTAGAAATTTTAGGTTATAAAAACTTGTCAAGAAAGCGTTTTGCCTGAAATTCAAAAAGTGTATTTTACTGAGTATATATTTGTACAATAAAAAAAAGAGTGGATGACATAGTACCTTGAGCTGCCCTAGTACAGAGATGAGGATTCCGCCATCAAACATGGGCTGGGCATCCACAGCTGTGATGATGTGGGCAATTTTCTGGAAAGTCAGGCTCTGAAAAAGAACAAAACGTCAAGGCTCGCCATAAGAGATGGATAAATAAGTTTCGACAAATTTCAAGCATGATATTGTAACGTTTTAAAGCAGCCAGGAATTAAGGACAAGAACTGTAAACAGAGCAACGTTCATTACTGCTGAACTCAACCCCGATTGAGTCACATATATGGTACAAAGGAATTATGGAATTTGCATAAACAAAGGATAAACTGAAATTTACATCGGTTGACAGTGAATCGTCACTTACATAACAGCATTAATAAACCAGAAGTCCTTAAAGAACTAAAATAGCCTACTTTCCTATAACTTAAATACTTACTGACATTCTAATCGGGAAACAAGTAGGTTCCTAACAGTAAATATCATCAACAACCGCTTCTACACTACATTTATACACATTAGAAAAAAAATCGCTAAACACAGCATCTAGCTATAATTTATACTTTTAAAAGCCAAAATCAACTATTTTCCTTAATATTCTTTCGCAAATTAACTTAATATTATTTATCGTCTGCTCGATTTATTTGTAGTTCGAAGAATTAAATATTAATAACAAAAGTAATGAAACTACTCCAAACTGCATAAAAAAATAAGAAATTTTAATTAAAACTAAGCATAATTGTATGCAAAAAAATATGACTTGGTAAACAATTAATGAACAATCAAAGAATCACATTGTGCTACATTTTATGACGTCATTCCAAACTGATTCATGAAAAAATTATTTTGCTTCAAATATTTTTAAATAAAGTTTCTCATGCCATTGTTGATTTGGCAACAGTGATTTAAATGACTCAAAATTGAATTTCAATGCTAATTCAATGGGAAATTCGCCGACAGATAGTAGATTTATGTCTGTCCGGACGTACAAACAGGCGGACAAAAAGTATGAAAGTTGGGTCTGAGGTCATAGCTTTCTGACAAAAAAAGAAAAGGAATTTTTAAGATCCGAGTGATAGAACCGGTTTTGGAAGGGGGGTACGGACAGACAGACATCGACCGCATGTCAATACCTACTTTTTCATTCTTTAAAATTATTTCGAATTAAAAAAAAAAGAAAAGTCGGCTAAAAATATAAAAATAAAGGCGAGGAAGAGCCAAGGCCAGAACTTCTTGTTACATTAAAGGTACTCGACCGAGAAAGCTATACTTGGATCATGGCAATATTGAACATATAAAGGAAAATAAAATGAAGCGGTACAATTAATAGCAACACAAGTATAAATAATATTAAAGCAAGATAAATTATTGATAGATTTGCAGTATTTATGTGTTCTTTTGTTATGCAATTTTTATATATAATTGATAAACAACAAATAATCATTTATTATTATAGCAAATAAATTTATGGAACTACTTCATTGTGAAGAGGCTAACAAAATTTTGAATTGTTATGATACTGTGTTTAAGAAGGACATTTTTGTTCTAAACCAAACGCTGGACTAACTATGGATATGGCAGGTCAGGTTTACAAATGTTGAAAATATTTTATAAACTTGTCAACCCTGATTCATTTCTTATGCATGGTCCCATTATTGCACAACAAAAATAAAATTCATGAGGACTTGAGATAACAGAACTTGGTGACAGGCACAAAATTGCTGTGTTAACTTGACATACAAAGTGAGCCCCTTTTTAAAAGTACAAAGGACAGGTATGAACGGAAACAAAGAAGATGGCGATACCTGTATCTTCTGCATGATTTTGGAGCACCCAAAGAACTGCTCCCCTTCAAATGTCATCATGGAGCGATCTTCCTGAAAAGTACAGCCACATTAGCACAAACGTAGGAACAGTTATGGTATAATGGTCGGTCTTGATTTGAGGTTGCATTGCATCAGAAATGTGGAAATGTTTTGTACAACTCGATAGGTATAGAACAATATGTTACATTTTCTAGCTAGCCATTGAATAGACCAGCCATTACATCATTGGGCTAAAGTAGGTTATAACTCCCAGCAATTAAGTCGCCAATCTGGCAGCCCAGCCAAATCCGTTTTACGGCAAACCTTGCCGACAAAAAATTGTTGAAATCGCCAAATATAGTGGTTCAAGAGAAATTCGCCAATTTTCGCAACAATTCCACTGTTTATGGGCACCAAGTGGTTCTACATTTATTTTATTAAAAAAATATTTTGTTTGCAATTGAAAATCTAGTTATAGTTCTACTAGTTAATCCTTTTTCTTACCATTAATATTATTTAAAATAATCATACATTGCTTTAAAACCTGTTATGATTATTTATATTCGGTTATATATTATTCATGCAACAAATAGTTAAATTCCAATTTTTTTTCAAAATATCGCCTCAACCGTTTATGCCATATAATTTAGTTACTGAATTTTTTCTGGTTCCTTTAGTCATTTTTGTCAGATATCAGACTCGTTAGTATTTTTGGCAAATATTTGTTGTTACTTCAAGATGACTTGGCAAGTTCATTATTATAGAACCTTTAATTCCTGTTTTTAAACCTTTTTGTAAAAATCCTAGTTTCGGTATACAGCGTCTTTTCCGAAACGACAAAAAAAGGCGATAAATAATTCCAATCTGGCAACACAGTTGTTTGACTTCGCGGTTTCCGAGTAGCATCGTCTAATCACGCGTCGGTACACGATGTTTTCTCGCCAACAAGTTTGGCGAGAAATAAAAAGGCGCCGTATACCGAGACTAGGAATTAACCAAAATTATTACTCGGAGTACTGGGCAGCATTAACCCTTCCCCGTGTGCAGCCCTATACAAACAAATTTGTCAATAGTACATAAAATAAACATTAAAACCAGAACTGCCCCAAATATCGAATTCAAACCTGATTTAGATTTTAAAAAAATGGTACAGACAGAAGCATTATATTTTTTATGGTATAAATAAAAAAAACATCATGTCTGTGTACCCTACTCATGATTACAGTAAATTCAACTAGGCCTTTTAAACTGCGATTTAGAAGAAATCCAAGATAGGGAGAAAGGGCGCAGGTCTTTTAAGCAAACATATATAACAATTTAAACATGTTAAAGCACATGTGACGCGCAGGTGTATAAAATAATAACAGAAATATTGAAACAAATGTCATGTCTCAGAAGAGCTCACGTTGTAGAACGAAGCCAAAGTCGCACGCCTTCCTGCATCGTCGAACATGCCGTAGAATTGTTGAACAAAGGTCTTGGCCAGTTCATCGTATTGCGGATTCAGAGTGCCCATCGTGTTAAATTAGACAAAAAATGTCTTGATAAAAGATAAATTCAGAAAATAAATTGTAAATAAAGAACACTTGTTCAGTTTCCCCGCAACAATCCGAAATTCCGAACACATTTGAGAGTGAAAGTAGTATTTCTTTTTTCTATGAAGTTAAATCAAAAACTATTTGTGGCAAAAATAAATCATTAAAATTTAAAATAAACAGAAATATTTCATTTTAAGGCACCTCAAAATTTTATATGTCCCTTAAAGAAATTTTAAAATCCAAAATTAGTTTTTTTAACACACGATTTACTTTCAGTTAACTGTAACTATAGAAATATTCTAACTGTAACTGTAGTAGTTTGAGAAAACAAAACAAACGGAACGAAATTTTCCGATTCTAAGAGGTAAAAGGAATTTCAAGTTTTTTTAGAAATAATTCAATAAACCTCGTCCTTACCGAAGTATACCGTATCAATTAAAAAATAATAAGCTGTTGTATTTTGCTCTCGCTGTTATGACATACCTTCAATTCCTTTCTTTTTTGCGTTTATTCACAAAATTAGATTTCCCGCTTGCAACATCTTGACTTAAAACTTTCGAGAATTGTTCAGTTTAAGCTGAAATGGGTAGAGATTTACTGTACGGTCCCCCTTGGCGAACTTTCCGAAATCGCGCCAAAACTCCGTATTTTGGCGATTTTTTTTTAAAAAAACACGATTCAAAGAAAAGATCCTATGGGAATATTTCTTATGAAAACTCAACCAGCGGTCCGTTAGGGTTGCCGGAAAACGTCATCGATGCCAAGTCAGAATTAAAATCTTCAGTCGAAGTCAGAAAGGTTGCCAGAAAAAAATAATTTATCGCCAAATCCGAAAAAGTCACGCCAAGGGGGAGCGTACAGTAAATCTGATCCCTGAAATGGGTCACGTAAGCTGAAATGGGCACAGCAGGCCTTGGCCAACTAATGGGCTGTTGCACCAACGAGTTTAGTTAAAATTATGCCTGGCAACGAATCTATAAGTAATACACTTGCTTATTTGTTTTTATTGTATTCTAAGATGCCACTCATCAGCTCATTATATCAAAACACACATTTAATGTTAATATACCCTAAGAGAATCTAAAAAGTTCTATGGCAGCTATTCCTTATGCATCCAAAATATTCTCTTAATTATGTTAACTCGTATTATGTTATTCCTAGTTTCGGTATACAGCGACTTTTTATTTCTCGCCAAACTTGTTGGCGAGAAAACATCGCATGGCGACGCGTGATTGGACAATGCTACTCGGAAACCGCGAGCCGAAGTCAAACAACTGTGGATCACGTGACGCTGTTCTGGAAGCGTTGTTTTTGAAAAAAATGGCCGCCATTTTCAAAATCCGTAGCACTACATGACAACAAGATTATCAAATCTGACGTTGACAACAGCCACACTGACAATTAACCGACGATAATAGCATGCAAAATACAGCAAAAAAAGTATTTTTTTTTATAAAAATAAGTTTCCGCCGATTATTAAAACGTTCACATATCCGGCTGCAAAATTATTAATGAAAAATGCGAATATTGAAAAAATTTCGAAATAAAGGCAAGGTACGCAGCAAATAATTAAGATAATTGAAAAATCCAAAAATTTATAATTATATTATGAATAAAGACCTATAATTACGCAGCGAATTTTCCAGTACACAACAAAGGCGTGCGCGCGTCAAAAATCCAATGGGATAGAATCCATCACTTTTTCCGTTGTTATTCAAGGGTTTAAATTAAATTTATTAAACATTTCGCATTTAAAAGCAATAATTGAGAAAATTTAAATTAAAATCCAGAAGATTTACGCGTTAACAACAGCAACCAATATCCCAGTAGCATCATCTGAAAAAAAAAAAACGCTAAAGCGGAAATGAGCATTGCGTTCACGACTGAACGAATCCTAACAAAAATATAAGCAAAAGTGACTCATCACAGTGCAAACCCCCTGTCTACCCCCGTCTGGTTTTAGGGTTGCCATAAACATCGCAGTATGTGCGGGAGTAAAGTAGTACATGGTTGCCATATTGGAATTATTTATCGCCCTTTTTCTGTCGCCAAAATTTTCAAAAAGTCGCCGTATACCGAAACTAGGAATTAACCCCAGGTGATTTGAGACATTGCTTAAAAACCCAGGATCAGCACCCTGCAAAGCGTTTCAAAAACACAAAATGTCCATTGTGAATGTTCGTCCCTCAAAAGACTCATTACCTTATATTTCATATAAGGTACTGCCCTTATATTTCCCTTGCCTTATAATTGTATAAAGTAATTGAAATTAAAAATCTTTGCTTGTTTCATTCTAGGATCTCTCTCATCCTATCTGTGCGCCATGTCTGAAGGGGGCTACATTGAGCTGGACCGCGACCGCCCCTGCAGAAAAGGGGACCTCTCTGCCCCCAGGGACACCTGCCAGGGGGTCTACCTGGGGCTGCTCCTGACAGGCATCGGATTCCTCCTACCCTACAACAGGTGGGTGTGGAATTACTCCTACAACACACCAAAAGTTTAATACAGTCAAACCTCGATAACTCGACTTCCTATAAGTCGAATAATCCTCTAACTCGAACTTTTATTCAAGTCCCGAATCATTTCTATACTTTTCTTTAAAAAACTGTTTCGATAACTCGAAGTGAACATCTTCTAAGTCGAAATTTTTGTGATAGATTTCCCCAGTAAAAAACACAATTTAGTGTAGACAACACCCTAACTGTGTTAAAAATGAGGTGACTTTGTGAATGCCAACAACCTTAAAATAATACAAACAAGAAATAACTGCGTTTTTCAAATGAGATTTACATGGTATACTGTATACTAATTAATATGTAATGAGGCCAAATTTTGTAGTTTCTATAAACATTTTGAACCTATTCTTCCATAGTTGTTTACATAGGCTATTAAAAACTTGAAATGCGTACAACTATACTACTGTGGCAAATATCAAACCATTTCAAACATGGAAAACTCATCTCAAGTGCCTGTAAAAAGGAATGGGAGGTAACTTTGGTAACTCGAACTTCGGATAAGTCGAATATTTTTGGAGGTCCCCTGGGACTTGGAGTTATCGAGTATTGACTGTACCTTTAGAGTTTAATTATAGGTGAATCCCAGGAATTGGAAAGCTACTTTTAAAAAGTAACTCTGTTACAGTTGCTTTGCTAAAAATGTAACTGTTATAACTAGTTACAGTTACTTTTAGAAATGTCAAGCTATAAGAAAATTTGCAATTTAACTATCTTACCTTTTTTTTTTAAAGGGAATCAAGTTTAAAAAAACATAAGCACAAACAAGACACTGCAATTTGATTTATTTAATATTTTGTTTATTTAATTTCAAAGAAGTTGCAATTCAAAATTGGCACCCAATAGTCTTTGGAAAATAGCAAAAAAGTAACGATTCCTTACAACAGGTGAGTTACTCAAAAGTCTTTTTATTATTTCTAGGCCAAACTTGCTTTGGGAGCATGTTTCGAAGCACCTTGAATTCCCAGTGAGGTCCTTTAACCCTTATTCTCATAAAGTAGCATATATGCTACCTGGGGTTTTCCCGTACTTTCTGTTTGTTAAGTGACGTCAGCGAGTATGTTGCATTGTTATTTGTTAGAAGAACAGTATAGAAGCTTCGTTCAGAGTGAAAAAATGTTCAGAGTTCAAATTATTTTTGTTTTAGAGGAAGGTAACTTGTTGGGTTGTTGTGTTTGTGCATCATGTCTCGTCGTCTGTACAAGGAAAGTTCATTGAATTATTTTTCATAGTAATTTTTTTTTACTTTGAAAAATATTTTTCACATTTCTTATGTTCTGTAGTTTTAAAATATTGCTTAAGTTGTTGGATTACCACTGTTTTTGGAAAAAATACAAGCTAAAAACTGAAAGTTGCATATATGCTACCTTTTATAAAACTCTAATTACTGCACTAATTATTTTAGAAAGTTTGACACTAAATAATCTTTATTTTAGCTGTAAAAAAACAAAAAAATTGAAAATTATAAAAATTAAAAAAAAATTGATGATCATGAGAATAAGGGTTAATACTCCGTATCAATATGAATTTCCGTAATTTTTAATTTTCAAATACAGAACCGTGACAGAAATATTTTCATGAAACACCCTGTTGCCATAGAGTTAAGAAGATAGTTTCTTATGTCTGCTGCGTCAAATTTAACCTTTGCTCAAACTTGACATCACTACTCGAGTAACATCAAGTAAACTCTGCTGCTCCGGCCTCAATTTTTTTCCTTTCAGTATTTGGGATTTTCCTAGCTTTCACCCATGTACTCAATTGAGAGTGATTACCATAGAAAACAAACAATAATCATTTTCAAAGTATTTAAGGACATGATTCCTACTTAATTAAATGCCAATAATGAGAAGCACTAGTACCGCTCCGCTACAACAGGTCAGTGTTAACCCTCTGGGGGATACAGACATAGGCGTCAACTCCATGGCGTCTGGCCTTCCCACTTTCAAATCTTGGGGAGGCGGCCCACCCTGCTTCTGAAAGTTTTCACTCACAGTTTTTTGTAGTGCTATGCTGACATAAACATAAGTATGTTGTGTTGTTGTTACTAATGCCACTTGGGAAACCCAAGCTCTTCCCGCGGAGCGGGCAAGGATTAAGGCGAAAGGGTGCGGTTCCTGAGGAGAGATGCCTGTGTAGAGACTACACGGCAGAAATCCGTCTTGGCATCGTGCTGACAGATGCTGCCATCTATCGCCACCTCCGCAATTTTGACATGTCCCTGAAGGGGAGGGAAATAGTCTCCAGGGACCTGTACCCGTGGGAACCTGCGCCATGACCGCCCACAGGACTTTCGGACCCACAGATTTTAACGAGCACGTACTCCGCATATACTCGGTGGGTCTTCAGTGGTATCGGGACTCGATCGCGGGACCTTCCGATTCCGAGAGCGAGGCCTTAACCACTAGGTTATCCACGGCCCAAAAAACATAAGTATTGACGTAAGCAAGTAAGCCACCCAAATTACCTTAGCAGCAAAATTGAACGAATTGGATAAACATGTAAACATTGTGTGTAATACTTTGACCAACTATTTTGAAACTGTTCTTCAAGTTTTGTTTTGAGAAATTTGGCAGCTTATTTTCATTTACCTGTAACATAACATGTCATTTCGTGAATGTGCTACTGTTTTATACCTATTAAGTATTAACTGAGTTTATTTGTGGTGCAGATTTACAGTTGAATCTCTCTTCCTTGGTTTAGTATGTTAGCTGTTGATGGTGCCACAAAATATGGCTTTCAGTTTTTGATAATGTGTTGCATCTGCAAAAGGATCCCTTTGCGAAATTTACAGTAACAGACATAGCAGAAATACAGTAATTAGAATACTACAAATATTGTAGTTATTAATGGCTGTTGATAAATGCTGAAGTTATACTCCGGACTGTCTTCTGTTCCCACAAACTGAATTTTAAAGATATTGTGTTAGTGGAAACAACTACAGTAAAAGCCCGTTTATCCGGCTCCCGATTAACCGGAAAGCTAAAAAATCCGGAAAATTTCAAATTCCGATTTGGCAACGGAAATTACCGATAAAATTGAATATTTTTCGCCAAAATTGCGATTTCTCGCCAAATAAAGTAAAAGCTTTTCAGATTTTTATCCAAGAAAAAATTTCGTTTGGCGACACTATTTGGCGCAAAAAGTGTTTTTGGGAAACATTTTAAAATATCCAACTGGTTTTAGACCATGGGTTGGACGATTTATGTATTTAGATTTTTAGCATTTGAAAGTAACGATCGAAATAAATAAATATATTAATATTTTTTTTAAGACAAAATATTGTAGTATCAATTATATATTATCTTTATAAATGCAACATCGCCTATTTGCATATAAGATGCAGCCATTATCTCTTGTATTTTCCGGAAAAATCGTCATTTTTTGGTAACCCTATTTGGCGACTTCCGATCAACCGGAAAATTTGATTATCCGGAAGAGTCAATTTCCCAAGCATTCCGGATAAACGGGAGTTTACTGTAGATTGATACCTTAATCCCTTATGATTTTTTATTATGTTCCTTGTTTCAGCTTCATCATTGCAGTGGACTACTTCCAGGCCAAGTACCCCGGCACCACGATTGTGTTTGACATGAGCCTGGTCTACATCCTAGTTGCTCTACTAGCAGTGCTCATCAACAACCTGCTGGTGGAGGCACTCACGCTACATGCGCGCATCACCTTCGGGTAACTCATTCTAGCTTAATGTAAAGGAGCAGGGCATAAACAAAAGGTGAAACTGAAAAACAGGTTTGGTAATCAATAAGGGGAAATGAGCCCGGTCGACCACAGGTCTCCAAATTAAGGTGCCTCAATGGTAATCCGACGGAGAAAAATTATTTTCTAAGCCACATTTATCCAGCTGCATTGAATATTTTTTACAAAGGTTTTTTTTTTAATGACAAATGTATCTGACTTACAGGTCTC
Organism: Oedothorax gibbosus; assembly: GCA_019343175.1. NCBI lineage: Eukaryota > Metazoa > Arthropoda > Arachnida > Araneae > Linyphiidae > Oedothorax > Oedothorax gibbosus. Next base: position 211,226 of record JAFNEN010000750.1, on the reverse strand, counting down.
TCTAATCCCAACTTTTTGAAATGACTTGGAATATTTTGTGTAAAATTATTTATTGAAGATTTAAAGAAAATTTCAACCCTATTTTCAAAAAGTGGGATTCTCGGGACCTGTAAGTCAGATACATTTGTCGCATAATGGCGTGGTCTACATCCTGTTCGCTCTTTTAGCAGTGCTCACCAACAACCTGCTGGTGGAGGCACTCGCATTCCAAACACGCATCACCTTCGGGCGAGTTGAAACCTCAAAAACAGGTTCGGTATGCCTTGGGTTATATACAGCCAGGGCTCGAAATTAACATCACTAGTCGCAAAATACAACCAAATCTTTCAATTTTGCAAGAACAAAATAAATTTAGTCACACTCATCGCGACTAGTTTTTCAAAATCAGCTATAATAACTTTTTCTTGTGGTTTACAATGATCAAACAATGAAATAATTATGTTGAAATCACAAATATTATGCAATTTTAAATTTGTCAAACCATTGCAGTGTCCTGCATTGAAAGTCCTGCCATAGTTCATTGTGTTTTTTTTTTAATTTTGGAACTCTAGTTATCGTAAAAATCCCAAATATTATTGATTTTATAATTGCAAAACTCGGCATTCTATAAGCACACAACTTTGGCAATCCAAAAATCAGCCACTTTGGCATAATAGACTCCAAAAATTGTGAATAAATTTTTTAAAGGAAAGTAATTTTTCATTAATTTTTGTAATGCTCCTAGGTAATATGTATTTTCTCCTTGTTTTTTAAGTTAGTCACACAGATTGCTCTTAAATGCCTTTATGCAAATTTGAACACTGCTCAAAATAGTTAGTGCTTGGTATATCTTGAGGCCTGTTTCAAACAGGTCCATTATGACGAGAGACCGGTGTATCATGAGACGTGTCGTGTTTGGTATGTCTTGAGACCTGTCATCAATTGTCCACATGTATAGTCCTTACGTTTATAACGCAAGCTTGGCTTCCCCCACCACAGTGTGTGGTTTTCCAAGAAAAGGTTGTTGTTGCTGATCCCTGTTGCCCAGCATAGCTAGACCAGGCCTATGATATTGCACAGTTTCTCAAGAAATCAATAACCCACAATGGTCGCTCAAGAAGATCTTCTTTATCGAGCACTCAAGGATGTGCTCCGGAGTGAACACTTGGTACAATTTGGGAATTCCTTTTCTTTGTTGTTATATGTCAATATTCTTAGGTGGCCACTACGAAATCGTAGTTTGCTCCTGTCTGCTGCACCGAAGGGATAGAGATTACTCTTGTACCAATAGTGCACAGGGGCAAGAAAGAGTGAACTCCAAGAAAAGATCCGCATGTTCTAAACCCACCTTGTTTGATGCTCTGCTGTGAAGTGAATCGCAATTGCTCTCAAAGCCCAAGTAGAGGTGCTTTAAAAGGCATGTGTTCAGGCCACTCCCAACAAATGCCTTTTAAAAGCCCACTCACCAATCAGAATACTTTAAATTAATTCATTTCAGTTTAAAAAGATAGTTTTGATTTTAGTTTCAATTCACTTTAAGAATATATCTATTTTTCAATATTTTGTTTACTTCAATTTATAGTTACTTTTAAAGTTAATTAAGTTTAAAAACTTATAATTATGAGATAGTTTAAATCCCTAACAAGTATGGTGACAACTATCATTGGTAACAGGGAAGAAAAGATCGCTCTGTATGCTGCTTCCTGGAAAACCACACGGTAGGGAAAGCAGGTTTGCATTGTAATTGTAAGCACTATAGCTCTAAGACGATGTCCATTTTACCAAATCAATCCAAATTTTAACTTGAAAAGGACCCCATTTGCCAATACTGTTTTCAATGTTTCAATAACTATTGATTATGTTTTTCAAAGGCTTGTTTGTTGTAATTAATATGCACAATTTATTAACAAACACTGCAGTTTACATGCAACAGTTATTAGTCTAAAACTTAAGGCTTTATTATGTTTCTGTGGTAGTCAGTGGGACGCCATTTCGTACTAAAAAGAAGACAGATGTGGCCACCCTGGGAATAATCTACTACTATTATTTAAAAAAAAAACTTTTTCTAAGGGAAGCAAGAAAGTTGGCTTAAAAGTAGAAAGGTAAAAAAAAAATAGCAGAAACTGATTTAATGACCTGGATCTCTATTGTTCCCTTTAATTTGAAGTATTTTTAATCGCTTCTGTAAACCAGCTATTTGCCCACTTTTGGTCCCATGGAGCACTTTCGCAGTTTCTGATTGATATATTTGTGATTTATTGTGATTATTTGTGTGATGTGTTCATTGAGCTAGAAGGGAAACTGGGGTGAGGTGTCAGCGAGCCGAAAACCAAATAACACCCTTTTGAGCGAACAGGGCAGAATAGGACTACTTTCCCTACACTTGTATTCAATGCTTGTAAGAGACCCCTCTATCATATTGACTTGGGCTCCTAAATGTATTTTAACATTTTCAGTTCCTAAAAATTAACTTGCTTTAACTTTAAATTCCAACTTTTTTAAGAAATAACCATGTGGGTCACTAACTAAGAACCAGCGAAGACGAGCCCAATAGCGAAATGGGTAAGTTTCTAGGTTTTCTGCCCGGTTCGTTTCTGCTGCAGTGCTATGTATTCCTCCGCGTTTCGTTATTGACCCGGCTCGTTTGCTGCCCTGTTCAGTGAATCACACACCTCACTCCACGTTTCTTCTAGCTCAGTGGATGTGTTACTTAAGTTTTCCTCATTTGTAGGTACGTGGTGTCTTTGGCGACCCTTCTCCATGTGGCCCTGTTTGAGATCTGGATGGAGGTGTTTGATTTGTGGCATGGATACTTCGTCAATCTCCTTGCAGTTGCATTCGTGTCATTCGGATGCACAGGTTAGATATTCACCCTTACACCATTTTATTTAAAATATGGGTATTATTTGAGATAGTCACTCTCAAACGCTGGCACAAATCACTTTATTTTTTTTAATTTAAGGAAAATTAATTTTTGTGATATAAAATAGTTTGGAATGTGGTCATAATATGTGTTTCAAGGAGATTTTTGAATGGATCATATATCATTGGTTAAGACAGAATCTGAAAGCCTATTGTTTCTTTATTTTAAAAATCATTCATATTTTTTATTTACATTTAAGAATTTATTAATGAGCATAGTTAGTTATAATTTTTGGTGAGGTTTTTTCATTGTCTTTTGTTTTTTAAATGGTATTTAAAAATAAGTTTCGAGTTTGTTTTGAAGGGGACAGAAGGTTTCTCAATTTTGTATTTTAACAAGAAATATTTTACAATTTAAGTGTTTGCAATATTACATATATATTCTTCAAAATGCAAACAAATTTAGCAAACGATAATAATTAATTATGGAATTTGGGTTCAAAAATAGCTTCTTAATATTGACATTTAAAATGGAACTAAATGCTGTGCTTGATGCTTCTTTTAGATACATGAATTTTGTGTGGTAGTTCATGTTGCAAGCCTACATGTTTTTTATTTACATTTAGAAATATTCATTGGGGGGGGGGACATTTGCACAATTATTTTTTTAGTATCTTGATAGCCATTTTTTAAAAAAAAAAATGCATATCAATTTTTTTTGTTTAATAAAGCAAACAACAAAAGCGCAAATTATACAACAATATTTTCTATGTTTGCTTTATATTCTCTGCTATTTTAATTCATTGAAATTAAAACATTTAGCTATAAACAAATTAAATTTTAGGATTTACCTCAAAAAGTTCTTGCATACTGCTAACACATAAAAAAAAAATTGTAAATAAAAAAATCACAAGCTTTAAATTTGATTACAAAAAAAGGTGCAAGAAAAGTACATGCCTTTTCAAAGGGTAACTGTCTACAGGTATCAAATTTTTTTAATTTTTGAGTTGTAATAGCTTTCTTAATATTTGCTTTTTTATAAATAAGTTTTTAAATTAAATACTTCTCAATCCTTTTCATGAAAAAATATATAATTTAAAAATTACTTGTTTTTAAAAAGTATGTTTTTATAAAGTATTTCTCTTGAAGTTCTGTAATCTTTCAATTTTAAATTTGTGTTCAAAAGTGCCATTTCATTTTTGGTCTACCGTGCTATTATTATGAAATTTCCGGGTTCTATAAAAGACGGCAGTTGACAAGAACAACTCAATTTATTTCAGCAAATAAAACACTCTCACTAACAAAGTTCACCGTTAGCAACTGTATAGAAACAGAGAAGTAAACATCCTCCAACAGAAAACAATAATACAACAGTGCTACGCTCGTTCCCTCATCAAAGCTCTTTACTTCAGCAGGAGAAAACTCCAATGACACGCATAATACAGGCCAAGCCGCTTTTATAGGCGCTGGCTATCTTTCTAGAACCACCCAGTGAAATTTCATTACATAATAAGCGAAATGTCTCAAAATTTCGGGAACAGGATATGATATTTTGTCGCCAATGGTTTAATGATGTTTTCTGGATTGCTCTCAGCATGTATTATAAAAAAAACTAAACTCCTCCGCGCAACAGCCCATTAATGGGCCAAGGCCTGCCGTGCCCATTTCAGCTTTCGTGACCTTAGGCTCTGGGGTGCTAGGCATATGTCTGGTACGGTGGTCAGCCTCACGCGGAACCCCCACTGTTTAGTTCCCAAGCATGCTTGGTACCCATTTTATCGACCCACTCAAGGGATGAAAAGGATGGGTCAACCTTGCCTAATCCGGGATTCGATCCCCAGACCTGTGGCGTGGCAATGCGAAGCATTACCACTAAGCCACTGGGCCTCCCAGCATGTATTATGACTGGTTAGATTAAATGCTGCTAAAAATACAATAAATTGAACTCCTTCCCACTTTTTCGTTTCAGTCCAGCAGTCCAGTTTCTACGGCTACACCAGCATGCTGCCCTCGCGCTACACACAGGCCGTCATGACCGGGGAAAGTGAGTGTCTTGCTAGATTACGGTCCACTGCACGATTTTTGCCCTACCTGAACTAAACAATGAAGAGTCCAGGGGAAGAGCACCTTGATGGACTAGGAATCATATTCAGGTCTGCTGGCAAACATTTGTGACAGGAAACCGTTTTCTCCCTTGGTTCTTCTCTTGGTACAAGCGTTTCAGGATTGCTGCGAGAAAAGAACCGAAGGAGAATCTGTTTTCCTTACACGAGCTTAGCCGATGACTTGCTGTGGTCGCGGCCTGATACGGAGGGATGTCATGTGAATGAAGGTTTTTTCCCCCTTGAAGTGTGCACAAACATTCATTGTGGGTTGTGTTAAGAATAGTTTTTACAGCTGTAGATTATATCGACTGGTTGGTAAAGTGTTTAACTGGCATCCTTTAGGTTGATCTCTGCCTTAACAATGAACTCTGGCTCGCGCTAGTGGTGACTGGTGCACGTCCTCCATGTTCCCATATCTCTTGGGGTGACAGGCCTGGGATCCGAAGCTGCGAGTAGCGGTGTGTTTCATTCTATGTTATGCTATTTATATATTTTAAAGCTATTGCTAACCCAAGAAATGCCAATCCCTTCGATGTAACCAACCCTTCATGTCAAAATGAGATATTCATATGAAAAAAAAATGCTTTTACTAGACTAAAATGTAATCAACTTTTTGAGAATATCTTGGTGTATGATTCATGAAAAGATTCTTAAATAAACCCACATTAATTATTAAATAAATGTGCCGAAACATTCATTTGGGGTTGTGTTACTAAATTTTTTACAGCTATAGCTTGTGTAGCTTCAAGTAGAATCTCGATAGTTATTAGAGACCAGGGTAAAAAGTGAGTTGAATTTTGGACCATCCTTGCTGGGCCTCTGGCCTGTTGGTCAACGATTTTTGTATTTCTAAATGTGCCCTTGTAATAACCTTTGTGCCTAAATGTAAAAACCTTTCTCTGTGTTGGTGCTTATAATTTTTAAATTTTAAAGTCATAATTAGATGTGTGGCAACATAAAAATTTAACCAATTTGGCAACAAAAATATTTGTCACATTTTAAAATTGCTGCTCAAAACAAGTTTGAAAATAAAACAATTTTTAATACTTACGAGACTAATTGAGAAATTTACATAACTTGTTTTTTCGTCTCGTTTTTTTTTAAATGGCATAAAAAATACTTTTCCAAGATAATCAATTTTTGAATGTTGACTGAATCCACTTTTGTTACTGCAACCATATATAAATGTTCGAAGCTATTCAACAGACCTAATGTTTATTGTGTTATACACAAGTTGTCAGTGGAACCAACTGTATAAATGGCCGGTAATATTGTAATACTCTTCCTTTGCTTAGGTGCTGCTGGCCTTCTTGTGTCTCTCAACCGTATTGTAACCAAGCTGCTCCTGCGCGATGAACGACTCAACACCCTCATCTTCTTCTGTGCATCCCTGGGTTGTGTTGCACTCTGTTGCACAGTGCACCGCGCACTAGCAAGGTAGGCTTTTTGTTGAACTAGCCTTGGCATTCACTGTACCCATTATAACAAATAACTTTTAGTGTTGTATATGAACGTTTATCTTTGATTGTATTTTAATTGATCTTTATTGTTCCTTATTTACACTGCTCCAAACAATTAGGGGAGCGCATGGTTTAAACCCTTTCACCCCCAATGATTCCATTTGGAAACATCAGCTTGCACATTTTAAGCTCGCACTTATTTCAAATAAGTTTTATCAAATTCTCCATAAATTTTTCTTTAAAGTTATATTGTCTTTTTGTATAGTTAGATGGAAGAATCGTGTCTTTTGAAGTATTAAACAATGTTTGTTTTAATTACATGAAAATATGAAAAACAGAGTGAAATAAAATTCACTCTGAAACAATTTTATGAAATAAATTGACCCTAAATCCTTCATACTTGCATTTTTAGATGTTTAAAAATTGATTTTAACTCTTTTTAGCAAATAAAGTTTTGAAAAATGTATTGTTATATTATTATGATTCCATTTTTTCCCCTTAAATTTTAGTTAAAAAATTTCAGATTTATTTTTCTCTGTTTTTTACCATTTCATTCTGGATGCATAATGAATCTATTTCATAACATGTAACTAGTTAGAATAAAAAGCTGGAACTGCAAGGGTAATAAAAGTATGCAAAGTGCTCTTCTAACTGTTTTGAGCAGTGTCTATTCCTTACTAACGTAAAATGGGGAAAATTCACACTAGGCTTTGAAAAATGTATAGAGATTTATTTTTTTAAGGTGAGGGTGACACCTTATAAAATATGAATGACAATTGTATCATTTTTTGTGTCAATTTTAAGAATAAGTTAAATGTATTGCCCAACAGTGCATGCAATTTGTTTCTTTGGTGAAGTGTGTTAAAAAAAACTAGCACTATAAACATTTTCCCAATTTTATTAATATTAGTCTTGTTTAAAAATGTTAACCACTCACTTATTTCGACCACCTGTAGAATACACTTGTATAAATATGTCTAGGGAGTGTTAGTTTTTCCAGCAATGCATATAATTTAAAATAATAATAGTTATTAGTCTTTTCATTAGAATATTTTGTGTAGCATTTAAAGGTACTTACTGAATTAATTCAATTTAAAATTGCTCGGGAATTTAAACGAATGAGTCCAAAATTTAAATGGAGCCCTCTGAGCAAATCACCTTAAGTATAAACTTGGTTTCAATGTATGAGCTTTAGATTTTTATCAGAAAATTTTATTCCTTAAATTTTGAAATATGTTTCTGTAGATGATTTGATTATAAATTGGTCCTCTCTGCTGTAAATTTTAAAAATTTGATAAAATTATAAAAATTATTATTTTTTATGAATTATTTTGAATGAAATTATGTGTGTTGCTGGGAAACCTGATAGACAGATCAAGGGATTCCTCAGATTGTTAAATGCAATGCAGTAAAAACAAGTTGACATTTGAAGCAAAAAGCTTACTCCTGAGAATGTCTTAAATGAGCCTACCCTTAAAATGACCTTGAATGCTTTCTTATTTATAAAATGTTCCCTGTTCCAGTTTTCATATGAATCCATTTTTTAGAAACCCCGTAAGTCCATGAGTTACAGTTTTTATAAAAAAAATTGAAAAAAAAATGTTTCAACAGCAACCTCGCATAGAATTTACTGAACAAAACATTTAACAACTATCTTTTGGGGTGTGATGCTTCATTTCAACTTGAAAGAGTATAAAATACAGTGTTATTTAATACTTAAAAATAGTTTTAAAGTTGCTTGACTTATGGGGTTTTTTGAAAAAAAAAACCTATTACGTATCGATGTCTCGCACCCTCTTTTAGTATTTCGACAAGGTCTGTGACTTGTGGTGTTTCTCTTCGAAACACTACTTTCGGTCGCTTCTCATAGCTGTGTAAACCCCTGGATGAACATGATTTCTTCACAGAATGTGTGCATAAAAGATGAATTTATTAACTTCAAAATCTCGATTTTGATAAAATTGGGGCTCGTGGGGTTTCTGAAAAAAAAAAAAAGATTTATTTATTACCTTTGTATGAAATTTAACTCCTACGTGGCAAGGTGGATTAAGGCATCATGCCACTGAGGATACGACCTGGGGTTCTGTTCTTGCCTGTATTTGTCGTGGTCCGAAGACCTCACACCTTGTACGATGTAGGTATTGCCTTGTGTGCCAGCTCTGTTGTTTCATAATAGATATATTGGCAAATAGTAGCTAGTGCGATGTTAATTTCGACTAAAAAGAATTTATATAAAAAATATTTTTTATGGTATTTAAATGTATTGGTGGTATTTAAATCTGACTATCGAATCAGTGGGCATGCAGGAGTAAGATACTTGAAGCTAATATCAAAGAAGGACGAAAGACGAGCTTCAAAAGTTGTTCAGTTTATTTTTTGCACACACTTAAAAAACAAGACAATAGTATTGGAAGGTGTTTCTGTAAATCAACCGACCACGCAATGACGCCACCTGCTTCTTCTCGCAAGATTCTAGGTTTCCAAGTAGAGTTTGTTTAGTATCAATTTAACCAACCCACCCACAATGGGTTGTTAGCACCTCACTGCTCGGTTGCTCCTTAATCACTATCCCTCTAAAGCGTGGATTTATTTTGTGGGTACCACAAATGACACATTTGTAAGTGTTACTACTTACAAATGATCCATTTAGCTTTATAGTTAGTACCAGATATTACACTTCAGTCTTGCAAACGATAGTCTTTTATATTTGATCGTTTTCAAAACTGAATAGTTTTTCTTATAATAACATGATTTCTTCACAGAATGTGTGCTTCTATATGATGAATTGATGCACATCAAAAACTCTATTTTGATAAATTGTGACTGTGGGGGTTGGGGAGCCCAGTCGGTTAAGGCGTTTTCCTTGCATGCGGAAGGTTCCAGGTTCGGGTCTGGCATCGCCAAAATAACTGCCGACCTATAAGCGGCCGTTCAGCCAAGGGGAAGTGCATGTTAAATTGCTCCAAAGTCCAACGCGGGTGTCTCGGTGCCCATTCAGGTGTCGGCTCTTCACTTGACTGTGATTCTAAATTACAACACCTGTCATCAATAGCCCTCGTGTAGCTCTCATGCGACGACAATTCAAACTAATCTAACCTCAAACGCAGTGTAGAAGTTACAATTATTGATCTTTTTATTGAATAAAATTTAAAGTACTGAGTTGGCCTTTAAAATATTTACTGTTTCCTAAAAATTAAAAAAGTTTTCATGTGAAATGTCTCTTGTTCCAGGTCTCCGTTTGTGCTTTACCACCTGGAGAGGTGTCAACAGGAACCAGCCCCAGTTGTGACTCTGGAGCCCACAGAAGACGTAGGACTGGTAAAGAGAAAGTTCATTTTTCACCTTCCCCTGGGAATGGGCCAAATGTAGAGTTGATTTCGCTGCATAGATTTTAAATTCAATTTATTTTAATTAAATATTTGTTTTAAAAATATCCTTATTAGTTTTATTTTTTAAGAGATCTTCTTAAAATCATTCCCAAATTAAAAAAAATACATTATGAATAAAAGTATATTATTTTTAAAATTTTGAAATTTAAGGTTATTGTTTGTAAGAAAGACGGATACATAAAATACGGAAAAAGCTGGCTCTCACGATCGAAGGGTTAAAACATCTGTTTAATCTATAATAATAAGAGAAAGTCTCTCCGTTTGTCTGTCGATCGTGAAACTTCCCAGAAAAATTTGAAATTTTTAATATAGATTCCTTTTAATTTTATAAATAACTGATTTTTATAAATTATTAACTGATTTTTATAAATTATATTGATGTCAGTTTGGTCAGTGCTTGGAAGAGTTGGAGATTGGTTCAGCCAGAAGAAAGTGTCTTTTCTGACCTTTCACAGAGAAATAAGTATGGCACTTATGAAAATTCCTTCAGATGGAAGAGAGGTTATCAAAATATCTACAGGAAGACCAAGCAAGGACTTCAATTGGCAGGGCAAACACAAAAAGGACATTTTTTTGCGCAATCTCCCGACGATAAAATGCTTCGTTGCAAACATTGCAAAAACCAAAAAAAAATTCTGAAATGGATGGGAAGTGGCTTTACACCATCACTGTAGTCAGGAATTTCATACAAAATAAAAATAAAATCGAATAATTTCTGAAGGCCCAAGTATTTTCAAATATTGCAAAATATTTATATATTTAATGAAAATCATGCAATTTTCTTATGTGTTACCGATAACAAAAGTGGTAGATCATGACTCTAAATTATAATTATAACTAACAAGTGGTGTGGAGCAATAACATGGTTGACCAGTAACATGATGTTCTCTTGCAGGTGGACATGCTAGAGGACCAAGGGTGCGGCGGGGGTCGTTACGGGGTGCTGTCCCTGCGCTCCCCTCCCCCCTCCCCTGAGAACGAGGACCCTCCCTCCACAGGGACCACCTACAGGGTGCAGGAGGTGGTGGTCAAGGTGAGGAGGGGCTACACCAGGAACCTGCGATGGTGGGCGTCCGCAAAGAGTGAGTTCTTTTCTCGTAGTACAGGCTATGAGTATAATAGCTGTCTCTGATGTTATATAACACTGTTACAAATATTGTAAATAACTTGAACTTATAGTATTATTAGCTTCATTAATGGCATCAGCCATAGTGCATGCCGAGAGCGTGCTGTAAAACACCATTGCGCCGGTTGGCGTCAATTTGGCGATCTTGGTAACAAATTTGACCACATTACGTCATATCCTGTTCTCAAAGTTTCGAGACGTTTGGTCCATTATATTACGGGATATACGTAACGTAGCTGGAATTTTCTAGAAAGATCACCAACACATATAAGAAAACGGCTCAGCTTGTACTACATGCGTGATTGGAGTTCTGCTCCTGCTGAAGTGAAGGGTGTGAGCGTAACTCTGTGGTGTAGTTGTTTTTGTTTAGAGGTGGATCTCTGTTCTATAAAGTTGCTAATAGTTAACTTTATGAGTGAGAGTATTTCATTTGCTGAATGAAGTAAATTGTCTTTGCGAACTGTGTTGTGCTTTTAAAGGACCCAGAAATTTCGTAACAATACTTGTAAAAAAATTTAAAGTGGTCTCTAATCACAGAAGTTAGAGTGTGGACAGACGAGTATATGAATGTCTGGAGGATGGGAGATGGTTTTTTTTAAAAAACAATTAATACATTAAATGTAAATCGTAATACTAAATAAAAACTAACATCTCGCCATACACCACGGCATGCAAGTCAGGCTAACTCACCTAAGTTGAAAACATCAGCAAACGAAATCGCTGATTAGGTGAAATATAAAACAGACAAATACACTACCAAATGCCGTAAGTTTAGCATTTAACTCTTTAATAAGTGTATTTCCTAACAATGGCCCGCCTATTTCTCACTAAGCAGGATCACAGAAAAAAAATTCAAAACAATTTAACTACTAACTACTAAAAATCAAAAAAGGTATTTTTCAAACTAATTGTTGAGTGACTTTTACAAGACAAAATTAGATTTCAGCTTACTTAGCAATAGAAAAAACACTCTTAAACTACAGTCTTAACCAAAAATCTTTAGAAGAGAAAACACATCTTCATGGCACAATGCAATATGTGTGTCCAATTGCTTGTTGTATGGTTGGCTTCAAAACTGGGGCTAAAACTTAAATTAATGTCATGCTCCAAAAGGCTCCGGTGATGACCACTCCTCCGGAAGATGAAGTCTCCCCGTACTCTGGCATTTACATTGGGCACCTTTCCCGAGACGGAACGAAAGGCTGCTTGTACGCTTTGACAGCATCTCTAAAGTTGCAGCACAACACCTCGGCGGGAATCATTAAAACCACCAACAAGCAGAGACATGAAAAATTGAAAAAACACATATTAGAACATACATTAATTTACATTACAAAAATCTTATCTACTAATGACTTCGTGAATCCTCTTATGTTATTTGAACATCTCTTGTCAACAATAAGCTAACAGTGTTCCTCTTCTTTTGACAGGGGGTTTCCAGCGCAGGTGGTCGGTATGCCAGGAAGTGTGGCCGATGGCGCTGTGCATCTGCCTGGCCTACCTGGTGACGCTCTCGCTCTTCCCCGGTATCGAGAGCGAAGTGCTCTCCTGCGCGTGGGGCTCCTGGATGCCCGTCCTCATCATGGCCGCGTTCAACCTCGCAGACTGCGTAGGGAAGGTGGGTATACTATGTTTACAACCAAGAAGGTGTTACATTGTAACCTAGTTACGTTAAGCAAACATCTCTCTGATCTGTGAGTGTGTTCCAGACAAGTTATGGTAGCAGAAAAGGTAAGTTACTTGGAAGTCACCCAACGTATGATCAAAGTTCACTTATTATTTATTCACTTCTGTCACACAAGTCACATGTCTGCTTTCTCTCACCTCCAACACTCTAGCAGGACAGTGCAACAAAAACAGGACGTCAGATGATGCATTGCGCTTTACAAACATTGAATTTCAAGGAAACTCCAATACAGTGGGAACGACTGAGAATGAACTTTTCCGAATTTAAGTGGGGGGGGTTGAGTTTCACCTTAAAATAAAATAGGTGGATGCAGCAAACTCCAATTGAGTATCTCGGGGGTAAACTGCAAACACCAAAGCAATGAATTGGACCATTTTTGGACCCCTGGAATAATCACAACATACTTTCCTATAATATAGTTTCCCAAATAATATACCGTATATACTCGTGTATAACCCGACTCCGTGTATAACCCGACCCCCCATTTTTAAACCAAATATCCTTCCAAAATCGGTAACCCGTGTATAAGTCGAGGTAGGAAAAGGCCAGGTAGGCCAGCCTTCTGAAGAAAATAAGAAGAAACCGGTTCATAACGGGATCGTAATTTTTATTTATTTTGCAAGCTAAATTTCAACCCCAATGAAAATAAAACTGGTTTCATCTCCGAGTGTCCTTGACATTGCCGACCCTGAATGGAGAATCTTAGTTGAAACTAAGTTCAGTGAAGCGTGAAGACTATGCTGCCAAGGTCACGGACCGATGTTTTCTTTACACCTTAAAGACTGGTTGACTGAACTGCCCTGTGCCAGAGCTACATGTGCAAAATACGCATCACGTGGAGAACTAACAATTAAGTATCATTATGGTGGATACCGTGAATAGATACCAATCTTATTTCATCTTCAAGATTTAACCGCTTTTGGGTCCTTATTTTTAATAGATAGTATCTAAACCTTAAGTTTGATTGAAATTTAGTTTTATTTTAAGGACATGGGATTTTTTTTTTTTGGAAATTTGATGTCTCGTGTATAAGTCGACCCCGATTTTTACGGCACTGAAATTGTCCAAAATTTCTCTGCTTATACACGAGTATATACGGTAGTTATTATTTCTTGTATGCTTGAGTTATCGAGTGCTTGCAACAAGTCCCTAGTTATTGCCTTGCCCACAACAATATTATTTGGGAGTTTCATTCTATTGCTATACAAACTCGCCCCTTCTTTCTTCATATCCCCAACAGGTGCTGGCCTCGGTGCCCTTTCCCTGGAGCTCCGGCCGCCTCCTGCTACTGTGCGTCCTTCGGGTGTGCCTGGTCCCTTTACTTGCCATGTGTGCGGGGCCCAGGGGCAGCCCCTACTTATCAGGGGAAACCTGGCCCCTGCTCCTGTCCCTGGCGTTGGGGCTCACCAACGGCCTCGCAGGGTCCCTGCCCATGATACTGGCGCCGCGATCCGTGCAGGACGACCACAAGGAGCTCACAGGTACACTGCAAAAAGACGCGTCATAACTCGCCTGTCTTCATAAAAACATGTCAGTTTCACAGTAATTTGCTGTATTGTAGATGGTCTAAAACAGACTGGTACACTGCGCAAAAAACGCATGTCGGTCTTACTTAGAGTTGCAAGCAACAAAAAATGTTCGTGTTACAGAAATTTCCTGTAAATCCTGTGAAACGGCTCACGAGTACTCTACGCTGCAAAAACATGTCAGTTTCACAGTAATTTGCTGTACTATCGATGGTTTAAAACAGCCTTGAACCCTTTTGCCTACTTTAAGACTGGAACTGTCACGTAATAAGTGTGAGCTTACGCCGCCACTCACGGGTTGTGCACTGCAAAAAAACACGTAAGTTTAAGTAACGGACATTACCTTTATTTTTTATGGTTTAAAAAGGACTTGTAACCGCATTGCCTTTGTGTGTGCCTGCTCCTTCCTTTCCCTGGAGCTCACCAATGGCCTGGGGGTCCCTGTACATGATCCCTTCACCCAGATCTGAGCAGGACGGATAAGGAGCTCACAGGTACACCAGAAACATGTCAGTTTTACGGAAATTTACTGTAGTTTGGAGGGATTAAAAATAGGTTTGAACTGTTTTGCCTACTTTACAGGCTAACCTTTTTGCTAACTTAGAACTGTCAGGTAATCCCTGTGTGTAAAAATATGTCAGTTTTACGGTGAATTCCTGTACATTCAATGATTAAAAATGGATTTGAATCAATTTGCTTCTTTTACAGACTAAAACCGATATGTAATATATTTGCAAGCTCAAACCACTCACTGGTTTTACACTGCAAATGACATGTCAGTTTTACGGTTACTTCCTGTACTTTTGACAGTTGAAAGGGGACTTGAACAGTTTTGCTTCCTTTTCAGGCTAGAATTGGTAATATCTGTGTGCTCAAAACACTTACAGGTTGTACACTGCATTAAACATGTCAGTTTAACGAAAATTGACTGTAGCTTTGATAACTTGAACCGTTTCGCTTGCGTTGCAGATTAGAATCGAAATGTTATATTTGGGAAGTTTAATCTCTCACAAGTTGTAAACTGCAAAGAAATTTTACTGTAATTTCCTGTGATTTCGACGGTTTAAAATGCACTTGAACCATTTCGCTTACTTTAGAGACTATAAGCTTCACGTAACCACTCACAGGTTGTGCACTGAAAAAAAAATTCTACTTTCATTGGAAATTTCCTGTACTTTCGCTGATTAGAAAGACTTAAACTTTTTTGCTTACTTTACTGACTGTCACATAATACTTGTGACAGACTCGCAATACTTTGACAGAAATTTTCTATACTTGAGATGGTTTATAACTATTTGCTTGCAAACGAAAACTGTTATATAATACCTATGAACTTTTCGGGATGAGCTACAGCCCGTCCTAATTATATAAACTTATGAAATCCACTGCATTTGTTTGCATACATGAAAAGCATGGTGAAATTGTCAGTTAAGAGAAGCGGAGAAGAATGCCACCTTGACTTTGAAATCGGCTTCCTCATGTGTGTGTATTTTACGACTGACTCGTTTTCGAAACAAATTAAGAGGGATTGTCAGTCCCATAGAGCTAATGCATAAGTTTTGAAATCACAACTTTTGCACAAGAATTGCTTTGCGAAGTTATCCCATTTTCATCAGGTATGGGAATCCTTATAGCATCAATTTAAAACAAATTTGAAAAGAAAGTAACATCCGGTTATTTAATTATTAATTGATGAAGTTTTTAAATAGTGTCACCATCTGCTATATATTTTTAGAAATTTTAAAACTTCAAAAATATATAATTAATTAATTAACTAAATAACATTTTCGTTTAAATTTTGTTTCATTTCGATGTTATGTTGATTCCTATACTTGGTGAAAAATGGCTAACATGGCAAAGCAATACTGTTGCGGAAGTTGTGATTCAAAAACTAATGCATTAGCTCTATGGGACTGACAATCCCTCTTAATGTGTCATAACAGTTACAACAACCTCCAGACGAAAAATATCGTCCATAAAAAAAGAGGATATCTTTTCCTGCTTCACTAATATCACAAAAATATTCTTTTCACTGTCTTAATGTGTTTAGTTTTTTAGACACATATTATTGAAAATGTCATTGTTAAAAATAAAGTTTTTCCGTATACCTCTTACTTTCATAGAAGTCTATTATATTTAAAGCTACATGCTTCCTTTGATATTCGGTTTTTATTTATTTTGCATGAAATTCTTTTAAACGCTTATTAAATTATAAGTTAATGTGTTTGTTATTATTTATTAGTTTAATAAAATTACTTCATGTTTTTATTATCTTATCATTCTTAGCTTGATTTATTTTTTATTGCTTTATTAGCATGATTATTATTTTTTACATAGTTTTTGCTTGTTTTATTTAGCTTTAGATCTCTAGATGTTTTGAAAAGAAGACGTGAAGATAGTTAGTTTGCAAGTATTGTTGCTTGTTATGAGAATTTTTTCAATTGAATACTGTACTAGGTAATAATTGAAAGGGGCTTTTCCCAAGCTCTCTTGTTTACAGCTTTTATTTTCACTAATTGTCTATATAACTTAGTCTTAACCTTTTAAAAAGAAATTTCAATTGTATACAGTTTAATCAGATGTGTTTTTATTTGTTTAAATTATAATGAAAAAATAATATTCAACCTAATTTTTTTTTAATGTCTACTTTTCTGAATTTTTTTAATGATATTTATTTGATATACTATATTGCTTCCTCATAGAAACGTAAACATTTATCTTTATTAGTATTGGCACAAATTTAAATTCTTTTTGTTGTTATTTTGGGAAATCTTATGTATCAGCGTCCATGCTTCATGAGTGAACTACGTCCGAGATAAATCTAAAAAATAGCTAAGTACTATTAAACGAATTTTAAAAATTCCTTCATTTAATGAAATTTCATTGCAATACTTAGTGTTTATTTATTAAATTTTAATTCATTACTTAAGGTTTAAAATTATTTTTTAGTAATTAAATTTACAGTTTTAGCTGAATAAACAAACAATTCCTTTACTTGTTTATACATCTGTATTCGCCAGTTGGTGATAAAATGTAAATAGTATCTCATAATGAAATATTATGTGCTCTATTCCCATCTATTTTTCCAGGCAACATCATGACCCTGTTCTACAGCATCGGCCTCACCACCGGCTCGGGTGTTGCCTACTTCATCGACTATGCGCTGGGCCCTCCCCTTCTGCACCCCTGCCTGGGAGCAGCAGCCGTGGACAACTCCACTCAGCTCTACCCCGACTTGTGGAACATCACCCTCTCGCTCAACGAGACACTCGACAATTCCACGGCGGGTTTCTTCTGAGGAATGAGTGTGAGATTTTAAGGTAAACAGCCTGCATGAACCCACTAACGCTGACTTTGTGAACGCCATTAATGCTTTCATATCTGTATTAAAACATTAACTGCAAATTCTTAACTCGTTTTGATGATTTGAAGATTGGTTCCACATAAATTGTGCAACAGGACAATGGTCTTCATGTGTCTTATATTTTATTTACTTTGATAAACTTAAGCATAAAGCACATTTTTGTGTGCTAAATTAGTTTGCAAACTGGCGCTAATGAGTTAACTAAACTCAGTGGTGTAATAGCCCAAAGTCGGCCAAAGCCTGCTGTGCCCATTTCACTGCTAATGACCAAGGGATTTGATGTGTTAAGCATATGTCCCAGTCAGGTGGTCAGCCTCACATGGAACCAACTGTGTTTAGTTCCCAAGCATGCTTGGTCTACCTTTTATCAACCCACCTAAGAGAGAGGGAAACTTGTGGTTGCCCAATCCGGGATTTGTACCCTGGACATGTGGCATGGCTGTGTCAAGCATGTAAGGCACTCGGCCTCGCCTTCCTACATTGGAGGTATTTAAAAAAAATAATTCAAACCAAATATTTTATTTTATGTGGGTTTGTATCGCTTGTAAAATTCCCCGGAATTAACAGTTTCAAATTAAATTCTAAAGTTCTTAGATTTTCAGTATAGATCCTAACTATCCCTCCTAGTCAGTGTATTTTAATCAGACTGTGAAGTTTACTGTCCCTTAGAATTAACAAAGGAAGTTTTTAAAAAAAAGGTAAGTAATTGACTTGCCCTTAAACAAATGTTTATGTGTATTACACTTGTATTTTTCTTTTGCCAGGAATGAAACGTTTATTGGACCAGCCCAATTGGACCGAAGTTGTCACTAAACGTCAACGGTCATCGTGACCCATTTTGATGTCCCTCGCATCCAAGAAGGGTTAAATCTAGTCATTGTTTGGTATTATGTCGATTTATTCTCTTACTGTTATGTTAGTGGAATGACTAGAGGACACTTAAAGCCTATAATCAGTATTTTATCAAACAACATTTTGTTCAGTTCATCAGCTAAAACATAACTAAATGCCAGGACTTGAAAAATCTCAGAAATGTTACCGTCCCCGAGGACGGCTTGTCCAAGTATGTACCCGTCCTCCTTTGAAACTAACCCGTCAAACTCAAACTATATAAATAGCATCTAAATACATAAATATATATAATTTCCCTATATTTATTACAAACATTTATATAAATTGCACACTGTAATTACTACAATTATATTATACAGTAATAAAAGAAATACTAGGTTATTAGATAACTAATACTAACCTACTTTTGTTAAGATAACAAAAACAAAATTTTAAAAATAAACGAACGTTAACTGGGAAATGGCCATCCTCGTGGACGTTGGATTCTAGAAATTGGTTGTCCTCGTGGAATTTTTGACCGTCGAGGACGGGATGACAGGCGGTTTTTCCAGCCCTGCTAAATGCACTTTCACACTAATTAATTACAAGAAAAAAATACTAATGTTACTAACATAATTTTCAGTGCTGGATCATATTAAGATAATAAGGAGCTGTTTTTTTTTTCAAATAATGTTTTTCCTAACTTTTACTAATAATTGGTAGCACAAGATATTGTTTATCTAGATTGTGTTGTGTCAAACAAACTGCGTTTGGTTATCAAATAACACATATCTACTAGTTCCATCGCATTGAAATTGGTGAAATGTTCAAAAGTATTAAATACCTTATCTATTTGTCAAAGTGTTGAACATAATATCCTTACGATACAGTTTTCTAATTATAAAAGATTGTTTTTGTAAGAATACACAGAAATTTTTTTCGTTTCACTTTTTAGGGACAAACTGGTGGTAGCTAGCATTTATTCCTTTTCATATTTGACTGTATTTTATAGGATACTTTAATTTTTGAGACTTGAGATATTTGTTTATAAAGATTAATTTAATCTAATTACTCTTTCAATTATATTGGTTTGATATTATTAGTAAATCGAACATATAATTGGTAAATAATATTTTTTTATTTAAATTTATTTCTATAAATGTATGTGCATATCAATTGAAATATTTGGTTTATGAAACTAAAAGAAAGTACAAGAATTTATTTTTCCAATCTCTATCAGTAATTTCCAAATTATTTACACAATGCCTTGGCGTGACTCTCAAAATAAATAATTTTCTGTGATTTTTTTTATTTTGCTAATGTTTGGAATATAAAGAATCAATTAGGACAGCAGAAAACAAATTAATGTCTCAACCTAGAAATACCCACCGTTTTCACAACAAAACATTATCTTCTGTATTAAATATATGAGATGTTTTCGGATATGAAATTTTATTAAATGTGTTATTTATAATGTTGTTTAACACATATCTTTAAACTCAGATCTTTTGGTTACGTACAATAAACTCAAATTATCTGTGGATTTGTAATGTTGTAGGTAAGTATAATCATAAATTTTTATTTGTATTAGTTGAAAAAAGAACAAACTAATGGAAAGTCTAAAATAAAAGGGGATATAATTAGTTTATTGTTCAATTGTGATGAATCCTATAGTTAGAGGATAAAAGCCTGTGGACCAAAAAATGTGATTGCTTCGGTTAAGTGATTTGGATTTAAAATGAGTTAAAATTAGATTTATTGGGTTTTTGAGAGATTTAAACTCATGCCTGAGTTATAAATTTATTTAGGCACTAAAAGCCTTCGACGTACAAGTCAACTTAAAAAAAAACTGTAGAAGAGTAAAAAATCATCCAGGTAAAACTAAGTATTTATTGTTGAAGAAAGTTTCAGTACTTTTTGTGTGCATTGTTTTAATATTTTAAAAGACCGAACAAAAATGTAAAATCTACGATATTTTAGTGAAAATAAATGAAGTATGTAAATAAACCTGTATCTAAAACCAAAACACTTGTCCCTGAAAATTAGAAATGTCAGCAGTGAGTGTGACTTTGTCATAGTACAGTAAGAAAAGTTTGATAAAAATTCGTCCGTTCTTATTTTATTTTATAAGACCTTGTGCTTTTTAAAAAGCACTCCACTCCGGCTACTTTCTATCTTTCGAGGATTGAATTTTGTAACAAAAAAATTATATTTAAAAAATTGTGCATTCATTGAAGGGACCGTGATATTTATGGTTAAGTGTAGTAAATCATGTTAAATCAGTGGTTCCCAACCTTTTCTGGATCATCGCCTCGTATTTTAGGTTGATCAACACCCATCGCCTCCTTTTAATTTTCCTGTTATGCCTAATCATAATTTGATTAAAAGTGTAACTATAAAACAGTTATATAACACTTACTAACCGTTTATAAAAGCAACCAAAGAAGCTTTATCCGGTCACTTTTAAATAAAATAGAAAAAAAACCACATATTTTTAAAGAACAAAAGTGAAATAATTAACTAAGATATGTTTACTGGTTTCTAGAAAATTTAAGAGAGTTGAATGTAAAAATTGGCTGGTTGGAGAATGGTTTTACTGTACAAAGGTACAAAATTATTTCAATTTCCCCCCTTTGAATACTCATCGCCCCTCAAGTATTTTTTGCCCCCTTCCTAACACAAATCGCCCCCAGGTTGGGAACCGCTGTGTTAAATCATCATATTATTAGTTAAAGTTATGAAATGACGTTGATTCAATACATTTTTACTCTATATGCTGTGAGTAGTAGTTTAATTTCTCCTTCTACAGTCAATGTATTTTAACAGAGAAACGAGTTGTTGTAACCGAGTTTGACTGTCCAACCTATTCGAATCAATCAAAACTAATTTCCCTCATCAAACCTATTTCTACTTTACTAAAGATGTTGGTTAGTGTGTTTATATGTTGTGTGTTTGTACTCAAATGTGCCAATATACTTTCAAAGTCAGTGTATTCTTAGACGAGGAAAGTGTTATTGTAAAATATAAAGGACTCACTTCACCCTAATACAAAACTTTTAGTACATTTTTTACTTTTTTCTGCATTACATTTATAATGTAAACTAGCTTAATAAACCCGGCGTTGCACAGGTGTACCCTTAAAAACAATAACTTTTATTCTTGTATATTTTGTAAACTTTTACATGTGTCATTCTTCCCCCTACCATATACGGATATATTAAACAACCTTTGTGAATACTACCCCCCCCCCTCTGCTGTTATGCTGTTATCAGAAGCAGGGGGGGGGCATGTTTATTTTATTTGGTTGTCATACTTAATCTCTTTAATTAAAAAAAAACCTCTTTAATAAGTACAAACACCACGTTTGTACATAAGTATTCCACTCCATATTTCCTTTTCTTTTTATTTGTGTAAACTGCAAAGTTAATGATATCTAGAATTAATTTAAATTTGGAAATATTATTAGAATTAAATAGAGTAAATTTGACCAAACGTTAAAAATCAAATAAAGATTAAAAATTGATTTAAAAAAATCAAATAATTCTGTTCGAATTTCGTTCCAACATATTAATTTTCACTTGCATTGAAATTTCTTTCAAACTAGAAATTGACATTAATCCTAAGCTTACAGCAATGTACTATGCTATTCCTATGGAGAAATCCGCTCGCATTTTGCATTCCTAGATCCATGTTTGTTTGAATTTTGAAAAATAAATTCTTAAATGGGGCCTTCAGTACAAAAGGAATAAGGTCCTAAATTGGGGAACCTGTTCCTAGATTAATTTGAGATGGACGTTGATACGTGAGCCAGTCAGGACTTCTTCCTTTATAGAAAACAAAAATATATATATTGTTAACCTTTTGTCCATCCGTCCCCTACATTCTCAGACAAAGCCTCGAAAATTACAAAGAAGTATTTTCTGATACAGGTTTACATCAAGTCATAGCGTATGGTGAATTTAGTATTCCTTTTAATTTTCATTTGTGTGAAAAATCAGCCTAAAAATTAAGTATTAAATATAACGAGGAAATGTATTCATCATTCACAGAAATATGAAACTCATTGCAGTATAATTATACATATTTTTCTCAGCGTTGCTAATTCACAAAAAATAATGAAAATTCAAAATAAAATAGCTACCAAATCTGTATGTAAAGTAGTTTTAAATAGCAAACTAACAAGTGTGTTTTTGTGTATATTTTTTTAGGTAGTACTTAATTTTTTTGAAAAAATTTCTTTCTAAAGGATAATTGCACAAAAATTTGATTCTTTCTTTCAGTAGATAAGAAAGTGTCTTGATCTTTAATTTCTGATGTATAAATGTTATGCATTGTATATGCATAGAAAATAAGTTTGACAATACATTTAGTTTAGTGTCAACAAGAAACAAAATGTGAAACTTTGTGATTTCAAGTAAATATTTTTGTTTTTTGTTAGCAGTTCACCTTTAACTGATTATTAGGGATTAGCCATTTCTCATGAAATAGTGCTATTTATTCATGTTGTTTTATTGTTTGATATTTTAAAATAATATTTATTTAATTGTTAATTCTTATTTATCATATCTATTGTTAATTTTTATTATGAGTTTGTAATTGTTAAATATTATTTATTATTTCTTTCTACATTCACAATTTGTTCATTTTTATTGCATTTATTAATTTATATCACTTTTTTTGTTTCTAATTTGTAATTCAAAAAAAGTTTTTGATTGTATTTTTATATTTTTAAGTATTATTCATATTTTGTTAATAATAAGTTATTTTTTTAAATTGTATTTTATTGTTTTGCACAGATGTTATATCATATACTATTTTACTGTTTTACTTTTATTTATTATTTACTTTAATATGTTTTGTATTTTGCTATTGGATTACATTTTATTACTATTTTGTGTGACTTTCTTTACAGCAGTCTTGCTAAATGAAACTATTTTCTTTTAACCCTTTCAGTCCCAATGACAATTTGGCATCATCACTTTAGAATTTTTTTTCTGGTCGTCTTTAGCCATTTATGATGCCAAAAAGAACATCATTCGATTCTTCAAACTTTTTTCTATTAGAAAATATTTTGTATTAATCCCAATAGATGTCAGTCCTATTATTATTATTTTTAATTATGATCATAAACATGATGATGCCAAATGGCATCATTGGGACTGAAAGGGTTAAACACATTCCCAATTTACTTTTTTTTAATGTTTATTTACTACATATTCGATGTGCCATTTCTCCTATTCCAAAGAAATCCGTCAAATAACACATTGTATATAGAACATATATTTAAGAAAATACAATTACTGGGACTAATTAAGTATTGGGACATACTTTTGTAACACCGAAAGTTGCCAAGAGGTTAATGTAATTCTTTGTATAATAAATGTTAACAAAAATATCTTTGAAGTGCATTGTTTGTAAAGCAAATATCAATAAAAAAACATTTATATAACAAATCCGTTTTTTTTTTATATTCTTACATTTTATTGAATATAGGGGGTTCAACAAAAAACTATTTAATCGAAGCAACCCATATTATTGCTGTCAAACCACACAAAAGTTTTAAATATAAGATTGTCAACATTGAATCACACATGATACATTTTTGCTAGATCTAGTGAACCCTCGCTTGTCATGAACCTTTTTGGTGATACCTTCTGAAATCCTATTTAACTAATGTTATTTCCTTTCCTTACTATTTTTTTCAGTTCTCCATATTTTAAGTTATACTATAAGTGGCTGCGAGATAACGATCTTTAACGATGTGTCGAATATCAACCAGTTCCTTGGATGCTATTGTACTCAAACTGGACCTGTATCAAAATAAACATACCTCTTCTACCCTCCCTTTCTTTTCAACCCTTTATTCATCACCCCCCCCCCCACACTCGTACGCACTTCCCGATTCCTGGAATAAGGCGTGTCTGGTCAAACTGCAATACTCATTACCCATTCCTGTTGCAACCTATTTAACCGAATGTATTTGCAATATTTTTGAATAATTATTTTGTGAAAATTTCAAAAACTAATTAATAATTTTTTAAAATTTATAAAATATCTAATTTTGATTTCAATTAATTATTCAATTTATTAAAGGTATGCAAAACCATTATTATTATTCTTGTAAAAGTGTTATATCGTATAAAACTTTATTCCAGAAAAATTGGCTATAGTGAACCAAGTGTTGGCTCCGTAGAGGGTTCACTATAGCGGGGTTCTACTGTATTGAAATTTTATGAACGCTGCAGTGCCCCGAAATTTTATTGGAGCAATTTGTGCCACGTAACTTTAAAAAACTAGGAGTAAATCCACATTGTCTAGGAGCATTTTTGAGAAAAAGTTTTATTGAAAAAAAGCTATTTTTATATAATTTTTCCACAAAGCTTAGACTTCTAAATATGCCATGTGTGATTTTGCGATTTCCGTAGTTATGAACTTACAGGATCACCGGAGTTTCACAATTTCAGGATATCTTCCCAAGTTACAATCGTCGAAGTTTCAGGATTGCCGCAGTTTCTGGATATTGCGATTGCTGGTATTTCGGGATATAGTATTGTCAATATTTTGCGATTTTAGGATCCCAGATGAGCAGGGTTGTTCTGGGAAATCTCAGAGTATAGGCCTATTCTGGAGGCCCCTTTACGGAAAATTGTGTGCATGATTTCCTGTAATGATGATGCTATAGAGCGGTTGCATCTGCGACCCCCTCTCCTTCGTCCCCATAGGAACGATTACTGTGGGTCAAACAAACCTACGCTAAGTACGCTTCCAGTAATGATGGTGCTATATGACCTATGTATCAAATTTTTGCTACAATTTTATAGGCTTCCTTAAACATCGATCAAAACAATCACGTTAGGTCAATTTCTTACTCAAAATTGAGCAAAAAACCAAGTGGAGTATCAGAATTTTTTTTAGTTTACTGATATTTTGGGGATTTACAGCATTTAGCATAATAGAAACCGAAATTTAGGGTCCCCTACAATCTGGGGGCCTTATGGAAGAACAGACCCTGCAGATGAGAATTACGACAAATGTAACATGATGATTATTTTCAGCGAGATCGTTGGAAACCACCATAAAAAAAGTCTTACTGACAATTTGAAAACAATCAGTTGCGATAAATGGGAGTGAATTTTTTTGAAGTTGCAAAAGTTAACAATTTTGCGACTAGCGACCGTTCATTTCGAAGCCTGGTTCCGTTATTACATCACTCGTTCTTGAGAAAGACAACACCAGATACACAGAAATTTACGGCTCATAATTCTTCTCCGTGCGTGGCCAGATTCCTGGAGATAAGATGAGGGTACATAAAGACAACCTTGTCACAGTCCCTCCACTTTTATGTCATATCAACTCGTCCAACGGTGTTTTTCAAAAAAGGATTTACATCCCCTAAACCAAACATGAATGCGTTTCTAGCTATTTGCGTGTTGCTCGCCATTGGAAGTAAGTGAATTTTCATTTATTGTTTGTGCTTCTTCACTTTTAAGTACCTAATATGAAAATACTATATGATTATTTGCGATAGGGTCGAAAATTCGAAATGTTTTCCTCACGTTTAGAGGGTGAAGATTCTAAAAAAAGTGTTGGAACATTGTTCGGTCTGTCTAAAACCAATTCTACGGCTCGTACCAAAAGAGCCCAAAACTTAAAATGTGGTACACAATAAGGCAAAATCGCGCATGCGCCATTGGCAACTGCCATCGAACTTTTCAGGTTTCAAAGTTATTGAAACCCGGAGATATAAGGCGCGGGCTATCGACGACACATTTTGATGGTGATTATTCTTTTAGTGGTGTCTGCCGCAGATAAATTTAGGTAATAAGTTGATCGAGTGACTTTCTAACCAATTCTAAAGGTTTGGAAAACTCTGAAAAAAAAATAAGTAACATAAAAATATTAGTTATAAAAAAATCCTTTAGGTTATAAAATTACCCCCCGCCTTTTGCCGGGTTAAAGTAATCTTATTTGTTCTACATAAATAATTCCACGGTCTTCATTTGTCTGGGTTCCGGGAGCCCAGTCGGTTAGGCATTCGCCAGCATGCGGAAGGTCCCAGGTTCGGGTCCGGGCATCGCCAAAATAACTGCCGACCTATAAACCCGTGCAGCCTAAATGTCCGACGAATAATACCCCGCGTGGAGGGAGTGAACGTTAAATATCCTTCAAAGTCCTAACGCTGCGTGCGATGTCGCCCTTCACGGTTGCGTTGTGGGTGCCTACTCAGGTGTTGACTCGTCACTTGACTGTGGTTCTAAAATACGACACCCGTCGCCAATAGCCCTCGTGTAGCTCTAATGCGACGATAATTCAACTAACTAAACTGGGTTCCGGACATAATGCTGACAGCCGAAATCACGACAGGTTCTAGATAAGGCAGGGCTAGATAAGGCGACAGGCTTATTCTAGATAAAAAACGTTTTTTTCCCGAAAATAAATTTGTTTGAAAATATTAAACTTTAAAAGAAATGACATATTTTGTATAAAAAGTATTGATAATTGAGGTTTATATTTGAAGGGCAAACTTTTAAAACCCAATATCTCAAACTTTAACCTAAGCCACTTTTGCACTCAAACCTTAACATACAGGATTTAGTTAGCTTCGCGAACCATATAAATAAAAGTGGCTTAGGTCAAAGTTGGAGATATTGAGATTTGAATGTTTGCTGCTCATTTCAATCCAGTTTTTTTTTCAATAATAAAGTAATTTGAAGGCTTGATCTGGACTTCGGTGCTCTCTGCTTCAGTGAGCCGAAGTTCTCATTATATCAGTGGTTCTCCTCGCTATGGTTTAAAAATATCAATAGAAATGAAATAGAAATGAAAAATAAATGAATATAAATGAAAATATTCACAATATATGTAATGAACATCACTAATGTAAAAATTTTATGAAATAATTGGGAATAATTAATCATAACAGATTGATAGGGGATATTATTAAAAGTTTGTCAAATGTACCAATTTGGAGATCTGTGACAAAAAAAACGCAACTATATTGAAAGTGATATAACGTTATAACTCTACTCAACCACTCAAGCAGTATCTAGAAGCATCTTTCTCACGTTCTCGTTAACAAGTATTGTTAATTTAGTTATTCAATTACTAATAATTTTATCTAATATCCATTTAAATTTATTGAATCGAATAATGTAGTGGTAAAGTTAATTATATTAATTTTATAAGTATTAAATTGGAGCAGGAATAAAAAATTCCAAAAAATTGAGAACTAACAGTCTAAAATATCCATTAATGATTAATTAAAAATGATGATCTTTGGGAATAGCTTTCGCATAGGCCCCCGAAATAGTAGATAAATATATCAGCTATCATATCAGCAAATGGCAATTCAACGTTACACCCTAGTCCACAGATAGAAACTTAAAAATCTATCCTGGAACACCCAAAAAGCTTACACCACTCAGACAAAAGACATGACGCGCTTGAGAGTAGGGGGTGGTCCAATTGTCCAACAATTGTCCCCCCTTCATCTTCCCCCAAAGCTTGAAAGATGCATCGTCGTATTTCTACAAAGGGTACCCTGGCCAGGACCCTGAAGGAATAAGGCTTCGGGGAAGACTTGTCCCCACCACTCTGAAGTCTGATATAGGATATCTAAATGACTTTACAGCCTCATTGGGATTGTGGGTTGTGTTTCCCAAAACACAAAAGGTGTCTAGACAAGCGTTACTTTAGAGTTACACTACAATTGTTATTTTCTGTGGGAAAAGAGATCCAAAGTATCATCAATTCGTATAGTTTCTCAAGAAATTTTCTATTTATTGTTCCGAAAAGGAAAGTAAAAGGACTTTCAAGAAACCGCAGATCGTAGACGAAGCTTTCAAGATCTTTACTTTTGTCGGAATCTCAACATCTCAGCCTTTTGTTGGATAAGTTTACGCAGACGTCCATGCAGACGTGTGATTTTTTCTTAGCGATAAAAGTAGTGATGAGCTGATGACCACACATGGCGACACGGGTCGGGTCACATAAGGGGGCGTACATTGGGTCCAATTGGGTGGTTGCCTTTTGTTGTTAAACTGCTTGCTAATTTTGTTCTTCAATTTCAATACTTTCATAGGCCACTTGCGGAGATCACGTGATCTCGAGAAATCTTGTACCTTTATTTTTGTTAACTTACTTTTTTAAGCGGAGTTTGAGAGACAAGACGCATCGTGTCCACAGTTTTTGTTTTGTTTCGTCGACGCGATGATTGCTCGTATGATTATCATTATTCAAAACAATCACTCAACTCCAGCTGCCTTTATTTTTTTTACTTGTTTTCTAAAACTGAAATTGGAACTAAAGAAAATCAAATACTATTGATTTATACTTTACGAATGTTGCGGCTAACACAAAAAAATTGAACAAGAGCAATCGGAAAAAAATAATGCTTCTTCAACCAGCAAGCATATCAAGAAGGAAACTTGGATGTTCGTTGTAAATGAGGTTTGAAATTACTAATTTTTATGAATATTTATATTATTTATTACTATTTTTTATTACTATTTATTTACTCTTATTTATTTATAAGTTACTTATCTAATTAAACGTATCATTTATGGGAGTTAAATTACATATTTAAAAAATTTACGTGTACTTTAAAAGAATCTAAATTAATAAAAAAAATATATAATTTTATAATTATAAATAGAAAATGACAAATGTAAATTTTACATCTAAATTGCGTGTCAAAGATACTTTTCCTTAATTTCATGAAGTGATGAAGTCAATTAATTTTTGTTTTGTACAATTCTGTAGATATTCTCATTGTTTCTATTGAAAAATATATAAAATATCAATTAATTATTTATTTAACTAATTACTCTTAAATAATATTATAACACTAAATCCCCATAGTTTATATTAAAAAATAAATTATAATAAATAATCACCAATTTAATTTACACACACAGTAAATAATAAAAAAGTTTTTATATTAAATAAAAATTATATCATTATTAATTAATTATCATAAAATAGTAGTTAATAATAGAATTACATTTACTAATTGATTCACATATTGATGTAAAATAAGTTTTATGTAGAATGAAGAAGTATGTAAAATGCAAGCATTAAAAATACGTAATTTTGTAAAAGCAATTACATTTTTATCAAAAGTAGTTAGTAGGTTTTAATTATAAAATTTTAATTAAAGGCAATTAATAATTTTTAATTACTAAAAGTTTAATTAAAAGTAATTAAATTTTAATTTTTAAAATTTATGAAAATTTAAAAAAAAATTATTTAATATTTATTCGGCAAAAGTGTGCTAAACGCCCCCCCAGTCGGTTTTTGTTAGCGACGGCCCTGCTTCCAGTAATGATGGTGCTATATGACCTATGTATAAAATTTTTGCTACAATTTTATAGGCTTCCTTAAACATCGATCAAAACAATCACGTTAGGTCAATTTCTTACTCAAAATTGAGCAAAAAACCAAGTGGAGTATCAGAATTTTTTTAGTTCACTGATATTTTGGGGATTTACAGCATTTAGCATAATAGAAACTGAAATTTAGGGTCCCCTACAATCTGGGGGCCTTATGGAAGAACAGACCCTGCAGATGAGAATTACGACAAATGTAACATGATGATTATTTTCAGCGAGATCGTTGGAAACCACCATTAAAAAAAGTCTTACTGACATTTTGAAAACAACCATTTGCGATAAATGGGAGTGAATTTTTTGAAGTTGCAAAAGTTAACAATTTTACGACTAGCGACCGTTCATTTCGAAGCCTGGTTCCGTTATTACATCACTCGTTCTTGAGAAAGACAACACCAGATACACAGAAATTTACGGCTCATAATTCTTCTCCGTGCGTGGCCAGATTCCTGGAGATAAGATGAGGGTACATAAAGACAACCTTGTCACAGTCCCTCCACTTTTATGTCATATCAACTCGTCCAACGGTGTTTTTCAAAAAAGGATTTACATCCCCTAAACCAAACATGAATGCGTTTCTAGCTATTTGCGTGTTGCTCGCCATTGGAAGTAAGTGAATTTTCATTTATTGTTTGTGCTTCTTCACTTTTAAGTACCTAATATGAAAATACTATATGATTATTTGCGATAGTGTCGAAAATTCGAAATGTTTTCCTCACGTTTAGAGGGTGAAGATTCTAAAAAAAGTGTGTTTGGAACATTGTTCGGTCTGTCTAAAACCTATTCTACGGCTCGTACCAAAAGAGCCAAAAACTTCAAATGTGGTATACAATAAGGCAAAATCGCGCATGCGCCATTGGCAACTGCCATCGAACTTTTCAGGTTTCAAAGTTATTGAAACCCGGGGATATAAGGTGCGGGCTATCGACGACACATTTTGATGGTGATTATTCTTTTAGGGGTGTCTCTGCCGCAGATAAATTTAGGTAATAAGTTGATCGAGTGACTTTCTAACCAATTCTAAAGGTTTGGAAAACACTGAAAAAAATAAGTAACATAAAAATATTAGTTCTAAAAAAATCCTTTAGGTTATAAAATTACCCCCCGCCTTTTGCCGGAGTAATCTTATTTGTCCTACATAAATTGTTCCACGGTCTTCATTTGTCTGGGTTCCGGGAGCCCAGTCGGTTAGGCATTCGCCAGCATGCGGAAGGTCCCAGGTTCGGGTCCGGGCATCGCCAAAATAACTGCCGACCTATAAACCCGTGCAGCCTAAATGTCCGACGAATAATACCCCGCGTGGAGGGAGTGAACGTTAAATATCCTTCAAAGTCCTAACGCTGCGTGCGATGTCGCCCTTCACGGTTGCGTTGTGGGTGCCTACTCAGGTGTTGACTCGTCACTTGACTGTGGTTCTAAAATACGACACCCGTCGCCAATAGCCCTCGTGTAGCTCTAATGCGACGATAATTCAAACTAAACTAAACTGGGTTCCGAACATAATGCTGACAGCCGAAATCACGACAGGTTCGAAATCCTAGCAAATCAATAAATCAATGCCGTTTTGCTTAATGGAGGGCAATTTAAGCACTAATTTTGCATTAATATTTTTTGGCAATTGATTTTTCTTTGATTGTTATGAAAACATAAAATACTTTTGGTTCGAAAAAGGTGTGCTATATTCGAAATTAATTTTATAGGGAAATCACATGCACAATTAATAGAAGTATTTTAAATAGTTCATTTTTATGTTTATTTTTTGTGTTTTTGTTTTATAATTTGGACTTATTCATTATGTGGTTTGTCTGGTCCCAATGGACATAATTTTGTTCTTATGATAGGTAATTTAGTAAGTTAAGTGAATGGTGTTTTTCGCGCTGAGAATTGAATGCTGAATATTTAATGAAACACAAGAATTTTTAACAGCAAAAAAGTTTAAAATAAAAATTTAAAATTCGAAAAATATTGAGAAATAAGCAAAAAATATGTATTTGTGTCCGGTTTCGACCCTAGTTCAACCCGGGTTGAAGTCTATAATAATGAGTGCTACTGCAAATTGTTTCGTTTTGGCAATATTAGGCAGAAGTAGGTTCTAACTTTTTAGAATGAAATGAGAGAACTAAATATATATTAATGCGTCCTATTAAAACTATTTGAAGATCCATGATGCGTACTTCTAAAAGATTTAGACTAAAATTGGATACTAACACTATTAGGAAATAGTTTCGAATCGATTCAAAGATAATTATGTAAAAAGTCTGTAGAGATTTGTTGATGACTTGTATAAAAGTTACTACACTTTTAGTTAGACAATTTTAAATCTTGGCTAGTAAATTATTTTTGACACTTCTTAAACTGAAAAACTTATGTGATAAGTAGTATTAGTTTGAATTATGTCAACAGATGGCAGCACCACAAAATGACCCGAGCACAAATATATATATTTTCAAAATATTTGAAATCATGACTTAGTGAAATAAATTAAAAGTATGTAAAATAATATAAACTAACTTTAGAATACGAAAATCATGTTATAGTTTTTCATTTTCAAAATATTAGTAAACTTATTAATTTTATAAATGCTACTCTCATGAATTCGTTATAATGGTGTAATTATGTTATAATAAAGATTTATAAAGATAACACAGATTTTTTTACTAATAAGCATTCTAAGAAGTTTTAAACCGCATTTAAGACTTGACTTTACAAATTGCAACCCCGGGAATAGAACCCAGACCCTGCAGTCCGTTTCCGTTACTACAATAGTTACACTGAATGCGCTAAAAAAATCTCTCATTCACAAATTGTCAATATTCTCGATTTATGTAAAAGTCTATAGGTGATATCTTCATCCGAATGATGTTAATTCTAATATTTTTTATTAAGATCCTTTTAACCAAAAATCGATATAAATGTGGCTTGTTTGTTGAAAAAAAACAGCGCCGTCTTTCGGCAAAAAATGATTTTATATAAAAAAAAAATATTGGATTTTACATACAAAACTGTGCAAGGTGCTTTCAGTCTTCTCTTGACACAAATGAGAAGATATCGGACTCAGTCACCATTCGCATTCCAAGAATAAAGTTAGTCATCCTTCACGGATTAAGCATTTGCGATAAGTCGGTCCTCAGATAGCATCGGAACCAGGATTCGGGCCGTAGGAGCCAGGTCCGTCGAATCGAGTCCCGCGATCGAGTCGTACCACCGAAGACCTACAGAGTATATGCGGAGTACGTGCTCGTTAAATCTGTTGGGTCGAAAGTCCTGTGGTCGGTCATTGCGCAGTTTACCACGGGTACAGGTCCCTGGAGACTATTTCCATCCCCTTCAGGGACATGTCTAAATTGCGGAGGTGGTGATAGATGGCAGAATCTGTCTTGTATGTGTGTGTGTACGTCGTGTCCGTCCTTCTTGACGAAGGTTTATAAGCGGGTCTTTGTGACCAAGCACACAAGCCTGAAAATACATATCTACCAACCAACCAGGCTTCCACTCTCAAAGTTGTAGGAGCCCCCAACTAAACCTTGTTTCGTAAAGAACTGAGCTATAACCCATTTTGCTTTACCTTGCTAGAGTTACACGTATAAATGTAACCCTTAAATTGATAAAAAGTTGGTTGACATTACAGGACTGTTGGCCTATTAGAAAGCTGGTTGGTTGGTTGGTAGACATATATATTCAGGTTTGTGTGCTTGGTCAGCGACCCGCTTATAAACCTTCTAGAGTTAACGTACAAAGACAACCCACAAATGTGATCCATAAATTGTTGATTACAGAGGCCTGAGGATTAGAAAGCTGTTTATTGTTTGTAAGCTGGTTTATTGCTTCTCTCGAGGCGCGTTTATACCAGTCATAATCCATTGTAATATTTCTCTCAATAGAGGGCAGCATTACTGCTTATAAGTGGATCCATCTAATTTTAGAGACAGAGGCCAACTAGAGGGACCCCAGAATTGGCTTGTCACCCCCAGAGGTATTGATTTGGTATGGGAATTTGGAGAACTTTGTGACCACGACGGAATTTAACGTGTACCAGTCACCATTAGCGTACACGGGAGTCTTCGGCTAGCAGGGCTCGAACTGCAACCTTAGGGATGTAAGTCCAAGACCTTACCAACCAGGCTATCCAGGCCCCCCTATTAGATGATTTATGTATCAGTCTTAGACACTGCGATGGGAGGGGACCGCAAAATCAAGGGCAGGCTTATTGGTCGGGCCCTGATTTCAGTTCTATGATTCTTTGTATACCCGTGTGCAGCTCCAGTTTGACGTTAATCCTTCGTTGTTTTTCCAGGTGCCGAGTGCGGGTTCGGGGCCTTCGGGGGTGGAGCAGTGGGAGCACCAGCACCAGTGTGAGTATAAAGAACATTTGTCACTCGTTCTTAATTATACTTTTAGAACTAACCTAGTCATATCCCAGCGGCATCCCATGAACGTATTAAAACGTGGCTCCTATCTACCTACATTCTAGGATCGAGTGTTCGGTGAAGGAGTAAGGATGCTTTGCGTCGACATTCTTTAGTTAGGCTCCGATTTCAGCTATTAGTATGTGGGTCATTCTTTGTAAAAGGGACAAATCGATGTCCCGGATACTTTGCTCTTTATTTTCAAATTATATATGCATGTTTCTGATTTATTAGTGAAAACTGGCCCACAACCTAACTAGTCCCACTTACAAAATATCAAATAATTATAATTTACTTACATAAAATTTCATTTAAATACCCGATTTGTCACTCCCTCACACTGTCCCTGCATGCTTTTACAACTTTTAACGTCCTAAAAAAGGCCGTTTTAAATATATAATCCTTTTTGGCAGAACTATTTATGGTTAATTAGTTTCTGTAGTTTCCGAAAATGTATCTGATGTTTTCTACTATCAATAGTTTTATGTAATTTTATGAGTATGTAATGTCCCTGGTTAAGAGTCCTTACACTCTTTGATACTTAACCATTAATGCTTTATTTTAAAGATTGAAGTTAAAAATCATTTACTGGTGTAGTTTTTCGTTTTTGAAAACTGTAACACTACCATCCTCAATCCTTTGGAAGTAAAAAGGCAGCATTTTTTTACTAGTCTCAAATTGTGGCATTTAAATGTAGATTAACCATACAATTAAAACCTTATAAAAAAATTCTTTGCAAATGATGTTATTTTTTTCCTATGGAAACGTCACTCACTACACGTCACTAACTCAAATTATTCACAATTGGATAACTATCATCTTGGATCTTTTTTTTCAAGAGCATGTCAATACCGATCGGTTGTTTTCGCTTCAACTGTAGATTTTTTAAAAATGCATGCCTTTAGATATTTCACGAGAGTGATTATTCGTATCTTCTTCTACGTTATGATCAAGAGTTAGGGTTAGTTTGCGTTTTTGAAATGAAACACACCATGCGTAACCTTTGGGGAAAGTCAAAAAGGCATGCAATGTTTTCGGTGTCGCATGCGCATATATATTGTCTGTTGCGCATGCTCAGTATCTAAAGAAGTTTACGTCAGTTGTCAAGTATGGAAAATATGTATTTTTTATAAAAAAATAAATCATCAAATGGATCTGAATCATTTTTTTTTACTATATATGAATGTGTGCAACACATATAAAGAAAATTATTCAATAAGAAAAAAATATATTTTTTCAGTTTTTAAAAGTGCAATTTATCCCATTTACAGAGAATGACCCGTGTATAGGGTTATCACGGAAGTTTAACCTTTTAAACTCCTTTTTCAAATTAAATTTTCAAAAATATTTTTGAAAAATATTGGGTTGACTTTGTGACGTAGAACGATATCAATAAAATTATTGTCATCATAAAAGTTTATGCCTCTGACTGTTGCAGAAGTACGCACAACGTATCACTGGTCAGCTCACTACCGATGCAAAATGTTGTTTTTTTTACAATTAGAATTTTGAAATAGTAACTTTTACCATTAGTAATCAACTCCCGACCATAATTTTACAAACACTACTGGTTAAATTATAATTGTTGCAATAGTAACATTTTTTGAGAATGATCCAAATTTGGTCAAATAGAGACGTTTACCATTAGTAATCAACTCCGACCATGAATAACAAATATTAATGGTCAAATTGTCCAAACGACAGATGTGCCCCTAGGGGAAAAGGTGAAGCCACTTTTCCACCAGTATCCCATAGGCAGTTCGCAAGCCAAAACATCGCCCCATGGAGTGCAATAAGCCACCAGTATGCACCATGAGATAAATTCGACTAATAAAAAATATATATTAAATATTAACTAGTTAAAACTTTTTGCCAGTTTTTGATCTAGCATAAGTTATCACTGGATATGTTTTGATAATTTCTTGTAGATATGAGGTATTTATTCATCAAAGAAGCATTTTAAAAATGCAATTTTTATTGCATGTAACGCTTCGGCTAAAGCAGTTTTTTGCCCGTATCCCGTGTTGAATTGCGAAAACGGCCTTCATCACACAATTCGTAGATTTGTATTGCGTTGTACGGGGATTGCGCAATCGATACTTCTGATATTCTTTCTATATCTATGACGTTTAACAAACGACATTTTATTTCTACTATGAAATCCGGCCCAGACTACAGTCGAAACAAACTTACAGTTGAGTGTAAATTTGATTGAATCCAAGTGTGATAAATGCGCAGCCAGCCTCAGTAACCCATAGTCTTCCAAAAGGTGGAGGTGAGTTACCTCGGCTTTTATACACTTGCTTTCGTTGCTATAAAGAATACTGGTAGGAACGCAGTGGTAAATCTGTGCCCTCTAGCGTATGAATGGTATGTTGAGGTTGTGCGACCGCCACAAGTAGTTTCTATAAGTGATTCTAACCTTGACATCGTCTCTTATTTCCAGGGCTGATGCTAAGGGCGTGGGTCTGGACGCCGCCCTCTCGCCCATGGACGACGAGCTGAGCAAAGAATCCGCCCTCGGAGGACCCGTTAACACGGCCGGACTGCAGAAGGTAAGGAAGTCCTTTCTCCACGTTTTAATTAAAAGACTGTAAAATGCCCTGGGTGGAACATATATACCGAGTGAGCTGACTGAATAAAATAATGTGTATAACCTTTTACACATCGTCTCTTAGCCTACATTTTAAGCCCTGGTTTGTAAGAACACAAATTCGGACGCTGAGCTGTGCGTCCGAATTTCCCGCTTTCTTATAGGCTCTAGTTGTCACATGACCGCTGCACCTAAAATAACGTTGATCTCAGCGTTCGTAAAACTCGAATCAGTCGTTGTTTGATTAGAGCGTCAAAAACGTGCGAAACGGCCGAGGTTTCTACCTATTCGAAAGAGATAACAATGGCCTTCGCTCACTACGCATGCGTTAGATGCGGACGCATCGCTAGACGTGAATTCTAACAAACCACCAAAGCGAAGATAAGACGATGATATCGCCGAGCAGGCCGATTTTTCCCGCCTTGACGTGCGTTTTCAGTCCTTACAAACCAGGGCTTTAAGTATCTCCCAAAATTATTCCACACGGAACTCAGATAATTTTTTTAATATGATAAATGTAGCTGTCTTACAGGTCTCTATAATCTTACTTTTTGAAATGGGCTCGAATATTTTTTTGTAAAATTATTTACTGAAAATTAAAAAAATATATTCTAAATCATTTTAAAAAGTGGGATTAGAGAGACTTGTAAGTCAGCTACATTTATGACAAAAAAAACCGTTTGTAAAAATATTCTAAAAATCATTTTTTCCCATTGGATTAGAACTGAGGCACTTTGGTTTGGAGACCCGCGGACATTCGGGCACGTTTGCCGTTAAGTAAATCATATTGAAATAAATACTTTTCTGTCCAGGCGTCCGACCTGACCGCCGGAGTGGCAGCTATGGACGACGTATCCGCAGCCGCCGATCTCGGGGCGGAGGCTTCCGACTTCACCGGGTTCGCCGCGTCGGCCAAGAAGCCCGACAGCACGGGGGTCGACGTGCCCGCACCCGCAGCAGGACCAGCCGCGCCCGCACCCCCGGCGAAGAAATAAATTGTTTGGAATCGGCAATGGAAATGTTTGAGTTGTTACCCCATGTTGTGGATGTTTTGAATTAAAAACTTAATTAGGATGTTTTGGGTTTTTATTGCTACTCACAGCGCATTACTGCACTCAATCATGCAGTCTAAATACCATACATTATTGTGCTTTAAATGTTTTAAAGTAGCGAAAAAATATTTGAAATGAATCCTTATCATTTAGCATTAACGAACCAGAAAAGGAAGCGAATAAATAATTTGCCAAGAATCGTTCACGAAACGAATATGTTCGAGTTGTTATATATACGTAATGTTGTGGTGTTTTGGATCTTTTGAATTAAAAAGAGGATTATGATGTTTTGGGTTTTTATTGCTACAGCTACGCACAGTACAAATACAAATGCATATTGTCGACCAACAACAGGTCTACAATATATCTATAATAATAAAAATGAAGTTGTGTGTGTAGTGTGTTTGTGGGTATGTCTCTTATAGACTCATAAACTAGACATTTGTTTGACTCGTAACGTGGCACAAATGTGTAGTTCATACTTAGGTTACAGAATTTGAACTTTCAGAGCTCAAAATGTTCTATTTTTAGAGAAAATTCGAATATTCTGAAAAAAATTCACCACTTTCGCTCAAATTCAATGAACATTTTTCTTACGCGTTGCCATTCAGCAGAAGAAATTAAAATAAACTCTTTCTTAAAAATAACTATCTAACTTCTAAACCCTTTCTTCTCTTAAAAATAGTTAAAATGTAAAAAGGAAACTACTTTATTCTTAAAAAATTACAAATATTTTATTATTTTCATTTTAAAGATTTAGTTACTATCATTTTAAGTAGTAAACTTTCATTTTGTATTTTTCTTTAATTTATTTCAAGGCAACATTTAACTTTTAACTCGATACTTTAATAAATAATAATCATGAACGTCTATATAAACTGGAAGGCTTCCTCCAACGACAACGGATCTCAAAAAGTGCTACTAATTTTTGTCGTCCCAAAAAATGGTGTAAGCATGCGCAGTAAAGGAAAATGACGTTTTTGGTGGTTTTTATAAGCTTGACCGCCAAGGTCATATAGGTTTTAAAAAAATTATTTATATCATTTACGATTAAACTATAAATTATGAACTACAATATTGTAAATAAAATTTTAATTAAAAGGATTCATTTAATTATTTTTATTTGGTTAACCTAAAGAATCATGGCCGGCAATTTTACGCCAAATCTGGTAACCCTGACAAATTGGTATTATGGCAACCTTTGGCGAAATTAGCAATTGCATTGACAATTTCTAAATGAAGATGATTTCTGAAAGAAGCTAAATAGTTGTCCTCCCGGAATCTGGCATTGGTAGCGATTTCTTAACATTGAGCAGTCCATCCATTATAATAAATCACGAAATAATAATAATTTGTCCTTTTTATTTTTGTCAGAATATCGTCTGCGCCTTTCGCTCAAAAAATCCGATGATTTTTTCGTTCGTATTGCCATCTTCTAAGGAAATGAAATTAAACTCTTTCAAAAATAATAAATATGTTAAAGAAATAATTTTCCGGCGAGCACATATCTCATCCACTTTTTCACGAACGAATCAATCAAATAATTTTTCTTGAAAGCTTACAAATAATTTACGATTTAAAAATTCAAGATTTAATTACTATTATTTTAAGTAGTAAACTTTTATTTAATACTAGCTTTGTAAACCCGGCGTTGCACGGGTGTAACCATATCTTACTCTCTAATAAAAACTATAATTGCAACGCATTTTTCTTACCTGTAAAGGAAACTACTACCATTGTGTGTAAATTCAGATGTCCTGCTAAAGCCTACAACCGAGTACAGCTATAATGCAATGGCCGGTCTGTTCATTGCCAACTTTTGGCGAGTGTGAAAATTTAACTTAGGGTTGCTAAATCTATCGAATTGTAGGAAATATGAAGTGAATGTATAAACACACCTTATTTACAATTAATTCTTCCTTAATATCTACATTTCTTACCATTTGTAAATATCAATTAAATTCATAACGGAAATATAATTAGAATCGAGTTGAGGAAACCTCATGCAGTATAAAAAAAAATTAAATCTATAAACGAAATAAAATAATGATATCCAAATCCTTCAGATTAAACCCACATGCCTTTACTTGTTTGTACTTCATTTTTCTCTCGCGCCGAAATTTCTTTCAAATTTGGAAA
The DNA here is from genome assembly GCA_019343175.1 of Oedothorax gibbosus. NCBI lineage: Eukaryota > Metazoa > Arthropoda > Arachnida > Araneae > Linyphiidae > Oedothorax > Oedothorax gibbosus. The sequence continues at coordinate 171,320 of JAFNEN010000750.1, read as the reverse complement.
TGAAAAGTATGAATCCGAAGTTTTTCGAATTCACAATGCTATTCCTATGCTATCCCGTTTGTCTGTAGCCCCTTGCAAATTCCGTTATTACTGTCAATTTTAAAAATTCGTATTTATGAACACTTTTCTGCTCGTCTGTTCATCCATCCTTTAACGGCATGTTTTCAACTTCCGCTTTAACCAACCGATTTTAAAGAATTTTTTTTTAATGCTTGAAAGGTATGACATCACATACGTTACTCTTATTCTTTGCCTGTATGTTTCCGAACTAAGAGAACTCTCTTTGAAGTACCAGGAAAGTAGGCTATATTCTAACTCTTTCAAAAAAAATTGTTTTTATCGTATTTACTGTATCGTACGACCAAAATTGTACTTGAAACTTCAGTTTTGGGATCTCCAAACTTTTGATGCTGTCATGAAAGTAAATTTGCATGGAAAAAAACCAGATGCTAGAGTCATAGGACAAATATAACAAGTATTTATAACAGTTTTCAAATGGAGATGGATCGTTGTGTATAATTTCAAAGGTTACCATTTTGTGGTGGATCGCTTTTTTGCGTGTAGCTGGTTGATCGTAGGTCGGGCTGGAGTTCACTCATTCACGATGGTTGACAACAAAATTTGCAGCTCAAAAATAAGCTTAAGTTTATCTAAAGAAACAAATGATGAGACGCATGAAGACTATAATCGCGATCACTTTACGTAGGACGAATTAAGTTTCACGATAAACGAATTTTAAATACCTATAAAGTTGTTTTTATTTGGTGTTAATGGTATTCACAAGGCCGTCGTTAATAGGTTGATGATGTCTCTGATGTGGTAGTCTTTGGAATTCTCCATGGCAGCCAAGAGACAATTTATTTTAAAAAAGAAATCCGGAAAAAATAGCATATACAGTCGAACCCCGTTACCGCGAACTTGAAGGGAGCACCGAAACATTTCGTGTTAACCGGATTTCATGTTAATCGTCAGGTTGTTTTTTACATCATACCCGGGGGAAAAATAAAATCTAAAAATTATTCTAACTTTATAATGTAATGCACTAATTATGCATATATACATTAGTAATTCAGTTAATAAAGTTCATTTGGAGTAGTACATACTAAAGAAAAATTAGGAAATTGTTTAAGCAACACCAATTAAGTACAGCAATTAGATTAAAACTGACGAATCAAGGGAGATCTCGTGATTTTCTCAGAAATAGAAGACAATTTATTCTTATAATGCTTGTTTACCACTTTTTTTTAATGTTTTGTTTAATTTGTTCTTCAAATTACTAAAAAAAAGACAAATTCTTAATTTTTTGTTCGGGTTAAGCGGGCTTTCGCCGAAAGCGATTTCGCGTTAAGAGATTTTTAAGCATTTGTTCAAAAGGTTTTATAGGCGGGGGAAATGCTTTCAGTTCATCGTAAACAAAATTTCGTGTTAAGCGAGTTCGCGTTAACGAGATTTGACTGTATTACGCTTGTAATAAAGAGGTGGACATTCGTTTGATGAATATTTAAATTCGTGTGATGAAGATTCGTTTGATGAATAGTTGATGACATCTTAATCTTCCAAGATCGTATTTTAAGGATTCAGTTAACTGTTAACCATCGCAAATCTACACTGTTAAACAAATGTGTGCTTGGTTTCACCAAAAATAAGGTTCATAATAGCTGCAACGTTTAGCGAAACCTGTTAAGTTTACTGAAAAATTTATATATTTGCAGAAAAATTCTGTTATAACATTTTTTTTTCAGAAAAAATAAACTGTTGTAAGTAAAAACAGTTTTTTCCCCGTATTTTATTTACGTAAAGTGTTTTATTAGACTGCAACCGAACTGGCGTAGTTGGGAGAGCGTTGGACTGGATATCTAAAGGTCCATTGTTCGAGTCGGGGGCAGGCACTTTGTTATTCCTCGTTAGTATTGTGGTTAGTATCCCCACTTGTGACTGTGGTTTGGAAAAGTTTCAATACTACTTTGTAATTGTCTGTAAAAAAGATATTTTGCGTTAAAATTACAAATTATTCATTTAAAATCAACAGATTTTTTTCTGGAACACCAGCTGACCGTTATCAATTTTTTAAAAACAGACTTTTTATAGCCTAGTAAGAACCTTATTGTTATTAAAACCAAGAGAAGAGTCACACTTTTAACCCTTTCAGTCCCAGTGATGCCATTTGGCATCCTCATGTTTCTGATCATAATTTTAAAAAACAATAGGGCTGACATCTATTGAGATTAATAAAAAATATTTTCTAATAGAAAAAAGTTGGAAGAATCGAATGATGTGCTTTTTGATATTATAAATGACTATAGACGATCAGAAATTTTTTTCTAAAATGAGGATGTCAAATTGTCATGGATGAAGGTAATAGTGACTTTACTCTTCTTCCTTAAAAGTTAAAAGTAAAGGAATTATTCTTAAATTACAAATTTTTATTTTCATTTAAGATTTAGTTATATCATTTAAGTAGTAACTTTCATTGTATTTTTTAATTATTTCAGCAATAACTTTTACGATACTTTAATAAATAATAATCATGACGTCTATATACTGAAGCTTCTCCACGAAACGATCTCAAAAGTGTACTATTTGTCGTCCAAAATGTGCCATCGCATAAGGAATGATGGTAATAGTAAAGATGTAATGAATCTCAATAGTCTCATGAGAATTTAATCTGCATCACATATTGAAATGCAAACTATTGTCTGGATTATCCCAAATACTACGAGGTCGCGATCAGGGAAGGGGGGGGGGGACTCACCCCCTCTTAGTGGAAATCCGTGTCGCCAATCAGGCAAGGGGGGAGGAGGGGGGGGGAGTAGACATGTGTCCGGGAGTCCGGGATCCGGACATGGAAAAGACATTAGCACGAACAAGTCGGTCCTCTTTCCAGGAACAGGAGGGGAAAAAAAACGGGAGAAAATTCCCGAAAATAAGTTTTTTTATTTTTAGTTTTGTTTTTTGCGGAAGTGACCTCTTAGAAACGATTGTCCCTGGACGATTCCGGATTTTCTTTTTCGTTTTTTTTTGGGGGGGTTGAGAAGAGTTTTTGGAACATTTGTTAAGTTGAAAATGAAAATAGGTTTAAGTAATGGCTTTTTTTCCTTATAGTCTTTTTAATGGCCTCAATCCCCTTGAAGGCATCAGGTATATCGACCGTCATTTTTTTTCAATTATTTTGTTGTAAATTTAATCTAAATTATTTTTAAGAATTTTAGAATCAATTCTCGAGATTTTTTTATAATCTGTTGAAATTGCAGTAAATTTATAGGACATTTTTTTTTTATCTCAGTGGATTGAATAACGAAATTACTTGAAAAATTTAGCTAACTGTAGAAATTTTGTGCAAAAACTACGGAGTGACTGCTTTTGCCATGGACAAGTCTCCCTTGCAATCGTCATATCTATGTCATCAATACCAACCAATCAAAGGACAAAATAAAGACACATCAAAGTTGAGCTTTTTGACATTTTAATGCAAAGTAAATAATAATGATATATATATTATTAATAAATGAATTCATACACAGTAAGCATTTCAACGTAAAACAATTTGAATATAAGAAAACAAAGGTAAATACAACGCCTCTTCAACACCGGTATTATAGGGTCTGCAAATGTGAAATAGGTATCGAAAGAAAACATAGATATTAAATTTCCAAATAGTGAGGAAAAGTTGCCTTTTGTTGTTGTTAGCATCTGTGCATAATTTGGTTGATCTGAGATAATATCTTCATCTCTGCCTTTGTGACCGTTTATTATACAAAATTCGTCAGTTTAGATTTTTAGCCTACTTTTCTTTTTTTTAAGTCGAAAGAATTTTCAAAAATTTAAAAGTAGGTATTGACATGCGGTCGATGTCCGTCTGTCTGTCTGTCCCTCTTCCAAAATCGGTTCTATCATTCGGATCTTAAAAATTCTTTTTTTGTTAGAAAGCTATGACCTCAGAGACCCAACTTTCATACTTTTTGTCCGCCTGTCTGTACGTCCGAACGGACATAAATCCACTATCTGTCGGCGAATTTTTCCATTGAATTAGCATTGAAATTCAATTATGAGTCATTTAAATCACAGTTGCCAAATCAACAATGGGATGAGAAACTTTATTTAAAAATATTTGAAGAAAAATAATTTTTTCATGAATCATTTCGGAATGACGTCATAAAATGTAGCACAGTGTGATTCTTTGATTGTTGTTTACTAAGAAAGCGGCAATGCGTATTTTTTGCATACAATTCTGCTTAGTTTTAATTTACATTTATTTTTTTTAATGCAGTTTGGAGTAATTTCATTATTTTTGTGATAATAATTCTTTAATTATTCTTCGAACTACAAATAAATCGAGCAGACGATAAATAATATTAAGTTATTTGTGAAAGAATATTAAGGAAAATAGTTGATTTTGGCTTTTAGAAGTTTAAATTATAGCTGGATGCTGTACTTAGCGATTTTTTTCTAATGTGTGTAAATCTAGTGTAGAAACGATTGTTGATGATATTTACTGTTATGAACCTAGTTGTTTCCCGATTAGAATTTCAGTAAGTATTTAAGTAACAGGAAAGTAGGCTATTTTAGTTTTTTAAGAACTTCTTGTTTTTTCAGTAGTTGTAAATACACGAAAGAATCCTCAACTACCATGGTGCGGCAAAGTTGAATTATGTTTGATCTTCGGTAATGTCTTCAGTTGCTTGGACAGTGCATTGCGTGCTTATTGAAATCAACCACGTTTGTATTTCAATCTAGACTTTCATTTTGAAAAGTAATACTCAGTTTCAGTTCAAAAACTGAATATAAAAAATTTTTATACTAAAAAAAACACGTTTTAAAACGTAATTAACTTTTATTTAAAAAAAAAATTAGCACAAACAAAATCGGCGAATTCTGTACATTAAACGTATTCAACCTTTATAAAAATAACTACAACGAAACAAAATTGGAAAATTTTGAATCTTGTATCGTACTTAAAGCATCCGATTTGACCCGAGGGCCTCCAAACTTCCCGTAGGTAACCCCAGAGGGGACGGAGGGGCTCTTTGACTTGAAGTGCAGTCTCTGCTGCTGCTGGATTAGCAAAATTTTGTATAATAAACAGCCTCAGAGGCAACTGAAATTTTTTAATTCGATCTAACAAATCTTACATACATACTTACAAGAACGTAAGCAGAGCCTGATCTACCATGAGGCTTGTTAGGCGGGCCTAGGGACCCCACATTTTAGAGGCCACTAAATCTTAGTTTCCATAATACCAAATGCTGTTGATTACAAGAATTTCTGTAACTTTAAAATTTTTTTAAGACCCCACTTTGTTTTTAGATTGACTATTGAAGATTTGATTGTTTTAGATTGACTATAGATTGACTATTGAAACAAATTTTTAAGACAAGACTCGGACATTGACCTTAATTAACTGATTTAATCGATATCATAAGGAAGCCGATAAAATTTTAACAAAAAAAAAAGATTCATCGGGAAACTAGCACCATCACTATACGGGTAACCATGCACAACATTTTCCGTAAAGGGGCCCCCAAAATGTGTTGTGCCTATAGTTTGAGTTTTCCTAGATCAGGCCCTGAACATAAGGCAACTTTCCCGCACTGTATGAAAATTTGATATAAAAAAAATCATTTTTCGACATACCCTAATGTGAAATGACGCAACTGCGGCGGACGTGAAAGCACAGGTGTCGCTGCGGCTGTCAGTGGCAAAGCGATCGGGGTCACGTCTGAACATCGATTCTTACTGATAGGAACAAAGAGCCTGTCCGCGAAATAATTATTGTTCATAAGATGCGTAACTGTTAACCGCATCAAGAAGATGATGTTACGCGTGCTTTTGATCTCATTCATAAATTTTGTCTGCTATTGCCAAATACTCACCGTTCTTTTTTTATTCAGTGGCTAATCTGTGCAATCATGTTAAAACTACTGACAGACAACTAGTGGTTTTAGCAAACACTTCCTTCTACCACCCGAGACAAATTTTGCCGATAAAATAAACTCTAGGCCACAATATAGTGAATGACTGATTATTTCAGGGGTCTGTTATCGCGGTTACTGCAGTTTACCTGACCACGGCAGAAGTGGTGCATTTACCAACAGACATTAGAATATAGGGCAGTCACCATTCGTCCGCTGTGCCGCCCTTTTTACGAATGCATTCATGCAAATTAGTTATTAATTTTTTTTTTATGGAAACGCAATACCCGCCACTTATTGGTCAACTGGCCACGCTTGAGTATCCCTGAATGAACCAATGGCCGACGAGTTGAATTTACTCGAGCGAAACCTTTTCGAAATCTACCACCGGGGGGGAGGGGGAGTAGCAACCCTTCAACAATCCAGCGATTCTGCAGTTTATCTTCCTCTAATGGATCTGGCAATTGAGAAGGTGGGCAATAAAACGACGCATGGGTTGTTTTGGGTTCATTCTGATAGCAGCTGACTTTTATTCGGCTTAGAACACCGCTAGATCGTAAGCAATGTTTTTTAAGGAGACATGGATTTCCAAAAACAAAACGAACTCCCTTCATGTTAGTCTGAAGGTAAATTGGATAGAGTTTTTCATGGAATAGCATCTTCATTTAGTTGCTTATTGTTTGCGATCTTGTTGGTATGGTAAGGTATTGATAAGCTCCACATTTACAGTTTTTCGAAATGTCTCTAAGTTAACCAGAGGGCCAGATTTTATAAGCTTACAAGAAGAAAAAAATGCTTTATAGAATATAAAAATAATGTGGGAAAAACAATATTAAAGATTTCGCTACACACATACCTACGGCTTATCAATACCTAAGCTTACCAACAAGATCGGAAACAATAGGCAACTAAATGAAGATGCTATTCATGAAAAACTATCTAAATTCTCTTTAGGTTAACTTTAGGGGTTTGTTTTCGGAAATTCATGACCCTTTAAGTACTACGGCGGTACCACGTACTGTTACACAGACTCGTATTTTTAAAACTGTTCGACCATAAATGAGCTCGCTGTCCAATGACGTGAGGCTGCACGATGTCACAAGTTGGCTCAATTAACAACATCCTCACATGACATACAGAACAAATATACGCACGTGGTTGTGTTAAAGCTATTCAAAAGGCAGATATAGACAGTGTGAGGTTTTACCGAAACAAATATGTCATTCCTGTTTTTCGTAACGAACTGCTTAGCCAATTTTATTTTATCTCTACACTGTAAAAACCGAATGCTCATAATCTCCATTATATGTTTTATTATTAATATTCTACAATTTATCAAACAATTCAGAACGACTTGCAAACATTTATTCGAAAGTCTATACAGAACATGTCCAAACAACACATTTTTATTTTCTTTCGCATCATTGATTGCGGCAATTACGCAGAGAGCAAAAGGGTGAGGCCCAAATCGTTTTAAGCAAAAAGGGGTTGAGCTGTTTGCGGGTCCCGACTCAAACTATAGTCTGCTGCTCCTTTATTACTGTGCACAGAAATCGCCAATCAGTCCATCAAAGGGGTGCTTAGAGCGACCAGCAGAGCGGTTTCGAATATTATTGGGCGCGAAGAGATGGATCGAATTTCGAGTGCTTTCGAATGCAGACGATTATTTTGTAATCCTTCACAGGGTGGGGCGGCCCATGGTAGGAATATACTTAAAAATATTGCACTTCGAGTCCCTTTTAGCTTGAGGTTCTTTTTACACACAATTGTTCCCCTAATTTTTGTTGTAGTTTTGGTTCCAGGATTTACAACTTTGGTAACGGTAAATCAATTGGAGCTTTCACATTACAAATGCGATGCAGCGCTTTTTTTGACGCTACATCGCAGTGTATGGTACTGGCAATGTTAAAACATTGCCAGTACCATAGCAAATAATTTTGACCAAACCATAATTACGATATTTTTTCCAGCCCGTGTGAAAACTTCAATTGACTTACTAGTGCCACTGTGGATGTGTCGTCAAATGGACAAGGAGTTTTGAAAAATTCGGATTTGATCTTGTTACAGCTATCCTCGTATATCACCAGCTAAATCCAATGAGGGTTAAAAAAAAAAACCTAATCTAACTAACTTCATACCAAAACTGGTTTTCCCAAATTCTTCGTATTTTAATGTAGTGGTCCCGAGTTCAATTCCTGGTTCCGCCAAAATTTAATTTCGACGAGTTTCATAGTTTACACTTTTACACTAGATGGCGCAACACAGAAAATGAGTGGACCATCTTAATAGAATAATGAAGAAGAAGAATTGTTTAGATCTTCTCTGAATAATAAACAGCGTTTTGTTCTAAATGCAGGCATTTTTTGCATACAAATCTGCATTTCCTAAAAATGCAGAAAGATGCGGAGCAGGAAAAATGTCTGTATTGAGATCACGAAAGATTATTAGGCACTGAGTGATTAATGAAATTTTAGAAATATTACAGGACTGAATGAAACAATTCACTTCGTCCTTCCCACTTTAAGCGTTATCTTTTAGAAAAATCAAAGCCAATGATTTAAAAACAAGGCTGGGGTTCAAAACTTTGTTAATACTGTATTATAAATTAAGAATGGTGTTCTCATTTTTGAGAACACCATAGCTCAACGCAATGCGTAATCCATCTGTGCCATCCGATCGCCAGCAGCAAGTGAGTGTTTATGCTTTGAATTTTATGATTTATGATTTCAAACTTGAGATTCTAAAGTATTTGTTTTTGGAATGTTTTTACAATAAAGTGAGAACATCCTAGTCCCCATTTTTGATAGTTTCACTTTTAATAATGCTCAAATGAATCAATTTTTTTAGAAACTCCATAAGTCCACGAAACATAGTTTCCAAAGAAATTATACATGAAAATTGGAAAAAACTGTTTTAACAGCAATTGGTTTCTACCCGAAATGCTACATTCGGTTGCTTCCCATGGTTGTGCAAACCACTTTATTAACCGGATTTCTTCGTAGAATGTGTTTGCACAGGATGAATGGATTAACATCAAAAACTCGATTTTGATAAAATTGTGACTTATAGGGTTTCTGAAAAGAAAAACTGATTCAAATGTGATGTTTCAAAGTGTTTTCTTTTAAGAGTATTGTTCTCAGAATAAAATGAGAACATCTCAGTACTCGTTTTTGATACTTTGTACGAAGTAAGAAACTTGAGCGATATATGAATTTCGTTAAACACATGTGCTTTCCGTCGCTTCGATCAGGGGTCATCGGCTGTCCTCAGAAATACCCTTGCTTCCAGAAGTCGTCTGATCGAACCTGTCCGGGGCAAAGTACTCGCCCCTGTTCGATCCAGGGGCGTAAGTCACACTCCTGGCGTAGGCATCCCCACTGAAAGCAGGGGTGTAAGTCTGTTGCTGCAGCATACAAGAAGAGGCGCCACCCACCTCGCACTTGGCGAAGTTGGCGACGAATCTGTCCGCTGGGCAGAAACCCGACATTGGATGGTCCTTACTCGGTTCGCCATAGAAAGGGACTTGGGAACGGTGTTTGAGTTCGCTTTCGCAACAACCGTTCGTCTTGCAGAAGGGTTGTGGCTTCAGCAAGACGTCAGATTCGTCCACTTTACAGTAGGGAGACGTCTGAGAGTGTTTCAGCAAGACGTCAGATTCATTCGACTTGCAGTAGGACGTCACCTCGTGAGGGTGTTTCAGCAAGATGTCGGGCTTTTGACCGACGTCGTAGTACGCACCCTGTTTCAGTTCACAGGTCACTTCCGCAGCGGGATAAGTCGTCGGCCCTTCCTTCAGAACGTTCGTTTTTTCGCTGTAGAACCGCTGCTTCAGTTCGCAGTCCGCGGCACTTTCGTTCAACTTGCAGCCGAAACCTTCCGCCAGTTGATCCTTCAACCCGTCGACTTTCCTCGATCCTTCGCTGATGCACACCTGGTCCTCTTTGCAATACATGCTGCACCCGAAACCCTCCTTAGGGTCTTTGTCGGGACGTCGGTCGTACTGTTCGCAGAAGACCCTGTCCGTGGTCTGTCCGTAGTCATCGAACGGGACGGGTTTCCGAACTGCCGGGGGGCTGTCGGACGTGGCCGTTCGCGCGAGGGACCAGATCTTGGGAGGCGGGTGGGAGGCGAAATCCTCCTGAAAAATGTGATAAATATAATTCAAATGAAACTATCTTTTACAACATGTAAAGGTAATTTTGTTTAAAAACTTGGAACATTTAGTGCGATATTTTCTTTTTTTCTAACCCGTTTTGAGACATTTTTTTATGTGTTGACTGTAACTTTAAAATGTTAGAAACTTACACAAAGCATTTATACAGGGTGATGCAAATAAAACCGGCCCCGGTCTAGAGATAGGAATACGCTGAAATGCTTGGCGAGAAAAACTCTTGAAGCCGCCTGAAAGCTTCCAAGTGGAAATAAAAGATTATTCAAGCGTGCAATGGTTTCACTTGACAAACCTGTTTTTGCATTGATTGGATTGATTAGCATCACATTAGAGCTACTCATGAACTATTTTTAAAAGAATTTACAAAACACACACATTTCTATTTTACTGTAAGAAATAATTTAGAATTTCAAATGATTAGGGCGCCCCACCTTTTGGCTCACCCAACTAGTGGCTCACAGTTTAAGAATACCGACATACAAAATTTTAAAAGTTTATATTTATTTAAAAAAAAACTTAAATCTTTTAACTGTACTGCAAAAATAAATATGTTAGTGTGAAAAAACTAAAGAGTTCGTTAATCATTGACTCTACAAATGTGGACAGTCGTTTGCTAAAGAATTTTAAGGTGTAAAAGTGCCAAAGAAGAGTACTATGCAACGATCAGTTACGAAATGGCGTCAGCCAGGATCTGCTGTCAACGACAACAAGTTCAAAAACATTCCGAAACGGGTCTGAACACCAGATTCTGGGTCTTGCAATCAATTTAGAATGTTTTGCATTAACAAAAACAAAAAGGTCCGATTATTTACGATAAATAACAACCGAAATAATCACTAGTGGGAACTTTTTTGATCAGCTCTACAAACCTTGTTTATATTTCATTTCAACTAGCTTTTCAAACCATAGCGTAGTTGCCGGCAAATAAGTCGCCAAGTGTTTGTTTGGGCTTAATATTGAAGCGATCAATGGCTTCATGTTAGCAAACGTGTTTTTGTATTGGTTTTTAACTTGGCAACATTTCTGTCGTATTCTTATCTCCACGTTGGGGCCGGTTTTATTTGCTTCACCCTGTAGTTACTGTATAGCTTATATTACGATCACGTACGTTTATAAAAGTTTTTGTGGTGGTCGAATAGGATTTGACACTCAGAATGATGATCTGAATTTTGAGCGAGTCAAAGACTTGCGACCGCGCGCACGTAGGAGCTAGCTTGAGCCTGTCGGTTGAATCGTAAGCATGGATTGTTTGTCGATATATGCGGGTACTGCTCGTAAATCTTGGTCGAAGTCTGGGGTCATTGCGCAGTTCCAGGAAGGTCCTGAGATATTCCCCCCCTTCAGGCATTCAAATGTGGGGTGCGATAGATGGCAGCATCTGCATATTGTGGGGTTTTGTGTGTCCGTCCTTCTTGACGATGTTTATAACGGTCTTGTGCCAAGCAACAGCCTGAAAAAGTCTAAAACACACCACAGAAAAAAAAGACTATCCGTACGACCAGATTTAAATCCGACCAAATGTCACATCGAGATGTCAACACCTGAAAAACCACCACCTTATATCCATGTGCCACTGGACTCAAATCTGAACTCGCCATTAGTCCATGGGCAGCTGTAGTCTAGCAACAACCAAACCAACCAATGAAAAAACAGGTTTGCCAAGTGAAGCCATTGTGCGCTTGAATAATCTTTTATTTCGACTTAACGGTTTTCAAACGGCTTCAAGAGTTTTTGTCGCCAAGCATCTCAGTGCATTCCTATCTCTACGCCGGGGCCACTTTCATTTGCGCCACCCTGTATGAATAGAACAGATTCGCTCACCTTGTCTTCGGCGTGCTTGAAGGCGGGCGACTCGGTGGAGGAGGACCCTTCCTCCGACCTGAAGCAGTCGACGAAGGGCGACTTGGGCTGCTGCGGATCGAACGAGAAGCCGCTGTTGTTACCGTGCTGCTGCTTGCTGCTGCTGTCCGGATGCTGCTTCAGGAAATCTGCGGGAAGGAGGAGACAATTTTAATCTAAGGAAAAACGCGAACATATGGAGGGATTACACAAGTGAACCAACCCCATAAAAAGCTCCTTCGTGCTTCAGAGGGTTAAAGTTTACGCCATTATAGAAAACACAATGGGCAAGTTGCATGAAACGCGAAATTCAGAATATACATATTTTTCTGGTACATTAGAAGCTGCAGATTCCGAATATAAGCTTGAATATTCACAAATATGTTTAACTTCAACAAAAAATGCATTTGAAATTTGCCAAAAATGTACGTCACTGAAAACAGCACTGACGTCAAATGTTATGTTTTTGGCGATGTTTCGATCTACGCTTTAATACACTTTATAAAATAGTAAACCTTACATCTGTGAAACTTCATTAAAAAATGAAGAAAATATTATTTTTAACCAGTTCACACATATCAAGGAACTTAAACAGATTGTTCCAAGTTTGGAATGAGCATGACATATTTCTGTAAAATAGCATAACTTTTTAAAGAGTTTGATAAGGATGAAAGCACGTTTCACAGTTTCAAAAGCGATACAGTGAAACGTGATACGAAATAACACGCAAAGAACAAAAAAAAGTCAACCGTGACGTCATTTGTTATGCTAAGAGAGGTTTAACAGGAGTGACGTATCACTAACTTTAAAGATGAATTTAAAAATAAATACATCTTTAAAACCAGAAACACTTGAGTTTTAGAGGTTTTTATTATGCTTAGTCGAATATAAATGTTTCTGGAAAACGCTGCAATTGTCCATTGCACACCACATACGCAACTTCAAAATAATATCAACGCTAGATGGCGCTGATTTACCACTGCTTTCCCTCTAGTTAACATAGCGAGGGTCAGAACTCACAATAACAGATGAAGATCCACATTAAGCCTTATCATGGTAGGGTGACCACGCACTGCATTCCTAGCTTTACCCGACAGTAGGCGGGGTATTTTATACCCGAAGGATATTTTTAGAACCCCTTATATATGTACTTGAAGTTTTACAAAGTGTGCTAAACCTTTACATTTGATTCGAAGGTCACTTGATTAACTTATGTCCTAAATTTGTCCCTAAAAATAGTCATCAGTCAAATATGTCGCCAATAGCCCGCGCCTGCTCAAGGTTTTTGAAGATCAGAACTAGTGTCAAGAAAGGAGATCGTTACCTGCCGCGTCCTCGTCGTCGATGCGCGAGTCGTCGTCCCCCTCGCTCGTCTTGTTCCGCGGCTCCCACGTCATCTTGTTCTCCTTCTTCAGCCGGCGCCTTGCGTTCGCGAACCACGTGGACACCTTTGGATGAGAAACATTGACACATTAATTAAATTATTTATAGTTTTCTATATTAAGAGGAATTGTTAGTCCAGTCCTATAGAGTTAATTGCATTCGTTTTGGAATCACAACTTCAGCAGAAGTATTGCTTTGCCAGGTTAGCCTTTTTTCAACATAACATCGAAATGAAAAAAATTTAAAACGAAAATGTTCTCTAGTTAATTAATTATATAGTTTTGAAGTTTTAAAATGCCAAAAATATACAGCAGATGGTGACACTATTTTAAAACTTTATCAATTAATAATTAAATAACCAGATGTTATTTTCTTTTCAATTGGGTTTTATATTGATGTTATGATGATTCCCATACCTGGTGAAAATGGGATAACATGGCAAAGCCATTCGTTTGCAAAAGTTGTGATTTCAAAACTAACTCAGTAGCTCTATGGGCCTGACAGTCCCTCTTAATTTATTTATAGTTTTCAATGCAATAAAAACTCTTTATCCATTTCAGCAAACACTATTCTAAAGACGGTGGGCTACTTGAGGAGCAAATATTCAAAACCCAATATCTCCAACTTTGACTTAAGCCAATTTTGTATACACGCTTAGGGAAGGTAACTAAATCCCGTTTGTCGATGTTTAAGTGCAAAGTGGCTTAAGACAAAGTTGGATATTTGGTTTTGACTTTTGAGTGTTGGCTCCTTAGTTGTTTTCCCACCAAAACATGTCAATTTCGACAGAATAAACTATTTGCGCCATGAATGAACGTTGTTTTCTACGTGAATCATGCGCATAGATGTTTTCTGAATCAAAATCTGTTCATATGTTGGTTAGCGAAACATCAGCAACAGAGATGGCGACATCTCTCATTGGACAGGCATTTTACTGTTAAAGTCTACGTGTCTTTCAATAGTCAGATTTTGTTATTTATTCCCAACTAAACTTATTGTCTTTTTCTATATTTTTGAACCCCAACATTTCTGCACGATGTTGTGATCTGTCACATTTAGCACTTTCCCTGTTGGGCAGAAGCAGACTCCCTTAAAGCTGCTCACACACAGAAAGACAGAACATGTGAACTTTTTCCGCCTCACCGAAAGCATTTTCACTCGTCAGTGATTGGTTTTATGTGCAGTGTGTTAATCATTGTGGAAATGCTTTCGTCCACGGCGAAAGAGTGACTGTGTTTGGCTAAAGTTCAAATGTCCTGTTCTAAGAAATCTCAGACTATATTCACAACCTATTTTGGGGGTCCCTGTACGGAAAATGTTATGTAGGATTTCCAGTAATGATGGTGCTATATGACCTATGTATCAAATTTTTGCTACAATTTAATAGGCTTCCTTATAAACATCGATTAAAACAATCACGTTAGGTCAATTTCTCAGTCAAAATTGATCAAAAAACAAAGTGGAGTATCAAAATTTTTTTAGTTTACTGATATTTTGAGGATTAACAACATTTAGCATAATAGCAACTGAAATATAGGGGCCCTAAAATCTGGGGGCCCTAGGCCCGGGCCTAACGGGCCTTATGGAAGAACATATGCCCTGTCTGCGCCTCTACATGGGCCGATATTTAGTTGATCTCTGGTTTGTAAGGACTGAGGACGCAAGTCGATGAGTTAGAAATTGCCCAGCTGCGCTATTTCACCGTCTTTATCTTCGTTTGGGTATAGTTTGTTAGAATTCGCTTCTAGCGATGCGTCCTCCTCCAGCCCAGGCGTAGTGAGCAAAGGCCACTGTTATCTCTTTCGAATAGGTAGATACATTAGCCTTTTCATTCGTTTTGAACTCTCTCATCAAGCCACGACTGATTCGAGATTTACGAACGCCGATATCAACGTTATTTATGACATAACGGTCACGTGACATCTATAATTATGAAGAGAGCTGGCCAATCGGACGAACAGCTCAGCAGCCGATTTTGTGTTCTTAAGCCCTGGTTTGTAAGAACACAAAATCGACCGCTGAGCTGTTCGTCCGAATTTCCCGCTTTCTTCGTCAGCGTGATGTCAGCGTTCGTAAATCTCGAATCAGTCGTGGTTTGATTTACGAACGCCGAAACGTGAGAAAAGGCCAATGTATCTACCTATTCCAAAGAGATAACAGTGGCCTTTGCATGTTAACAACGTGTCCCTATTAAACGCATGCGTTTAATAGGGACACGTTGTTAGACTCGAATTCTAACAAACCACCCAAGCGAAGATAAAACTCCGATATCGCAGAAAAGGGTGTTTTGTAGCGTCTTGGACGCATATATAAGAGAAAAATGCAGATGCGCCTTGTAATGGTTCGAATTTGAAGCTGATTTGTCAGAAAAGTTCCTGTTCTGCGCAGGATTAATGTATCCCAAGATGCACGGCTTCGCCGCGTTGGTATTTCATTGAGATTACATTAAACAGAGTGAATTTTCTCTAATTTATTGTAAATAAAGTATTCAGACTATTTTGAAGATAGAAATTTTGCAAATTAGATGCATTTTTAGTTTTTATGGTGCAAAAAACAGAAAATACTTGCAACTTTCTATTTTTTTCTCAAATATTCTATATGCTATCGTATAATCTCAATGAAACACCAACGCGGGCACCGGCGTGCATCATGGGATACATTAATTCTGCTCGTATCGAAACTGTCGTCTGCAAAAGGCTTCATTATCACGCCACTGCGCATTCACCAAGACGTCTCTGTTTTCGTCCATGCTCTGTGTCTTGACGTGCGTCTTCGGTCTTTACCTGCGTGAGGGTCATCTTGGTGATGATGGCCAGCATGATCTTCTCCCCCTTCGTGGGGTAGGGGTTCTTCCTGTGCTCGTACAGCCACGCCTTCAGCGTGTTGGTGGTCTCGCGGGTGGCGTTCTTCCGACGCGACACGCTGTCGTACCTGCAAACACACACAGCAATGAACATGTTAGGCATTTGAATCGTAATACATGGAGAATCCAGGGGAAAAACAACTTCATTGCGTAGGAATCTTCCCGTATTCTTTTGTGCTTGGCGGACAAGGCGACAAGAAACCGGTTTTTCTTTCGGTACTTCTACAAACGTGTCCACTGATCTCTGGTGAGCATCGGGGTTGCCGCGGGAGAAAAACAAAGTGAGTAACCGGTTTCGGCGATGACTCGCTATTGTTGCCAAAGAATCCTGATGCAGACTGATTCCTATGCAATGAAGTTCTTTTTCCAATGTACTCTTCATATGAGGAATCCAGGAGAAGAACCCCTTCATTGACTGGATATCCCTCCCTATCAGGCCTCTTTGGCGACCATAGCGAGTCATCGCCTAAACTGGACTAAGGAAACCGGTTTCTCACTTAGTTCTTCTCTCGCGACAAACCTGAAACGCTTGTACAATGTCCGCCAAGCAGACCAGAATACGGGAAGAGGGGTTTTCCCTGCTCTCTTCACATAAGAAATCTAGTAACAAAATTCACATTAGTTGATAGCATTGAAAAAAGTTACCATCGGTATCCATCCTGGCTGCCCAGTTTTTTTGGTTTCAATTGATCAACAGCAATCTGATTTGGTTGCATGAAACAAAATGTGAGTAAGGGGCAATCTTTATTTTAAAAGTAGTACTACCTTTGAAACTATCAATAGCAGCTGATGTCCTAGTGTTGATATCACTTGCAACTTGCAACTGTTATCACTTCAAAATTTTCTATCCGAGTGGTTGAGCCAATATTGTAAAGTTAAACACATAACTAAAACTTTTGGTGGATATCGTCACTAATCTCGCCAGAGGCACCCTTCTACATTCGCCTCTGACAACTTGATTGGAAAAGCAACAATCTTTTAAGATCGTCAAAAGTCGCCTATGAATAAATCGAATCCTATATCATAACTGTACTTTTTAGAATGTTTGGGGAAAAGTTTTACAACCCCTATAACAGTACGACAACTTTTTTTTATTAAAAGAGCTAAGAGAAATAACGAAAGTTAACCAAACTGTGTTGGAGGCTAGAAATAGACAGCTGGGAACGTTCAACCTAACCTAACCAAACTGTTACAGCTCCATTCATATATTTTCTAACACGAGCATTTTCGCTTCCTAATTTATAAACGTGATCAACAGACGAAGTCAACTCCCGAGCCGGGTTGGTCCAACTGTCTATTTCTAGCCACCATGGAGTTTTAACACAGCTAATTGTGCCTCTTAATTTAGAACACTGGTCAAGTGACGGGGTCGAAACCTGAGCGGGCACCCAACGGAACTTCGAGCGACATCGTGCGCCGTCGGGTGATTTCTTCCTCCAGCACAGATACGTTTATAATATGTTTAGGACAGGGAGAAAACCAAAACTCTTTGCGGTGAGCACCCAAAGCAAACCGGTGGCGTCATTGTGCGTTTGTTCGGTACTTTCGACTATACAGATAAACGAGTTTAGGACATAGAAAGACAACGCAAATATCCATAGGCCGGGATTTGAACCCGGGATATTCTGACAGCCGGACCAGCTCCCTAACCGTTCGAGACTCAATATGAGCATGTCCAGCGTACTCCTTTAATTAACTGTGGAATTTTCATCAATTCCGATTCATGGGATGACTGGTTGTAAGTGGTATTCCGCCGATGGGGTTTGAATATCGAGCGAAGCAATAAGCTAGCATTGGCGTTGTTTCACGTCGTGGATGGTGTGGTTCTAAATAGGGTACTTGACTTATTTTATTGGTTTAAAATATTCTTATGCCAAAAATATTAGACCCGTATTTTTTATTTTTTTCAAATACCCCATAAAAAGGGGGGGGGAAATGAATTTTTAAATTAGGACGAAAAATCACTCCCGAAAACGCTTTGTGGCTGTCACGTGGTATCATGATGTCACTAGTGACTATAAACAAACTTTGAAACACCATTTTGGAATCTACTTTAAGCAAACTTTGAGCTATCCGCTTTTGTAAACCTCCACCCATTTCTATATAATTCTTATTTTAATAGTAAGTTAGATTAAAACAGTTTAATTACAAACAAAAAAAACATCACACCAAACACATACTAGTGACGTCATGTAAATTGACGTGTTTGTGATCACGTGACGCACCGATGTAAAAAAAGCCATTTGAAAATGATTTTTATTAATTATTTAAAGATTTATTTTGCAAAAAAATATATACGCTTGTTATATTTGGGTTCAAACTATAATTTAATTAATATTGGAAAGTATTTTAGCGATACTGTCAAGTACTCTATCACGACGACCGTCGCCAATAGCCTTCGTGTAGCTCTAGTGCAACGACAATTCAAACTAAACAAAATCACGTCGTGGATGGCAATAGCTAAAACGGTATGTTTTCATTTGTTGCCTGGAATTACTTTTGTTTTTGTGTTCAAAAATGACTTATTAAAATTATACTTATTAAATAAAACTTATTAAATGTTCAATATGCCAACTTCTTGCTGGGCCGTTGGTTGTTCAAAACAATTGTTAAAGAAAACTTGCATGGAAGGAAAAGTTTCTTTTCATCTACATCGGTCATTTTGTGAATGAAACCGAAGAAATAGCAGTACGTCGAAAAATGAAATTAAAAGCGTTACATCATCTGAAACATTCTCATACAAACTCAACCACCTTTATGAAATTATGGAAAAGTATCTTTGACACGCAATTCAATTGTAAAATTTACATTTCTCATTTTCTATGTATAATTATAAAATTATAGTTTTTTATTACTTTAGATTCTTTTTAAGTACAAGTACATATTAAAAAAATATTTAATTTAACACCCTAAAATGATACATTTAATTGATAAGTAACTTATAGAATAAATAAAAAAAATAGTAATTTCTTACCTAATTTTCAAAGAACAATCAAAGTTTCTTCTCGATATTTTTGCTGTTTGAAGAAGCATTATTTTTTCCCCGATTGCGCTTGTTCAATTTTTTTTTGTTAGCCGCAACCTTCGTAAAGTATAAATCAAGAGTATTTGATTTTCTTTTAGTTTCAATTTTAGTTTTAGAAGACATGTCAAAAATAAAGGCAGCTAAGTGGAGTGATTGTTTTGAATAATGATAATCATACGAGCATCATCGCATCGACGAAATAAAACACAAAAACAGTGGACACCGATACGTCTTGTCTCTCAAACTCCTTCTTTAAAAAAGTTTAAAAAACAAAACAAAAGTACATACAAGATTTCTCGAGATCACGTAACCTCCGCAAGTAGCCTATGAAAGTATTGAAATTGAAAGACAAAAATGAGAGCGAGCAGTTTAACAACAAAAGGCAACCACCAATTGGACCCAATGTATGCTCCCTTATGTGACCCACCCCTTTGTCGCCATGTGTGGTCATCACTACTTTTATTACTAAAAAGCACATTTAGACATCTGCGTAAACTTATCCAACAAAAGGCTGAGATGTTGAGGTTCCGAGTTCCGACAAAAGAAAAGATCTCGAAACATCTACGATCTACGGTTCCTTGAAAATCATTTTACTTTCCCTTTTCGGAACAATCAATCGAAAATTTCGTGGGAAGCTCATGATACATTGGATCTTTTTCCTCAGAAAAGACAATTCTACTGTAACTTTAAGTGACGCTTGTCTAGACACCATTTGTCTTTTGGGAAACACAACCCACAATACCAATGAGGTTGTAAAGTCATTTAGATATAATCAGACTTCAGAGTAGGGACAAGTTTTCCCCGAAGCCTTATTCCTTCAGGGTCCTGGGGTACCCTTTGTAGAAATACGAAGATGCTTCTTTCAAGCTTTTGGGGGAAGGAAAAAAAAGGGGACAATTGGACCCCCCATACTTTGGAACAAGCGTGTCATGTCTTTTGCCTGAGTGCATGGTGTGAGCTTTTTGCGTGTTCCAGGATAGATTTTTAAGTTTCTATCTGTGAACAAGGCTGCTATTTTTTATTTACTATTTCGCATGCCTATGCAAAAGCTATCTCCAAGATCATCATTTTTAATCAATCATTAATGGATTTTTTAAAAAAAACTGTTAGTTCTCAATTTTTTGAAATTTTTAATTCCTACTCCAATTTAATACTATAATAAATTTAAATATAAGTAACGTTACACTACATTATTAGATTAAATAAAATTAAATGGATATTAGATAAAATTATTAACAGATCTCCAAATTGGTACATTTGATAAACTTTTATGAATATCCCCTTTCAATCTGTTATGATTAATAATTCAAAATTATTTCATATAATATTTCATTAATGATATTCATTATACATATAATTTCAAAAGTTTAATATTAATTTTTCTTTTTGTGATGTGCTGAGTAGAACCTGGAAGCGTGAAACCCTTGTTTTTAAGAGTATATGTTGTCTTCAATTTGATTTAAAAAATTCAAATTAAGTCAATAATAGTTTTATGTTCAACGTAGTAGATTCTAATTCACCGTTTCAGTGACAAATTGAAACGAAGTAATTGATATTAGTTGCATTTTAGTCGGTTTCCCGAACCACTGATAATGAAAACTTCGGCTCACTGAAGCAGAGAGCACCGAATTCCAGATCAAGCCCTCAAATTACCTTATTATTAAATAAAACGGATTGAGATGAGAGAAATTATACAAATACCAATATCTCCAGCTTTGATTTAAACCACTTTTATTAATATCCCCCCCTCCCCCATCAATCCGCCACTTCATATCCTCATATGAAAGAATAAAATAAATAGAGGGCCATGTAACAGTAAGAAATGTAATTTAAATTAGTTGAAAGCATTGTGAACATTAATAAACAGATATCAATAAACTTTTGTGCTATACTGTCTAAATTTTCTATTAATGTCTTACTAATTATTATTAAAATATATATAAATGCCAGCTGCCAGCCATTTCTAAAATTTATCGAATGACTTTATGGTTTATCAGGAGTTTTGCTAGGGTCGTCATTTGCGTTGTGTCCGGATTTTAATCGGTGTGCACATTTCACTAAATAATTTCACAGTTCGGTATTAAAATACAAACGACAAACATTTCTAAAATTTGCTGAATGAATGTATGGTATATCACAGGAGTTTTGAGAGTCGGCATTTGCGTTGTGTCCCGAGTTTAATCGGTGTACACGTTTCTCTAAATAATTTCACTGTTCAGTATTAAAATACAAATGACAAACATTTCTTAAATTTTCTAAATGACTTTATGGTAAGTCAGGAGTTTAGAGAGTTGGCATTTGCGTTGTGTCTGGATTTTGATCTGTGTACACATTTCACTAAAAATTGGCACATTTTGGTATTAAAATGAAAAATGTTTATAAAATTTGCCGAATGTGTGTGTGACTGTATGGTTTGTCAGTTTTGTGAGTCGGCATTTGCGTTGCGACCCTATTTTAATCTCGGTATAAACATTTCTTTAAATAATATCACCAGTGCGGTATTAAAATATAAATTGCAAACATTTCTAAAATTTGCCGAATAAATTTATGGTATGTCAGGAGTTTTGAGAGTGAGCATTTGCGTTGTGTCCCGATTTTAATCTGTGTACACATTTCGCTAAATAAATTTCAATGTTTGGTATATTAAAATATAAATGACAAACATTTCTTAAATTTGCCGAATGGCTTTATGGTATGTCAGGAGTTTTGTGAGTCGGCATTTGCGTTGTGTCTGAATTTTGATCTGTGTACAGATTTCACTAAATAATTGCACAGTTCGGTATTAAAATAAAAATGACAAATGTTTATAGAATTTGCCGAATGACTTTATGGTTTGTCAGAAGTTTTGTCAGTCGGCATTTGCGTTGTGTCCGGATTTGTGTGCACATTTCACAAAAAATGTCACACTTCAGTATCACAATAAAAATTACAAAAATTTCTAAATTTTGCCGAATGACCATTTTTCAAAAAACTTGGGGGGGCGAGACGCCCCCTTCGCCCCCCCGCTCGCGACGTCCCTGAGTTTGAAACAAGATCGCCATTTGCTTCTTCAAGAAACAATTGACATGAGAGAAGACCTGCTTGAGTTTAGAAATATTTACCAAATATATTTTTTAAAGTACAATTGATAAAGAATACTGGCATAAATTTTTCATCGAAAAAAGGTTTTGAATCACATATTTAATAAAAATTTCTTAGGGCACTCTCGCAACTAAGATCAGACAGCTCAGAGTAGCATCGAATCGTATTAGATGAATTTTAGAAGTCGGTGCTATAGCTAACCAATTTAAAAGAAAATGTATTTTCGATTAAAAAAATTCTTATCATTAGCTCCATTGGTTTCGAAATTGGAAGTGATGTCTAGGCATGGTTAACAAAATAGTGATAACAACAAAATAAACAAATTTTAAATAATTTTTTTATCCTGTTATTTAATTACTAATTGATATAGGTTAAGAGTAATGTCGCCCTTGGTTAATAATTCATGTCTTTTGAAAACTTAAAAAAGTTATATTTATAGAACCAGATAACATATTTCTTCGTTTTTTATTTTATTTTGCTGTTATTACGATTTTAAGGCCTGGTGAAAAAATGTTAGCAAAGTAATACTTTGACAGATGTCTCGGGTTTTCGAATATGATGCATTAGGTTAAATGAGACTGATTAGTCCACTTAACCGGAGTCGACTTTTGAATTCATCCAAGTCAACCTAGCACATCAAATTAATGTGATAACAATTAAAATATAAAGTTTTAAAATGGGGGACGTTGCGTGGCAACGGTTATTTTCTTTTTACAAAAGTCGTCACTAGGTGGCGCTCTCATTCAGATTATATTATTTACAGCGTTTTCTCGTTCCACAAACCCTGCAAAATATTAGGTAATGGTAAATTCGCAAAGTATATCGCCGCTCAGTTGTATGAATCATGACGGTTAAATAAAAGCTATATATAACAATTATTTATTTGTTCTGGGAAAACTCCAAAATATTAAGGGGATACGGTACCCAAAAATTGGTCAAAGTATCGATTTTTCAGTTTTTACTTCACATTATTCACAATATCTTTCCGAACATTTACTGAAAGTGTCATAATGATATCTTCAGTAGAAAAAAGTTATTAAACATGTTCTGGAGTCATCCCTTAAAGTTTGAACCGTATTGCGTATGCTTTCAACCTGTTTTCTCCGTTTCGCGTTTTTTCAATTTTTGTGTTTAATAAATCCCTATTTTGGTAATTAAGTTAGAATTTTGAAATTTTTAACCTGTGTTTTTATATAAATGGTGCACAAAAATGTGCATGGAATAAGGTCTACTATGTATAGTTGTTTTTTTTTTAAAAATGTGAATTCAATAATTTGTAATTTTTTTGGAATTTTTTGGGATTTTCAGCATAAATGCATGTTACTTTCTAACTGTAGCTCACATTTTAAAATCCATGCACAGTTATCGAACAAATAGTTCTAAAAACAAACTATAAAAGTTTGGTGGAGTTATTCTCAAAATTGAAAGAGGAGTAGCGTTTTTAAAAAGTTCAAAATTTTGACTTTTTAAAAAAAAAATGAAAAACTACTTGTAAATATTTGTTTTTATTGCTGGAAAATGTTTATTTAGAGTAAACATTACATGAAACACTATAACTTAAAAGTTTATGTTATTATTTCTAAAAATAACATTTTGGGTACCGTATCCCCTTAATTTGCGATTTTCTGGCGAATTTGTACTTCGTGCGTGTGGACGGCTTTTTAACAACGAATTCCAAAAACTTAAAGCTAAAGTTTTTACTCGGAAACGAAGGTGTTAATCGTCTTGACGAAGTCGCCGGTAATGGGTTAAAGATGTGTCCTAAGCCTTGTTTCTAAACGGTTAACTGCAGCCAACAGCGGTAAATTTTCTTATTCGACAGTTTGGCAACTTATTATTTTAGCAGTTAATAATATTTGCAGTTTTACCTAAATAAAATAAACTTTATGTCTAAAAGAAAGATGAAAATATCAACTATGTTTTATTGTTGAACTAAACACATGTAATAACCTCTTCGACCAGGTACCAGGTATGCGTGAACCTTTGAAGAATATATTTAAACATTTTACAATTTATCTTAAAACTGACTTTTCTATTATAAACTAGAATTTTCATGCTTTACAAAAATACCGATACTAAAGCCAAATGATTTATTAATTGCATAAAAAAATAATGGATATAAAGTTTGTCAAGCAGATTTCGAAGGCCTTTCCAAAAACGTTTTTTTAATTGGTAAATTTATAAGACATTTTGCATTAAAACAAAAATTAGAATGGATTATTAATTACAAGAAATTGACATAGCTTGTTTTGCATAGCACACACACAAAAATGTGTATCCGCTCCAAACCTCAAATTCCACTCAATTGACGGGCCCCTCAGGAAATATTAAACACATTTTGTTTTTCAAAATTACTCGCAAAACGTACTTTTAAACCCATAACAGTTTGAAAAATATGTTTATACAGTCGAACTCCGCTATAATGAACCTTGGAGTGAATCCTCGCATGTAGTGAATCTCTTTAGTGATCTGATAACTATCCTAGCTCCTATTTAAATAATGTTATTTTACATAGATATAGTGAACAGCTTAGAAAATAAGAGTTCGCTTGTTGTAAACCCAAATTTCTCTTCCTTAATATATTTTTTTCTACATATCTCTATATTGTAAGTTAAATTAAAAAATATTTTTTGATTCTATTTATTTATTCAATATAGTCCAGATGTGCAAAACCATTATTACAATTTTCCTTTAAAGCTTTATATCGTATAAAAAAGTTTCCAGCAAAATCGGCTATAGTGAACCGTGGGATATAGTGAACCAAGTGTGTGTTCCGTGGAGGGTGCACTATAGCGGGGTTCGACTGTATAAAGAATACATGTGCAGGATGTTTTTTTAGAAGTGAAGAGGTTAAATTAACATAAGCAATAGAGGGCGCTGCCAAAGAACTTAGACAAATTTTCGGCAATCCCCTGAAATCCAGCGTTCTATTAACGAAACATTTTTAAGCAGACTGGTAATGCAGCCTTTGTGCAAATTAAGCTAAAGCAACCAAGCCTAACCAAAACTGTGCCATCGCCTTGGTGATAAAACGTTTGTTGCCATACCCCGATGAAAAATAATCGTCTGATGATTATTAATCGCGCCCCCCTGCCCATTAAAGAGCAGTTTCGCATGAGCTGGCAATTTAGAATCATTTCTCAAAACTCCCCCCCTCCCATCTCGATTCTTATTCGAATGAAGTCGTCTGCCACTTTTATTATAAGGTATCTTCTCGCTCACCCCCCTTTTCATGAGGTAATGCGCTGGCGATATTTGTTAGCAGACCGCTAAAAATGTAGCCAACTAGTTTAACACACTTTTTGTTGTGAATTGTTTACTCGTACTTGGGCAACACATACATGCATTGACGTAGGGGTATGTTCTTTTAAGTTTGGTATAGTAAATGTTAGATTAGGTTATCGTTGCACTAGAGCGACACGAGGGCTATTGGCGTCGTCCTTTAGAACCGCAGTATAATGACGAGCCGACAGTTGAATCGGCCCCTAACTCTACAACCCAAGGGGACATTGTACTTCGCGTCTGGACTTTGAAGCATATTATTGTGCTCTCCCTCTACACGGGGTATTATTCGATGAATTGTTGGCTGCACAGACCGTTTATAGGTGGGCATTTATTTCGGCCGGGAACGAACCTGAGACATGCAAGGCAAGGGCCAAATAGACCCCAACCCTTAGTTTATTGCTTGAGTCAAATTAACATCCTTATGGAATACATCAAGAGCTTTTAGCAGACGCCCTTCACAATTTAAACTACCATTTTCTAAAAAAATATTAAAATGGATTAGTATTTCTGAGGTTTGTGTTTCCATTACTAAATACTAGTTTAGTGTATTTCGGTATTTAAAAAAGAAAGAAAACGGGGTTGTAAAATTACGAAGCAGCAAAAGTCTTTGGGGTTTGAGATGGTCTACAAAATAATTTTTAACCAAACTAAACTAAAAAGGACACATTCGTACGTCAATACATCGGGCATCAATCGTGTTGAATGAGTTGGCGACTTTTTTTGGCGATCTTGGGGTAACAAAATATCACCACCGCCATAAACGCCCATGTCCCCTTTTCACCAGACGATCACGATTTTGAACGAAGAAGAAGGTAAAAAAAAATCCCATTCCTCAGAACAATTCAAATAATCGTTTGACATTAATTATTGGTTGTCCGGGGTTAAATCGTTTGGTTTTTCAGCAGTTCGAGAAATTGTTCCGCTCCTCCCCTCGTTGAAGGATCGAATGGAAGAAACAAACGAGAGAATAAAAAAGAAATCAGAAAATAAACGATCTGACTGCCAAACTATATAATTCAAGGGGTCTCAACACTTTTTCGTCTTGGGGCAGGGTCAAAACCATTTTCACCAACTGTTATACCCGACGTTGCACGGGGTGGAAAAATAATTTAACAGTCAATTGAACTATTTTTTTTCTTTCATTTTAGTTATATAAGATATGAAGGTTACCCAGTGATTTTCCATTTAATTACCCAACTTGGATATAGTAATGATTAATATTAATTGCAAAAATACCTTGGATAAGATTCTCAAATTAAAAAGAAGACATATTTAAGTAAAAAATAATCAGTAAGAATGCATTTTTTATATTTATTTGTATTTTTTTTAAACTGTGATAAAGATACTAAAGCAAACGATTTTTATTTTTAATATTAAATATTTTCTAACTGCTAAAGAGCTAGCAAACGATTTTTGTTTTAGATGTTTATTTCTAATTAAACTAAATGTACTGAAAAATCGTTTTTAAAAAAATGTGTAAAATAAAACTAAATAAACAATCCGTGAAAACGTGCAGTTGAAGGAGCAATAAACCTCTAAGGTCTTCAATGCATTGAATGGGAAACATAAAAACATTCAAAAACGATAGAAGGAATGGTCTGATTCGAAAAATTCTTAGCCTATGTATGTTCCGGAGATGAGATGAATTTTTGTGCCAAATTTCGTGACGCGTGGTTCTTTAGATCTCGTGTCTTATACAAACAAACAGACAAACGGAAGTTGCCTTTTATGTATATAGATTGGATAGATTGTTTCAAAAGCAGCATCCATTATTTTTAACCCATTGGTTTTGAACTTGTTAGTATGCTTAGGTATGGACAATTAGCACGCTGACTTTAAGTTAATTAGAAAGTTTTTTTTATAAGCTGGTAAGCAAAATAATAATTTACTGTGGATCAAATTCATTTTTGAAAACGATATCAATAATTTGGTTACACACAAAAGGGAGGCTAAGCATATACCAACAAGTTTGGAAACAATAGATAAAAAAAATGGGATGCTAGTCAGGAAAAAGTCGACCCCAATTGAAGTTGATATAATAATTATGTGAATGTAGAAAATATATTAACTAACATTTAAAACACAAAACTACCGAAAAATGTATGCTTACCTTAATACAGTTAAAATTCATAAAATAAAATAAATAAAAAATACTTATAACGTAATTACTGTGGAAAATAATAGCCATAACTGCTTAATAAATGACACTTTCGAACACTGAAGAAGACACTAAAGTAAGATCACCCTTCCATGTGATGAAATGAAGTGGGAAAAGTTTCCGATTTTCTAGGCTTAAACCCAAAAAAAATGTGATGGGTTTTTCATGGTATGTAACTTGTAAAGCTTAAATAAATGAGCACATTATTTTAATTGTGTACTTATTTATGAGGCAAATATTGCCATCCCATTTAAGTCAGTTAAGTCGGTGCCTACTATAATTGAATGTTTAGTTTAATTTGAATTATCGTCGCACTAGAGCTACACGAGGGCTATTGGCGACGGGCGTCATATTTTAGAACCACAGTCAAGTGACGAGCCGACACCTGAGTAGGCACCCAACGCAACCGTTAAGGGCGACATCGTACGCAGCGTTAGGAATTTGAAGGATATTTACCGTGCACTCCCTCTACAATTATTTGTTGGACATTTTTGGCTGAACGGGCCGTTTATAAGTCAGCAGTTATTTTGGCGATGCCCGGACCCGAACCTGGGACCTTTCGCATGCTAGGCGAATGCCTAACCGACTGGGCTCCCCCTATAATTGAATGTAATAGCTCTCGTATAGTTCTTTCAACCCAAATCATCTATTTAATTTTTCATTGATTAAGCCCTCTAATTCATTACTTTCCTAAGATCTATGAAAGTATGGCTATCCGGTCCGGTAAAATATCATGCAGTTATTTGTTTTATAATATTAATAAAGTTTATATATAAAAACAGTCAACATTGACGCATACATAATAATTCAAATTATTTCATCCAAATACTACATTTGGTCCATTTGGATGACCGCTAAATATCGTCATCGATGAATTTCGTAGTTTGCGAGACTTGGTGTTAGATTGAAGCCAGATTTGTTTCAGTGATTAGCTTTTGGACTATGAAATCGTCGTCAATTATTTATTAATCATAGTTTATTATGTGCGTTGTTTACTTTAAAAAAACGGGGGGAAATTGGAGAGCCCAGTCGGCAAAGGCGTTCGTCTTGGATACGGAAAGTCCGGGTCCAGGCATCGCCAAAATAGCTACTGTCCTAGAAACGGTCCGTGCAGGAAAAAAATGTCCGACGAATACGACCCCGTGTAGAGGGAGTGCACATTAAATATGCTAAGTCCCAAAGCTGCGTACGATGTCGCCCTTAACGGTTGCGTTGGGTCCCTGCTCAGGTGTCGGCTCGTCACTTGACTGACGTCAATGACGACGACCGTCGTCAATAGCCCTCGTGTAGCTCTAGTGCAACGATAATTCAAACTAAACTGAACGAAGACTCGGCAGGACCAAGCGGAGAGATGAACGCGGTTTGGAGACCCCCTCTTCCAAGCATTAAAAAGAAGTTCCTTTTATTTAGGTAATCGCGAGTGGACAATCAATAAATCAAAGTGTTTGCACAGGGCCGTGATTGAGATGAATTGGAATCTTCGAACGTGCACCCCGGGGTGGGCGGGGCGCAATTAGAACGCGGGATAAACGGGCAGACGATTATCGGATTAGAAAAAAAGAAAGGGGAGTTATTTAAGAAGAATCGGCAGGCGTGCTTCCGAGAAAATGTTTTACAGGGTGGCGCAAATAAAAGTGGCCCCGGCATGGAGCTACAAATGCAGGGAAATGCTTGGCGAGAACAACTGTTGAAGCCGCCTGAAAGCAGCTAAGTCGAATTCATAAATTATTCAAGTGTTCAATGGCTTCACTTGACAAACCTGTTTTTCCACTTGGCGGTTTGGTTGTTACTAGACTAGAGCTGCACATGGACAATTGGCGATTTCAGATCTTACTGCGAGCTGTGTTATAGTGTGATCAGATCAGTGCTCAGGTGAAGATGGCATAGTTACCGGAAAATAATTCGCCAAACGTCTGTTAGGGACTAATATTGAAGTGATCATTGGTTTCACATGGCAAACCTTTTTTTTTTTGCATTGGTTTTTGACTTTTCAGCATTTCTGTCGAATTCCTACCTCCATGGCCGGGCCACTTTTATTTGCGCCACCCTGTATAAAGTTCAGAGAGGTGGGTTATACCAAAACAAATACACTTGAAGCCACTAGAGTTCGTTTTCTAAAACAATAACGCTTTCACAAATTATTTTGTTTGACTCACTCTATAAAAATTTCGCTCTAAAGGTACACATAAGAATTGTCAGCGGTAAATGTATAAGACATTTTACATTAAAACAAAAGTTGGAATGGACTGTTAATTACAAGATACTGACAGAACTTGTTTTTTCCTTACATTTAAAAAAATTTTTATTTTTTCCACCGAAAACCTCAAAATACACAAAATTGACGGGTTCACTAAATGACAATCCACTAACAGACAGATCCACTAAATTGACGTTATTTTCTTCAAACTTCCTTAAAAAACGTACTTTTAAATATATAATTGTTTAATAAATATATTTATATAAAGAATATAATGTAGGTTATGGCTATTTCAATGTTTTGAAATTTTACATAATGAAGTTCCAGCTCAAGGAGATTTTTTTTAAAGAATATTTTCCCTTCAATGTATGACCATCAAAAACCGAAATATATTTGTGTGGAGTAAAAAATTAAAAATCATGCATGAGAGGGTTACATTCATTACTAATTAGCCCTCTTGTAGCTAAAATTAAACCAATCCCTCGACGGAAATATGTTTAGCAGACTGCTTCAAGATATTTATAATTGCTAAAAAAGTTTTCTCCCGATAGCGTTTGGAACGATTGCAGGTTTCTCTTTTCCTTAATAACACTTTGTATGAGGGATAATTCGCCTATTGTAATGTAAGTAGGGTGACCCGGGGTAATTATTGGACACGGAAAATCGGGGTAATTATTGGACAGGGCCCAACAACCATAATGTAACATAATTTATTGCATCTAACAAACCACGATTTGTTAATTGCATATCCAGCAATGATCTGATTAAATTTTGGGATTAGATAGGTACTTTTTCTCAAAAAAATATTAATAACCCAAAGCGCTTGAAAAACTAAGGTTTAAACTTTTGTTCAATCGATGCAAAATTGTGTATAACTTCGTTTTCTTTGACATGAACTTGAATTTTGTAATTCTTAGTCTTATATATGTTTATTGTGGCGGATGTGCTGCTAGCTTGGTCATCCAGTCCCTTCAGAGAAATTGAATGGCTGTGACATACAGGGCGAATTCAGACCTCAGGCAGTGTACAGCAATTATCGCTGTGGTGACAAATCTCCGGGCTCAGAGTTCACGTAAAGTGTTGACCGATTCGGTATGTTGGGTGAGAAGAAGATGCTCTACTACAAGAATTAGCGTACAGTCTCAATTTTAACTCTTAGCTTTATTCAGTCGATAGGACATTCACACATAATTAATTAAAACAGGTATTTACATTAGAATTATATTACATCAGAAAAACTCAATACATTCCTATTTATGCTCGCCTGCAAGCAAAACACGAGCAACCAGGGAGAACCCGCCTATCTGCCAAATCAACACTCAGCAGCTGGCTATAACCGCCATTTCCCACACGTTGCCACTTCCAAAAACCAAAACCAACCCAGGTTCTTTTAGTTGTGAACAAGGGATACCTGATAACAGGCCCACGAAAGGACAACGCATGAGAACGGCAATGCCACATTTATGAAGGTGGTTTGTGCTGAAAAATACCATTGTAGGATGAACAGTAATATAATGACGTGCATGTTTAGTTACGGGGTAATTATTGGCAAAGCGGGGAAATTGTTGGAAATGCTTCGGGGTGAGACAGACAGCATGGCAATATGCTTAAATTTACTTGGTATATAGTTTGTGTGATTAAGAAACACCATCTACGCAATGTTTGAAATTGGAAAACGAAGAAATTTAAATGTTTGGTAATTTTTACTAGATTTCACTGTTATACATTTTTACAGAAGCCATTAAGGGTTAAATAATTATCAAATGCACAGTACTATAGTACACACCATATGTCACACAATTTACCTCTTGTAGCTAGTCTTAATACTACTGTGCGGAACAGATAAAAAAACGACTGTCCAATAATTACCCCCATTGGCGGTGTAATTTTTGGACACATGTTTATTTTTTTTCTCAACATCTACAGAAAAATAGTAAATTTCAAAAATGGTATCCGACAGATATATCTAATAGTCATTTTCAAAAAAATTACTGGTTAGAAAATTACATAAATGTGGGAGCTATGGTAAAAGTTTGATTTTTGTGCAATAATTTCCACGTGTCACCCTAGGTCATTACTAATTATCGGGGGTTGGAGAGCCCAATCGGTAAAGCGTTTACCTTTTTTTTTCGAAAGATGCAAGGTCCAGGCATCGCCAAAATAACTGCCAACCTATAAATGGGCCGTGCAGCTGAAAAGTCCGACGAATACTACCCCGTGTAACGGAAAAAAAGGGACCTCAAAAGTGGCTGTAGGTATCTATTGACATTGTCACTTGGCTGTAGTTCTAAATTAAGACGGGCGTCGCCAACAGGCCTCGTGCACCTCTAGTGCGACAATGCATAATCCTAACCATAATTATACCCTAATTTGCTCTCGTGCATTAAAAAAATGCAAACCCTCGACGGAAACATGCCGAGCAGACGTCTTCGGCATCTCCAAAGATGTGTATAATTACTCAAAAGGTAATCTCCTGTTTGGAACAATTGCCGGTTTATCGGTTGCATAATAACACGGTGTGTGCGGGATCATTTGCCTATTGTTTGCGCACGGCAGAAGGAACGGAACTTCGTAGCGGAAACATGGACCTAGATTGGAAGAATAGAGATTGCCATCAGTAAAGAGAGATGGCGATATGTATAATTTAAAATACTAATGGTATACAGCGTGAGCCGAAAGTACGTTTTCTGATGAACAGGATGGCGCAAATAAAAGTGGCCCGGTTTAGAAGTAGGCATAAGACAAGAAATGCTGACAAGTCACAAACCAATACAAAACTGGTTTGCAAAGTGAAGCCATGGATCGCTTCAATATGAAACCTAAACAAGCGCGAATTATTTACCGGTAACTATGCTATGGCAAGCTAGTTGAAATGCAATATAAACTATTAAATAGCCAGAGGCCCTTAATACAGAACAATAACACTTTATTGTATAGATGCATTTTCAGGTCTAGTGGAGAATTCGTCCGCATAATCGTCGTGATTTGCCGGTCTCTTCCGTTAGACGTCGCAGGTGGATTTCCAGAAGGAACACCCTCTGCTGTACTGTAAGCGCCATGTGCACTGATCTGAACAACACTTACACAGCTCGCACTTAGATCTGAACTCGCCAATAGTCCATGTGCAGCTCTAGTCTCGTAACAACCAAACCAAACAATGAAAAAAAATCACCGAACGCTTGAATAATTTATGAATTCGACTTGGATGTGCTTTTAGGCGGCTTCATTAGTTTTTCTCTCCAAGCATTTCCGTGCATTTGTATCCCGAGGCCACTTTTATTTGTGCTATTATTTTTATTAAGTTTAAAAACCGACTTGAAAGTAGTTTAGGGCTTCTATGCGTCCCCATTATTCCATATCTAAACTAAAACTAAACTCCTCGGCGCAACAGCCCGTTAGAGAGCCAAGGCCTGCCGTGCTCATTCCAGCTTACGTGACCAAGGCATCTGGAGTGCTAGGCATATGTCCCGGTAAGGTGGTCAGCCTCAAGCGGGAACACCAGTGTTTAGTTCCCAACCATGCTTGGTACTCATTTTATCGACCCACCTAAGAGATGAAAGGCTAAGTCAACCTCCATATCTAGACACAAATAATAATGTTTAGCGTCCTAATAAAAAAAATAGAAATTTAGTTCTTAATTGAAGAGCTTAGGGGAAGAAAGTGCTATGTGACATTTTTGAAAATATTCTGATTTTTGTGTCGCTGATCATATTATTCCACGGCCTACTCAACTACTAAGGCCGAAGAAGCTTTCGCAAACAAGATCAAGGACGTAAATTTTGACGTCATAGTTCCGAGTGACTTTGTTCCGAAGATGAAGACAACCTGTCTCGAAACCTATTCGGAACCACTCGTTCACGGCTGACCACATTTTTAGGGATCCGAATGCGTCCGTTTTTCGATCTTCGGCACAACAATGACGTCAAAATTTCCGTCTACGCTCATGTTTGGGAGAGCTTCTCTGGCCTTGTTATTGAAGTTGGCCGTGATTATTCCCTTCTTTAAAGATAACAAAATTCCCCTTTTTCATAAACTTGAGGTTAAGTATACTTTTTACCGTTCGCAAGTATCGTTTTTAACGAGTTCAAACTAGAAACTTTAACACGCATTTTCTCATATTTTAATCGTCATATAAACGTTCTTCTACTGAGCTCTTCAATTAATACATTATGCCGTTCTATTCTGGTAGTTTCTTAAGTCTTTTGAAATAATGTATATTCCATCGCCATCATTTGACGAATTTTACACCCTGAAATTTTTTTTATTCAAACAGCACAAGTGGAATACAAATATTGTGTAAAAATGGCAACTATTTACGGCCTACTCAACTACTAAGGCCGAAGAAGCTTTCCCAAACAAGCTAGGGATACGGAAATTTAGACGTCATTGTTCCGAGTGACGTTGTTCCGAAGATGAAGAAAACCTGCCTCGAAACCTGTTCGGAACCACTCGTTCACGACTGATCACAATTTTAGGGTTCCGAATGCGTCCGAACTAGTTTCCCGATCTTCGGCACTGAGAACAGTGACGTCAAAATTTCCGTCTACACTCATGTTTGGGAGAGCTTCTCTGGCCTTGTTATTGAAGTTGGTCGTGAACTATTGCAATATTGTGTTGTTGCATTTCAACTGAAGATCGCAAGAGGAGACGATTATTATATCCTTGCGCGATTGAAATAAAGACTCTAAACAATATTGGCTTCGAAAATATATGTAACATCATTCATTAAAAAGGACCGTAAAATATGAACTACATTTCGAAGATTAATACATATGCGTGCTGCGCCTTCAACTCAATGTTTGTGCAAATTTGTAACGACTGGAGAAAAACAGAATTTTCAATATTGAAAGTCAACACAAGTTTTTTGCTATAATGACACGTTGTACGTTTATTGTTTAAAAAGGGTTCGCAAATATGAAGCTTTGTAACGGAAATGTGCAGCGAAAATACGGTATCACGTAGATTTCCATCCGTAAAGAGTGAGGGTGAGATGGGTATATGAACAACTAATGGAAAAAATGATTTTTTTTAAGTCGAACAAACCCTTTACGCTTTATTCGGAAATGGAGGTTGATGGTATTCACAAAGTCGTCGGGAATTAGCTAATTTTGTCCAAATGATTTCACATCGACTGTTTTATCAGAATCTTAAGGTAGACCTCTACCATGAAAATCGAAAAAAAATTTGAATTATCGAAAAAAACTTTATCATCTGAAATGATACCTTGCATATTGAAGAATATGTTGTCAAAATTTGGTAGTCGTCAGCAGTTTGGTTCATGTTTTTTTCTCACAATTTAGAAAATCATCCTATTATGATCATTTTTATTTTGTGTTATTCCATATGATGTACAGTAAACAAACCTATGTTGAGTTTTTATGAAATATGATTGTCTAAATTTTTTAAAATTACATTTTACATTGAAAATGCGTTCTTTTTCTCAAACAATTTAGTGTCCTTGACAATTAATTTTGCCCAAATTTTTTTTTATTATTTTCAAAATGTCTCAGCATAGCATATTCTACACACTTGTATAATGATGTAAAAAAATAAATTAGAGTTGAATCTCTAAAATTAAGGGAGGAGTAGGGCTTTAAATATTTGAAAAAACCGGCTAGAAATGTCTACCTTTTTGTCCATAAACTAAAAAATAATATTAATTATTATTTTTTTAAATAGTTGTTCTAATATTCATATTTTTCAACAATGCTGAAAATGTTAAGTAACAATATAAAGAAATAAAACAAATAGGTTTGTAACAGAATCTGTCACTCAGCCCGCTTCTACACAACATTTGTGTTCAACAGAAAAAAAGTCGCCAAACACAATATTAATTCTATTACAAACATTTACACGCTAAATTTGACTAGTTTCATTCATTTTATTTCGAAAATTCAATAATTATTTCTTCATGAATTATTCAATAATTATTATCGTTTGCAAAAATTAATTTATATTTCAAAGAATAAATATGCAATATCTGTTTTGAACAGAACCAAAACATTTCCTATCAACATACAAAGAATCTCTTAGTTAAATATATTTGACTTCATTTCCAACTGATTGATGTCGCAAAAATAAATTTCTTTTAATTTATTATTTAAACCAATTAAAGTTTCTCGAGTGATTGTTGTGTTGTGAATGGCAATGTTGATTTAATTCTAATAAAAATGGCTTCTCATGCTTTTTAAATGAGTATTAAATGTTGCAGGTTTTTTTTTAAATAATTGAAGTACTTCGAATTCAAATTTTTTCGAGATTTTCTTTGTCTTCTGATTTTGCTGCGCTGAATTTTTGACGTATCACACTTGTCCATAGCATTTGTAGTTCGAGCTATGAAAGTAGATGACAGACGGACAGACGGATTGAACGATTATAATACCTTCCACTTTTTACGTTATAAATAACGCTACTATATTAATGACTGACAAAATTGCGTCTTTTTTTTTAAATTTGGCTCCTTTTTATGACATTGGCGACTGTTTTTGCCTAAGACCTTTTGTCTTTGGAGAACTTTTTCTACTTTGGCGGTTTTGTTGTATTTTTCACTTCAGCGACTTTGAAGATTCGACGATAACAGATATCTATCTTTTATAGTTGATAAGTTGAGTTGATAAAGTTGAGTTCGTAAAGTTGATAGTTTTACTACACACTGCAAAAATATGTTAATACAGAGGCAAATTTTTTATTTTCCCCCCCAAAATTGTGTATTTTTAAAGTTAAAATTTTTTTAGATATTCAATTCATAACGATGACTTTAGCAGAAAAATACTTTTGTACCCTCTTTACTTACCCTCTACACGGAGAATTTTTAGTTTGAGGCATCTGTCTGGTAGAAAGCATTCGTTCAATTTTTCCAAAGAGTGCCGCGGCAAGCCATTCCGGCCCATCAAGTTGTACCTTGATGAAAATGTTTGTTTATTCTTTAATAATTGATGCCGAACAATTTAATTGAACTTAACATACAGTGCAGCAGATATGTTTGATGAAAAGTGGTAATTTCGACCTAATTTAAATATATTAAAAAATTATTAAGTTGGTTTCACTTATTTTGGATGTTCTGATTCATTATTTTTTAATTAATAAATTGGTATTTATTTAAGACGCACAAATCCAGATGCATAGCTAAACCACTGAACACCAGAGAAAAAACCATCCCCTAAACTGGTCAATCAGCAAATAATAAAAACAAGTTTCTTATCTTCTTTGCTTTTCAATGGAGGGTTGTCTATCTCTCCGCCCCTCACTACTGGTCTCTGCGACTCAATTCCCCCAGTTCTACATCAATTGACAACAAAAGCATCTTTCTGTTACATTAAAAAAAATAATTGTGATTTTTTTTTATCTACACATTTTTCAGAAAAAAGCAATTTCCGCCACTTTTATCACACTTTTGCATTTTCCGGTACATCTATCAATTTTACGTAAGACATTAAAAAAAGAAATAATTTACATACAATTCTGCATAAATTTTCATTGCAAATTTTTTAAGTCCGACACCGTGGATATACCCAATTATTTTTACAATTTCCCTAGAAAAAATGCTTTTGGTGTCAACTGATGTAAAATTTCATGCAAACTATTCTCTCTTGTCAAAAACGTCAGGTTGACAGTTTTACGGTAAAATGTAAAAAAAAAGAAGTTGAAAAAGTCGGGTTTGAGTATTCCAATTATATATTTTTATTTTTAAATTTCAATGAAACTAATGAATTCCGATTTTTTCCCATCTAAACTTTAAGGTTCAAAAAATAGCCATTGGAAGTTGGCTAGGCCCCTTCTACAAAGGGCTGGGGTGGGTCAAATTGCCACTGCCATTAAACCGGTCTTTTGCAGCCCCCTCCCCTTACCCGACCCCCTTTCGAGAAGGAGCTGATTACGGAATGTCTTTCCTTGGGGCTGAAATCGGTAGTAGTGATTTTTTGAAATATACTTTTTTTCGAAAAAAAAACCCCGCAATTTTTGCTACTTTGTCACATTTTTGATTTTTGGGGTAAAACTATCAAATTTTCGTTCTCCAATCCAATTTCTTCAATTGATACCAATTTCTGAGGCAATTAAACAAATAATTGTAATTCTTTTGAAGTACACGTTATTTTTTTTTATTTTTTAGGGGGGGAGGGGGGGGGAGTGCAACTTTTGTCCGTTTTTAAAAAAACATTATTGCAGCGTATCGTAACACTATCAACGTTACGGTTTACATATTTAACAATAAAATAATCTAGATGAATTTTTGACTATTTGACATTTATTACTTTCGCGACATTTATTGCTTTCGCAAACTAAATCTCACCATTTCTTATATGTCTATTTAATAATAATAATAAGAAGAAGAAATTTTATTATCACAAAAAACAACAACAACAAATTAAATCAAACGAACGCCAATGGGAAACATGGAATCCCGTATAGGCGAGATAGAAAAATATTATATAATTTGAACAGACACACACCCACAAATAACATAGAGAATTGATGAAAAATAATAAATAAAGCAACAACAAACTGCTTAAAAAAATATACAGAAAAGTTTGGCAATAAGCTGCATAACAAAAAGAAAAAAAATTATTGGCTTCAATAAAGTGAGAAATAAAGATGCAAGTCGTCGATATTGATCAGAAGATTGAAAAGTGTACGTTTAAAGGTAGCATAATTATTAATATTTAATAAGTCGATGGGAAGACTATTGTATAATTTAGGAGCGAGGTAGAAGAAATGTTTACAAAAGATATCTTTATGGAAATTAGGGATTTGAAGAACATCATAAGATAAAGTATAATACGAAAGAAGGAGTTAATATATTTTATATTTTAGACATCGATATTTGAAAAGAATTCTAGTAGACAACACAACCTCATAGAGGAGCCAAGACATTGAAATAGGGCTGATTTAACGTGCTCTAGTCCTCACTACACGGAGTATTTTTTAGTTTGAGGCATCTGTCTTTGAAACATTGGTTCAATTTGTCAAACGAATGCCGGAAAGCCATTCCGACCCATCAGGGTTTTATCTTGACGAAAAATTTAACATTAAAGTTTTTTATTCTCTAAAAATTTATGCCGAATAATTTATTTCAACCCAACATACAGTGCAGCTGATATTTTCGATGCAAAGTGGTAATTTCGACAAAATTTAAATTTATTTAAAAATTAGTAAGTTGTTTTCACTTATTTTGGAAGTTCTGTTTCATTATTTTTTTAATTAATTCACCCTCTGAGGGATACAGACGAATAAACCCGACGAAATTTTCTCCTCCGAAAAGGATAAACACGGAAAAAGCCGAGTGCGTTTTCTACCTCCAAAAGGATACACGGACCCTTCCGAAAAGGTCGGTTGCGGGTTTAGCCGAGTTTCAACCCCCCTTCAGTTGACTTCGCGCCACAGCGAGCGGTTTAGACGCGGTGACATTTCGCCTGGAGTATATAATGAGAGTAGCAATTATCGCCTGGAAAATGTTTGGGGGCTTCGTTTATACGATGGGGAATCTTGAAGACAGATGTTAACTGTTTTTGTATTGGGTATTGGGCTCTTTGGATTTTTTGTAGCGTCTGTCAGTGATATATATTTCTTTCTATAGTACATGGATTTTATTTCTTTGTTTCCATGTCATCAGAAATAGAAAGTTAAAATGAGCATTTTTTTCATTGAAAAATAAGCATTATAAATCTGAATCCTTTATATGTACGTATGTATCTGTCAAAGGATTGTTCAAAACTTTTAACATTAATTTTTTAATTGCTTTAAAGTACACTTATAATGTTTTTTAATGACATAAATATATGTTTACTTAATTTACTAAAAAAGACATAGCTGTGATAACTACAAACATAGCACATAATAAAAAGATTAAATATAATTTTATGAAATCTAACTGGAATACATTTCAAGATTAAAATCCAGTTTAGGGATCAGCAGCATTTATTAAGTTTTGAAACAAACTGTAAAAAACATTTTTCTTTTTTACTTCAGAAGGTCTTTTTAAAAAATCTCCTTTTGTTTATTATAATCGAATTCAAATGTAAACAAACGAAGCACTATACCAAATCTTAAAATTAAAACGATTCAAACAATCAGTCTGACGGACATCATTTAAAGGTTTTTGTAATAGAAATTATAAGATATCAAATAATTATTAGAATTTTTTTACAACTCCATATGCATCTTGTCAAGTCTCTATCATATTTGTCTCACACTAAACACATCAGCTAGTTATCGAAAAAGTCTGATCTTACTATTGAGGATAATAATTTTACTTTGCTATGTTTTCAGCAATGCTAAGTTTTTCTTTAAATGTTCAATTATGCTTTTTTATTTGTTTTAGTTTTAATACTTTTTATTATTTAAACCAGAATATGTTACCTTTTAGGAATATAAATATTTTAAATATTACATAAATAATACATCACTAAATATATTACACTTCCATTTTGGACTCAATTGGTGATCTGTATTGATCACGTACAAAATGTTGTGGTGTTCTTTGAACAGCCTTTTCCGACCGTCACGATTCATTAATCTCACCCACAAGGCCATGAAAACAAATTAAAGCAAGTTGTTTAACGTTTTGTAGTAAAACTATTATTTTAAAATTTTACATGTTTAAGAATTCTTGATTCTAGAATCCCTAAAACTATTTTCTGGATTTAATATGCCTTAAATTAAACTCATTGACAACGAAAAACATTTTTATAGCTATATTATTCAATACAAAAAGCTTTTACCAGCTTTGACCAGGTCACGGTTTGAATCGTGGCACTGTGTGTCAAGCCTCTTTCAACAATAACTTTTCACGGATTTTTTCTATTTTAATTATTCTCTAAAATTTAAGTCCAAAAAATTAATGTATGATTTGCTATGCATTGAAAATCATTTATCAATTGCGATTGGCAATTTTTTGCATTGCCAGCCTGCAATAAAATGTAAAAAAAAAAATCCCACTTAAGGTTGTACCCCAGAATGATTATCAATATTGATAAAAAAATAAAACTTAAATTTAACATATAAACTAAATGTCAAAAAGTGTCATTTAAATTTATTTCCCTTACAAATTAACGAAAAAATAACTAATTATACTTTAATAGATAGTTCCCATTAATTTTAAATATTATATTTTGAATACTTTTTGGTAAGCATATAAACTACATAGTTGAAAGTTTGTATATCACATATGGGCTATGGACGCCTCTGCCTTTGGTAATTTGATAATTTAATCATTTCCGCCTGTCTATTTCTAGCCTCCTTTAGGAGCTTTAACACAGTAAATTACGCCTCGTAATTTAGAACCCTGGTCAAGTAACGCGGTAGACACATAAGAGGGCACGCACAAAGGAACTTCGAGCAATGCCATTTATACACTGCACAAATATGTTTTTAAGTGCCAAAATTAATTTCCTTCCTACAAAGTGTAACCAATATTTCGATATTGGTCTCAAAAGACGTTTTTAATAAAATATTTTGTATTATTAAATCAATATCACACAGAGCTATACGAAAGCTATTGCACGGCATAATTTGGACACAAAGTCAATTGAAGAGAGGAACACCTGTGGGTGTGTGCTCATTTTATATCTATTTTTAGCTTCAAAATATAAAGTTCATAGTATTTCACAGTAAAAAGTAAAAAAGTAAATAATGGATTTTTTCTTTTTTTTTTGGTTACAATTTCTAATTGAAAGCAACCAATCTCAGTTCAAAGAAATCTTGACACGAATAAATCACAGAAAACTTACAAAATTCCTTAC
The DNA here is from genome assembly GCA_019343175.1 of Oedothorax gibbosus. Lineage (NCBI taxonomy): Eukaryota > Metazoa > Arthropoda > Arachnida > Araneae > Linyphiidae > Oedothorax > Oedothorax gibbosus. The sequence goes on along the minus strand of JAFNEN010000750.1, from coordinate 129,671 downwards.
AGTGGCAAGTCAGTTTTAAAAAATGGCAAATATATATTGGAATCACAAAATTGCAATTTATTTTTCTAAATTTGTTTTCTTAATAACTTAGGCCTGGTTGGGATTAGATGGCCTAGTATTATCGTAGACTAATGCAAAACCATATTTTTAATGGAAGTGCTTATAAATCAGCGTTTTAAAAACACTACCATTATATTACAAAATAACACGTGGATTTATTGACGATTATTAAATTTAAAAAAAGGCAATTTAAAAAAAAACTGAGAGTGCAAGTAGGACTTTTGGTTGATGGCTTCTGTTATAGCCTATCTTTGAAACAATAAGCTGTAAGTGAATTTGAGAGTTATGAAAATTGTTTACTTCATTATAAATGAGTAAAAATTCTTGGGAGCTTCCGGCGACTGAAAGTGGTTTTGTTTTATTTGCAGCTTTAGAAAGTTTACAACAACCAAAAAAAAACCCAACAATTCCCCCAAAATAGCCAATTTCTCTGTTATATTTAATATGGTAATAGAACTCTTGCATATTTATAGCATATCTTTGACACAGCCAATTACACCTCGTAATTTAGAACCCTGGTAAAGTGATGGGGTCCACTCTCGATTGGTTGGGTTTTTTAGTTTTAGTTTGAATTATTGTCGCACTAGAGCCCGAGTTGTAGGTTAAACAACCGTATACGAAATATATGCTTTTAATTAAACAAACATTAAACATTCTATCAAGTTTCACTGGAACACAATATCCAGAACTATTTTCAAACAGTGTTCTGAAGTATTGTCAACCTGTTTTACTGGCTCTGTGAGAAAATATTTGAGTTATAACACTAAAAGCTGTTATAACAATGTTATAAGCTATAAGTATTTAGTATTCATGCTTTTAGAAGCAATTATCGTTGTAGTATTTTTCATGGATAGAATAAGGATAAGCCCAAACTGGCATCCTAAACAATCTGAACATTTAAATGCTAAATAAATGCCCATTCTATTAATTTTATTGCAACTGTTTTTTTAATAAGTCTAGAATGTTTTCCGAATAATAATAACAAAATTTGCTCGATATTTTTTTTTTGAAAACTGTATGAAAATAATAAAAATATTATGTATCAGTATAAATTGCAAGTATTTTTAATATTTATTTCTAACAAAATTAGGCTTCAATTATTTGAGCTATTTGGTAGTTCCGTGCCCAATATGTATGAAGGTAAAACACGATCCGTTGTGTAAGTATGGAAGTAAAACGATCGTTTACAGTGAACATTCTACATAGAATTCAAAAGCAAAGCATTCAGTAACTATTCGAAATGGGTCCAGTTTACAAGTGACAAGATAGTAATTCATGCCCCCCCCCCCCCCCCACTGGAAGGGGAGTAGTCTATAGTCTACTCCCTGACCCAACCCTATGCCCCTCAGCTAATTCCTTTGTCACAGCTGAGCGCGTTTATACACCCGTGAAGTACTTAGAAGGGGGGAAAGCAAAAAACCAGGTATCCTTTTGAAGAGATCTATATACTGTTTCATCAGTACTAAGTTAAAGAATTGTTTTGTAATTTTAAGATACAATAATGGCAATACGTCGAACTCCGGGCGTACGCCTTTTACGTCTTCCTTCCTAAAAAAACGACTGATACAAAAAAAAAGGAAATGGAAAACTTTAATTTATTTTCTCAAAATTAAACGTTTGTAGTGGTAAAAAAAAGTTGGCAACCGAATAAATAATGTCGGCATAATGCTTTTTTAATGGAATTTTTTCAAGATTTTTTTAATGCATTTCCAATTCGAATTATTTTCTGAATCACTCAATCTACTCTAATTGCGATAGCTGAATCTTTTGGCGTATCACACTTGACTGTAGCATTTGTAGTTTAGGCTGTGAAAGTGGGTGACGGACAGACAGCGGACAGAAGGACGGACAGAGCCTTTATAAAAGCTTTTATTCTTTACGTTATAAAAGTAGTATAGAAGCTAAACACTGACTATTGAGAAAATAAAGGTTTTACATATGCTTTCACTATGGAAATGTAATACTATTAATTTACAAGAGCTACATGAGGTCTATTGGCGACTAGCGTCGTAAATTCGAAAACTGGTCAAGTGACTAGCCGACACCTGAGCGGGCACCCAACAGAACCTTCGGGTGACATCGTACGCTTCGTCAAAATCATCACATGGAGACGAGACCTCATTTTATGTTCTAACTCTAAAAGAGAAAAAAAGCTCGTCGGTTCTCTCATTTATGACGATCCATTAGCTTAAACTTAAATCATTACAATCGGAAACCGCGGATAATGTAGACAAATTTTAAATAATCAAGTATTGCCACTCCGTCAATTGTTGGCATTTTGAATCGGGTTGAAAGCTTCGGACAGCGAGCAAAAAAGAGGAGATGGTCAGGTACTAGAAAGGGGAGATGGTAGATAGCGAGTCTCACATTAGTTGGGATTAATTTGTTTTTTCTAACTGGTTGGATATTTTACCGAAAGTTATTGGAAGCATTACAAATTTTTTTAATCATTGCTGTATGTGGGCAAAGGTGGGACAAGCTTAGGAAGTTAAAATTTATAAAAACCTATTAAGCTCGACTTGGAGCTAAAGGAAGATATACGCAGATATGGCAATTTAGTCTATTAAAAGTGAGGTTTATTTTTACCACATAAAAGTATTTTTATGTTTCCATTTCACTAATATGATTATTATTTCCAATTTTCCTCATAAAATTCATTCTTCTTCATGGAAGTAAGTCATCAAATAAAGGTTCTTTAGATTTAAAAAAATATTGTTTTCTAAATGACTTTTAACTATGTTTTGACATTTTGTAAATATACCTTTAATTTTCAAAACTTTTTATTTCCTAATTTATATTATTTAGTATAAGATATTTGAATCGCCTATTTGCAAAACCGGCCATCTCCATAAAATAAAAAATAATTTTGATCACTGATTTTCTACAAAACGTAACCAAAAGAAGATGAAAGTCAAAATACTTCAGTTGTAGAAATATTAGGACAGTATATTTCCGTGGTTTCTGGCTTCTAGTCTGTAAAGGTTTTTATTTTAAACGAAAAATAAAATGAAAAAACACACTTTTAGAATTTTGGAGATGGCCGGTTGTGCAAGTAGGCGACTCATTTAATGCATATTGTGCATTTGTTTTAACCCCTTGGCTTACCTGAAATTTTGCGTTGCCTAGTAATCGTCATTTAAATAGCATTAACTGTACACAGTTGCCACCGCTCGTCAAAGGAACGCAAGGGGTTAATGTGTAGGATATTTGACACGTTGTCATATAAAATTAAAGGAATGTCGGTGGGTTTTTTTTAAACAATTATTAGAGTCCATGAAATGCTCTAATATGCGATATAAGCTAGTCAAAGAAGTGTATGATAATGACGTTGCCAAATCGTTTACCTTTTATCGTACTCTTTTAATAAATATAGTACGACTTTTATAGTTGTAAACTAAAACACAAACACTATTAAACATAAAAGTATTTCATTAAGCAAGATTTGGTAAGGTTAAAACTTATGTAACGCATTTGTTAATCAGTTTGTTCGATTTTTTTAAATTTGTCATTTTTTTCATATGCTAGCAACAGCTTGTATACCACTTGGTTTGAAACAAGAGAGGGAGGCGTCAGAATGAAGTCTCGCTCTGCCCATCAGAACACCTCTGGTTTCCCCTAAAGCCCTCGATTCTCTCTGACTTAAGTAGCGACACTGTTTTCCCCGGCGCTTTTATGCCGCTTCGTTTTCCTATTGGACGTCCAGAGTCACGTGTGAAAGATGCGACATCTGGGTCTTTCTTGGAATGGGGATTTAGTTTGGAATGCGGTCTTGTGAGTGTCATCGTTTTTGTTTCAGCGAAAACTTGCTAAACTATGTTTAGATAATTTTTTACCAAGCTAGTTTTGATAGATGAAAGACTATTTCATATGAATATGCCGAATTGTTGTGCTTTTGGATGCGCAAACAGTTCAAAAAAAGGATTTAAATTGTATCGCTTACCAGTTGGAAACATACACTGGAAAAATATGCTTTGATATTGATTTTGACAAAGATGAAATTTCTATAGAACTAACTGTACCATGTCGACTGCCAGAAAGTGAAGAAAGTGCACTTTATTATTTATGTGGATGTATTGCAAATATTAATTAAATCGAAGTAAAACTAGTTCCCTTTGTAAAAATAATTTATCTAATAATAACTGTGTAACTGCAAAACAATCATTTCAAAACTTAAAGAATTTAAAAAAGATATTAATTACTTAGTTTATGTTTCTGAAGAAGTATATAGCATTTTACTTCACTTGGAAAATCTTTTCAGATCAAATGAAGAGCAAATCCTACAGCCAAAAATAAATTAAAAATCTTTACAAAATCTTCTACTAATATCTGTAATGGGGCATTTCAAAGATTTCCCTCAATGTTGTGAATTGATCACTAAAATTGCAAATATTTTTGTTAATCATAGAGTGCATTTTTTAATCAAAAAAAAATAAGCTTTTCAACAAAAAAAAATTAAAAAATGTTCTAGCAAAAGCATTGGATTGAGAGTTGCTGCATCAGAGATAATGTGATCTATATATTTTGCTTGCTAATAGCTTTATAGCTGTGGGTTATTATTTATAAAATGTACACTTTAATTACTGTTATTAAATAAAATATGACATTTTTCGTAATTTCTGTGGGTTTATTTAGATTCATAAGATAATTTAATATTGCATGTGCCCTAAATATTTGTTACAGGAGAATGTCTAAATAGAAATTTATAATTGATGTTAGAATGTGGCTTTAATTTGAATTTAATTTTAAAGAAGCATATAGGTTAGTAAAAATTTATGTATTTCAATCACGATTTTAGCGGCCCTGCCAAAATCCAGGCCAGGCGTTTTTTTTTATATAAGTATATAAATAGTCAGTATATAATATTAGTATATAATATATTAATTATTCATGGTTAAAAATTTATTATCAGGATTAAAAAAATGCAGTTAATGTTAAATTTACAAGCAAATCGATCATTTGGCTGCTAAACGCGAACCATTTAAGAATCGAAGGTTTGAGATTTTAACTTCTTAATAAATCAAAAATCAGTCAAAAAGTTCTTTTATGCTTTAAAAGAATGAAGTTTTATACATTTATTTCGTTAAATATAAATTTAATAGTCTTTAATCAATTTGTAAAGAAAAGAAAGAGAGCGAAGTACGAGGAGAAAAACGAAGCGTAGCGTAGCCGTTCCCCGGAGACCCAAGATGGCGGACGATTGAGCTTGTCGCTACTTAAGACAGGGAGAATCCAGGGCTTTAGTTTCCCCGACTTTCACCATGTGTGACATACCCCCGGCCCCATATTCCAGACTGGATAATTAAGCCCCCCCCCCCCCCTCCTTTTCCCCTATTCCTGGAAAAAGATAAGGGAGCCTGCATAGAAAGTCGCCGCTGACACAAACTCCTTACCTCCACTATTTTGCATAGATTGATATTAGAATGTATCTGTAGTAAATTGCTAAAGTTTAAGTAATCTCTAACTGAGTAACTTGGTGTTTCAGTTTTTTTTTTTATTTGCTTTCATTTATCTTAATTATAAAAAAAATGCATTTATAGCAAAGACGAATATATTTAAATTTCATTAATAGAAAAATATCTCACTTTTTTATTGCAACACTAAAGAATTAATGCATAACACAAACACATCTTCACTGTTTTCAAATTATCACACACACAAAATCTATTTTTAAAAATAATTATATTCGATACATACTCACAAAAACTATACTAAACAAACTTTTCTGATATCAACCGAAGTTCCAATATTTTTTTAAAGAAAAATAAACTATGCATTTTTTATTCATACATGGAAATGCAGGTCCCCAAGATGAACTGGGCAATTTTAAAGGCTATGTACATTGCATATAATAATTTTGCATAATTGATTTAAAAACACTTTGTTCTTAAAAATAGTCAACTTATTAGCTATGCACAATTCTTTAAAATATTATCCCGTATCTTAAATTAATTAAATCTGATAACATAAATATTAAATTAGAGATTATTGCATAATTAATGACGACATTGCCATGTCGCCCCACAGGCCCCAACTGCAGGCCCCACTTTTTACTTTTAATTATTGGTTGGTGAAAATAGTCGTACTTCAGCGTATCGGATCCAATGAGTATCCGAGGACTTTGCTTGGATTGTTTAAGAGATAGTTTCGGTTTTGTTTCTTTAATATATAGAGGAATAAAATCGAAAACAAATGTATAAATGAAAATCTTGCACCAAGTTATTGCAACCCGACAAAAGAGCTTACTCTGCCTATTTTTATATTACCTCTTTACCTCTAAAGCGCACTAGAAATGTCATTGTAGTAGGCTGAAACGTCACTGGTATGGGGAAGCGTTAAGTAGTCATTGGTTGGATTGTAAAAAGTGTCGTTTCAGCCTACACTGCAAAAAAAATCCCGTCAAATTAACGGTTTTAAACTGGCAGCTGAGTTGCCAGAAAAAACCCGTAAAAAATACAGAAACTTTCTGTTAAATACGGTAAATTCCAGTTGAATAACGGTTTTTCCCGTTAAATATTCGTACTTATTAAAATAGAAAAGGCTTTTGCTTCAGGCGCGACTCGAACCCGCAACCCTTGAGTTGCAAGCAGAGCGTCATACTAAGTCACCGAATCCCTTGGCATACTGAAGCTAATAGAAGCAATGTTGATTACTTTAATTTTTCCCCTACGTGACGTCATTTAGAACCTTTAAGCGAAAATTAGGCATTTTCCTATACTACTAGTAAGTAGTTTAAATTCTAAATTTTCTAAAATTATGAAATGAACCTTCAAAGCACACCGTAAAACGAGGTCCTTCAACACACACAGGAAAGCGCGGTCCTTCAACACACACCGGAAAGCGCGGCCCTTCGACACACACACCGGAAAATGAGGTCTTCAACACACACTGAAAATGAGGTCCTTAAACACACACGAAAATGAGGTCCTTCAACACACACCGGAAAAGGGTCCTTCAACACACACCGGAAAGCGCGGCCCTTCGACACACACACCGGAAAATGAGGTCCTTCAACACACACCGGAAAGCGCGGCCCTTCGACACACACCGGAAACTGAGGTCATTCGATACACACAGGAAAGCGGGGTCCTTCAACACACACCTGAAAGCTAAAGAAGAGGTCTTTCAAACCACGGACGTCGTTTCAAACCGGAAAATGGCAGTTCTTCACACACACACCGAAAACTACAATAGAAGCCTTCAAACACACCGAAAACGAGGTCCTTCAACACACACGGAAACGGGTCCTTCAACACACACCGGAAAGCGCGGCCCTTCGACACACACCGGAAAATGAGGTCTTCAACACACAGGAAAGCGGGTCCTTCAACACACACCTGAAATGACGGTCCTTCAACACACACCGAAAATGAGGTCTTTCAACACACACCGGAAAGCGCGGTCTCAACACACACCGGAAAATGAGGTCTTTCGACACATACCGAAAGCGCGGTCCTAATATGCTAATATTTTCAGTCGTAAAGAACATAAATATTATAAACTTCAGTGTAAATTAATTATAAAGAGTTATTACATGATTTAATAATATGAGAACGGGCGTTACAATATTTGAATAATTGGATATAGCAACTGAAGAATAAATAACTAAATGTATTCAGCTATTTTATTTCGGAATTTATTTTTAAAATGTTAAAAGAATACTTTTTAAAGGAATACTTTAGAAAGTTATACAAAATTGCATTGATATGTATGGTATTTTCCTTTTTTATTTAAAAAAAACATTAATGTCACTAAAAACATTCCATGTTTTTTTCTCCATCTTAGAACGCAATTACGCAATCATTCGGAAACAAATTTCATAAATTATTAAATTATAAATTATTAAACAGCTATTAATTTTATTTATAATTACTTTTAAGTTTATATTATTCATCTCTGAGATTATACACGTTATCATATATTAAAATTTGAATAGATAAGTAAAAAAATATTTTAAAGGGCTTTGTAAAATATTATTAAAAACTGACTGCATAAGCATTCGTATTAAATGTATTCGTCTTAGTACTAATTATTCTGTGAAATCGAACGGTGTGTATTAAAACTATAAAAACATCATAACCGAGGACGAGTCACGTGATATGTTTTTACTTCGATAAACCGAGGACCCGCATTTTCTAGCCGATACACACTTTCCTTTATACACTACACGCTAAAAGCATACGAGGTGGAAAATGGGGACAATTTCAAATTTCCCCAGGGTTCGAGGTGAGACATCAGAATGACATCCCGAGACCCATCCCGTAGCCAGTCAAACCGAGGACGTCCTCGTTTTACGGAGGTCCTCGGTTGGAAGGTGTGTAAACTGGATTAAGTCCTCGGTTTCCACGAAACACACACACACACATACATAATACATACATACATACATACATACATATATACATTAACATACATAACATAAATATACATAATATATATATATATAATATAAGTTTTCGGTTAAAAGTTACAAGTTCAATTTACATAAAGCCCGAAATAAAACAGATAATCTCCAACATTAACTCTATCTTGTAATTGACTGCGCATGCTTAAAAGATATTCCTAGCTGACGTTACGAAATGTAGCAACGATCCATTTAGCTCGAGTGGATTTCCGGCTTATAAGAGGCAGAGTTTCCCTGTCAGAGTGTTCTTATGAGTGATGTGGGCCATGCCTGTCACTCTAGTTCAAACATTGTCTTCTTCCCTTAGGGAGAGACGAAACGTGAGAGACACGTCATGGGGGCTATTTTATGGATGCGAAAATTTAAGATTTTTTTGCCAGAAATTTACTTTTTTGAATTGCCGAAGTTTTGCCGTCTTAAAATCACCGCATTTTCCGGATTTCGCAAACGCCTTAGTTTTACAATTTCAGATTCGCCGAAGATTCCTCACTTTAGAATCACTGTAGCTTTTTGAGACTGTTATCTTTCGTAAACAACCGAGAATAATCTTGTGGGAGAATTTTTTTTAATGTTGGTTTTAATTGGCAACACTGGATACTAGTGACAAAGCCAAATGTTGTCACGAAATATAATCACTCAATCATCATTCCGTGTCTCACTAGGGAAGTATTTTCCCTGTCGTATTATGAGCGATGCGGGGCATGTGCCATACCTGACACTTCACTCTCTTGTCACTCCATGTCAAACATTGTTTCCCTTAGGAGGGTCACGCCGTGAGGGACAGGTTGACCCTCCTAAGGCCGCTTGATGCGGGTTCGAGGTGAAAGGTACACTGTTACAGAGGGACAAGTTAACGTCATTTGACCATCATCAAGTACGAGGTCGAAGGTATGTTGTAAGAGAAACAGAGAACGCGGTTTTTAATTCCATTAGTCCATAAGTGAATGGACTGACTTCATTAACTCATTTCTTTTATATCGTTGTCCCACTGTCCAAGTTTTCACATTCCATTTTCCCACTTGTTGAGTTTCGTATAAGTAATTTAGTTCTCGGTTCCTTTCTAGATGGCACCAGCAGTGATTCCATGTTTTGCTGATGTCATATGAAGAAGAGGCGTTGCAGTTTTGTACTAAGCTTCACCTTCAGTGTTCAGTGTGTTTCACGAGATTGGACTAATGTAGTACTAATTTACTATTCAAAAAGAAGTTGTAGGTTGTTTCGAAGATTTCTATGCAGTTATTAGCTGTTCCTGTGTTTTAAGAGTTTTTACTATTTTCAACTAGTTGCTTTATTCAAGATGTAAGAGAGTTATCTGTCGTCAATTAAAGAATTACAGTCCACAAGCTGGGGGTATATCTATTCAACGTAGTCTATTATTCGTTACCAACCATATTCGAACCAGCGACTCATTCAACCCAACACCCTTGTAAATTATTTTTTATGTTTCTCTATTGTATGCCTTGTTTTTCAAGCAAGTGAAGGTGTGTTTTTTTAAGTTTTTGAAACTCATGTCGCCGGACAAAGCGCTGCTCGTCCGCGTACCCCTATGTAGCAAAATTACTTAAGAGCCTACTCAAGTGTCAGCCGTCATTGACTGTTGTTCTGATCCTCGGATATGGATGCGCGGTTGCGAATCACTCCACCACTTGCTCGAAGTGTAAATTTGGACATGAACACCAATTACATTCCAAGAAGATTGTACTTCATTCTTGACCCGGAGGGATGCATGGCGGATAGAAATGGCGAATTACATTTCCCCTGCATAATAATAAAATAGAAAAAATACAATCAAATTTTAAAATTATATCTCCATAATAAATAGATTCGGGAGAAGCTTTACTCATTAATAGAAATATAAAAACAATTTTTAGAAAATGACTTAAAAACAGACGTGTGAGACACAGTTTGAAAAAAAATTCGGGATACAGAAACCGGACAATCAATTTAGAGACAGATGTAACGCAGAATATAGGGGGGGAGGGGCGTTCATTGTCTCCCACAGGTGCTGTATCTCAATGGGCTAGGGGGTAATAATTATGATGGAAGCGACAATTTCGTGTAAATGCTGATGGGAATTGTTGTTTCCCGTCACCGGCAGATACACGAGGGGTCTTTTTCCCCCTGTCACCCCCTCACAGAAAACAATAAGAAATAAAAAAGCACTTTTTTAATTTTTCCCCCACTGTAGCAAATTTGTGAAAAATATACAGCACACTTACAGTGCATTCTGCTGCATTCGATTTCAGCTGTTGCTGCAAAACAATTTTATAGAACTTTGATTTAGGTTTTTTTAGCTTACGCATGCTCAGGCGCCTTGACATTATGGTCCGTGTTCTGTTCTATACCAATCGGGGAATTCAAATCGGATCGTAGTTGAGGCACACGTGTTTGAAAATTACAGCACACACTTAAGTAGGCCTCACGTTTACCTGCACGGGTGCTGTATTACAATAGAAATTTCTTTACAGCGTAGAAAGGGTGAGGCGTTATCAGACGTTGATGTCAGAAAATGCCAATATTTGAACTCTTTCGTAAAATCCCGAAGAAAGGACGTGTTGTCGACACGTCACTAAATTACAAGCGCCAAGAGAAAGTTGTCCGTAGAATGTTCTTAGTAAAAAAATTATTGATTTTCGTAGAAAATAAAAATAATATTGTTTAAAAACTAGTAAAAATCCAAAGGCACTTGTTAAACCAACTTGGGCAATTCGTATAGAAATTGGTGAAAATCACAGCTTCAAAAAGGTACATAAAAAAAAGTTCAACGGTGGTCTGTAAAGTTCATTGGAAAGATGTGTTTTTCTAAAACTGTTCAAGAATAATTGAAAATCAATGGCCAGTTAAGTAATAGTGATGGGTAAAACAGGGAAACATGAGTTAAGTTGAAAAAGTCATAATTTATATTTGGTGAAACTTGGATTATTGTAAGCAGTGAAGTCAAGGTCAAATCATTAAAAAAAATTCCCAAAAAGTGTTGTGAAAATTATAGTAGAGCAGCACCAATTACTGGCGGTTTTTCTGTAACTTTCCTGCAGACATTTTAATTACCTGTGAATATTTATCATTTCCCAAATACACTTCAATGTTCATTATAAATATTTTCTTATCCACAGCCGTTTCGAGGGGGGTTCAAAGTGGGCTCACCTGTCCGCGGCGTATCCGAGCCCGCTGGGGTCGTAGAGGTTGACGTGTTTTGTTGAATAATTTTATTGACTTAACAATAATACACTTGTCCCAATAAAGCAATCAGTTTAGGCTTAACAAAACTTATTTGGGTAAGGAAAGCTTGGCCTGCTATTATTTTTTTCTTTGACGTCTGTCAGCAACAGCAAATCGCAGGAGTGAAGCGACATTTTTAATTAGAAGGAGAAAATCGGGCATGCGTGGCCGAGGTGGATAATCGACAGATTTATCGCCGAGAAGGTTCACAGTTCGTAGCTGTCGTTATTTGTGCTGGAAAAAAATATCTCTCATAAATCACGGGTTCCCCGAGTGCGGTGGGACTAGACATGCTCGTTAAATCTGTAGAGTATGAACTGACTAAGCTTTTGTTCAACCATCAAAACCATTTGATAAAAAAATACTACATTTTCTTTGAATCTACAAAATTATTTGGTTGAACCGGCAAATTAACTTCAACTAAATAATTTGATTCTGGCATCAAAATGTTTGTTGCTCAATATTCAACAACACATTTTGTTGGATCAACACAATATTTTTATTTCCAACTATTTTTTTCTATGTAGCTAATTTATTTAACAAAATAGGGTTGTTAAAACGGTGATAGGGATAGAACAGTGCTGAGCTCACCTGTCGGCGGCGTATCCGAGTCCGCTTGGGTCGTAGGGGTAGCAGGCGGAAGACTGCTGCATCCAGGCGCCCCGCCCCTCCTTTAGCTCGTACGGCTGAAACACACACAAGACACTTACTAAACACACGACAAGAAAGGAGAGATGCATAGCATTGTTAAACTCTGAATTCAATATCCTAAAATAAATTATATTATGATCAACAGTTTATATTATAACACAGGCCCGTCCGTGGCCGAGTGGTTAGGGCATCAACCTAGAGATTCAACCCTCTCAGGAGTGCGGGGGTTCGAATCCCACCTACTGCCAGTCATCCTATAAATCGGATCCGTGCTGGAAATAGTATAAAAAATCATCATCACGGATGGGCCCGAGTACACAGGGACAGACGTGCTCGTTAAATCTATGGAGTCCAAAGTCCCGACGGCGTTAGCGTACGATGTCGCTCGAAGTTCCGTTGGGTGCCCGCTCAAGTGTCGACCTCGTCACTTGACCAGAGTTCTAAATTACGAGGCGTTATTGGCTGTGTTAAAGCTCCTGAAGGAGGCTAGAAATAGGCAGCCGGAAACGATTACCTTACCTTACCTTATTATAACACAAAATGGTAAGTAAGTACGTTCCAGGCTGCATTTATGTTGGGTCATACAAATCATACCTCTGGGGTGACAAGCCAATTTGGGACCTTAAGTTGGCTCTGTCTCTAAAAATTAGATGGATCCACTTATGTGTCTGTTGTGTCGTCTACTTGACGAAGGTTTATAACGCGTCGCTGACCAAGCACACAATCTGAATGCATATAGTGTCTACAACCAACCAACCACAATATTTGAAATTTGAATTGATTTGAACTGGTCGGCATTGACTTTTCTGTTACGAAGGTTTAGAAGTTTTCGAGTATATGACTAATTTCCACGTAATTTTAAGCATTAATGTAAATTCTGTGAATTTCGATTAGGAGTAAACTTTGATGGTAATGATCATCGTAAAAAATATGTATTGTCACATCGAATGTGATGTTTAACCGAAGTATTCGGAATCTGTCTGGTAATTTTAGATACGTTGGGTTTTCGTGACACTTATAGGATATTGTAGTCTCTTCACAGCAGGGCATATTTTAAGGTTTTTTTTGGGGGCAACTGCCCACACAGTCAAATAAAACTGCCCCCACAGTCAAATAAAATTGCCCACGTACATTTTCCTAATTTTTTCCAGCGGTTGTTTCTATAAATTTTTTTAATTTTTCTGTAAAAAAAATGCCCATGGAAGCGTGACCCCTAACCCGTCCCACAAGCAAAAGAGTGAAACAACCAGGGGGTTCTCTTTCTTTCCTACTATGGGATGGGGCAGCTGAACTAGATAAGAAATTAGTAATAGTGTTGTGCGTTGCACACAGAAACGATTTAGCATTAGAAAGTGTAGTGTCGTCAGTCTCTGAACTCACACTCTGGGGAGCAAATCTCAGCGGTATTTTGGCCAATTACCGAAAATCGGCAAAACACACAAAACAGCTTGCGATTATTTTTCCAGAGTATAGAGCTTTTCCCCGCCACATTGAAGTCCGTTTTGCTGAACATATCAGAAATGAAATTCAAGCAGTCATCAAAAACTTGCCTTACTATCGGAAACAGTGGCAGAATATCATGTCTGACTCGGAAGAGGACAAGAATATTGCGGGATGTTAAGTACATGTGGGAAGAGAGTTCTTTACAATTTCAACTGACTTTAGTCATGGGCGATGCTATCAGACATCATCACAGTTTTGAATATTGCCATAACTAAACTGGAGTTAATGATAAATGCGCCTTATCCCGGTGGTTTCGAAGAAAAGGAAGACGACCATAAAAGAAGATACTTCAAGTAAACGTAGGGAGAAAGTCAATTCTAATGTCACAACATTTTCAAGACGTTTTGAATCAATAAGACAAGAAATTGTCCTATTATCAATAAATTTTCTTAAACATATAAAGTTAATGACGAACTAGCCGAAACTTTAAAAACCGCCAAAGCCTTATGCGTTGCAGGATCAGGTCAGCGGCAGAAATAATCTCCGTCGGAGAAAATTTACTTTCCAACCTGTTTCCGAATGAAGTTTCTGAATTTGCGGATTCAATATGTGAAAGCTGGCCGCTCATTGATCAAATTTTCACTCTCCCAGCGAACTCGGACATTGGTTCCTGCACTTCCGCAAGACTAAAGAAAATGTTCGTCGTAGGCAAAGGGCCACTCAAAAAGTTGCTTGGAACACTTATCGTGGCAACTCCCTATTCGATGCAGATGGAGCAGGGTAGTTTCCAGTTATAATATAGTCAAATCGGACCATCGTGCCGGAACGAAACTTGCAACAATAAACAAAAGATTGAATATCACTGTAAATGGCTGCTGGACGGCCTATTTCAACCCGCGGCCATCCATCATAAAATTTCTGCAAATTAAAAACTGAAGAGAAAGAAAACCAGAAGCGGAACACTCTACAAAGTGAGGTTTTATATGAAATCTTTTTTTGAAAAAGACAATTATTTGAATTTGGTTGTGTTAAACTGAAAATGAATGAATGGTTGCATTATAATGAATGAAGTTAAAATAGTCCAAAAAGTCAGAGTTTACGTTCCTTACACTCTTTTCCTATCGAGTATCGAATAAAACGACCATTAGCAAAAATTTCCGTAATTCCAATTTTCACACCCCAACTATTTTTTGACGATTATTCAACTAACATAAACTGCACATTTACAATCCCCCCCCCCCCCCCTTGAGGAAGTTAGAGTTGCCCACACAGTCAAATTTCCTTAAAATATGCCCTGCTTCACAGAAACTGATAAATTTACTGGCATAAACAAACCATAATGGCATGCATAAGATACATGGCGGCGTTCTAAATAAAATTTGTACGCAATCTAACATATTTTTATTATCTAGCAAAATTGTAATAATGATTGTGCTAAATAATTGCAGTGTCTCTTATCATTTTAATAAAATATTTAAAGTTATGTGTTCTTTGTTTGTGATGAACATATTCAAAAATGGTTTGATAAGAATAAAAAAAATAATGTAAAAGATTATAATAAAAAAGAAATATGTTGATAATCATCATTTAATGTAAATGAAAATTGCTAAATAATATTGAGAAATATTGTCTTTCGAAAAGTGATTTCATTAAAAATAAATAAAGTAGGTAAAATTTGCTTCCTACTGCCTGTTTCCTGAGCTTTAACACAGCCAAAAAATTTATACTTTTTAATAAATTGAAAAAGTATTTAATTCATTAAATTAAACCAAGAGATAAGTTTAACTACAACTGCAACCATTTTATTTGCATTAATATTATACCAAATAGCATGGCAACGATGCGTTATAGTCAAAAATAGTTTCCTTTCGTCACTTGACCAGGGTTTTAAATTACGTGGCGTTATTGGCTCTGTTAAAGATTCTAAAGGAGGCTAAAAATAGGCAGCCAGAAACAATTACATTAGTTCCCTTAGACACTATAGGGGCGTTAGTTTCTATGTCAATTTCCATATAGAAAATCCTTAAGGATAATCCAATCAGAGTTGCAGATCCAGAGGGTATTTAATCTATGGTTGGAGCTGCTCCATGGTTCGTCTGAAATGAAGGCCTTGATAAAGCCCCTAAGATTCTGCCTAGCGACTCCGCCGTCACTTTCACGCAACCATTTTACGGCTATTTAGAACTTCAATCATGACCCTATCAGAGACGTCCAACGCGACGTGAAGTGCGAATAACCAGCCCTATGACAATCCACCACAACCCTAGATGGTACCTTTTTTAAGGATAGGGTTAATTCGTGTGAAATAAGGCACATTTTTATGATTTTTTTTTTTGACGAAAAGGGTAAAATCTACTTATTTAATAAATTAATGGTATATTACAGTGTGACATTCGAAGAATATTGTGTCCAAATTTCACGAAGAAATATTAAAAAATACGGCGATGGCAGCGATTTTTGTCAAGCGTCTCGGTAAAAAGTTGAATTATTGCGGTGCCAACCAACTTCAAAACTACTGCACCGATCCTTTTGAAATTTTGCATACTATGTCTGTACATAATTTACGAGGTTACGCTGGAGAGTTTTTTTTTTTAAATTTGTTTATATTTTTCATTTTATAACAACAAAATAACCGATTTTTTTCGCTCAAAATCACGTTTTTTCCTTTAAAGTGTTCTCAAAAGTTTAAACATTTAAATTTCGACCCCCCCCCCCCCCAGAGAGTCCCCCTGGGGAAAGTCCTTATCTGACGATGTAACTTTGATTTTTTCATTTCAGAAGATCCAGCACGGAGTTAGGATTGGCACCGCAATTCAACTTTTTTCCGAGACGCTTGCCGAAAATTGCTGCCATCGCCGTATTTTTTAATATTTCTTCGTGAAAATTGGACACAATACTATTTGAATGTCACACTTTAATGTACTATTGGTTTAAATAAATACATTTTAACCGTTTCGTCCAAAAAATCATAAAATGTGCCTTATTTCACACGAATTAACTCTACCCTCCCCTTAATTACACCTAATGATCCCTCTACATGGAGACTTTTGTGAATGTTTTATTGGTCTTATGACTCTAGCTAGTGTGAGCAAGCGCCTTGCCCACTGGGCCCCCATCCCGTAATACAAGAAGAGATCTTTATTGTTCAGGCCGTAGTTATCATGACAAAAATACAAATAAAAACTTATACAGCCTGAGCAGCTGAAAAAAAAATGCCACTAGAAAACGATTCAAAAATACCATTATTATTTTGTCATATCTAAACCTGACTTTGATCAAGCACACAAGCCGGAATATATATGTACCTACCACACCTGACTTTTGTGCTGTTCAGTTGACTGTGATTCTAAATGACGACGCTCGTTACAAATAGCCCTCCTGTAGCTCTAGTGCGACTATATTTCCACTCAACCCAACTCGCACTGTTCAGAACAAGCTCGTCGGTCCCCAAACCACCGAAATGGTGTCCTAAAACACGTGACTACTTTAGGCTACCTGAAGTGCCCCTCCACCCCTAATGGGGCTTATCCGCTGCCAACCAAAATCATCCCGTAATTCCACTCCCCCCTTTTAACTTTTCCGTATTCTGGCACAAACCGCCAAATAGCATAAAAGCCGCCAAAAGGTTTCGGAAAAGTTTCAGGATAGGATGAAAAAAATAGTGAACGCTTCTTAACGATTGTCAAATTATTTGAATGTAACTATGTAATAAAAGAAAGAATATTAATATAATAGCTGATAAACAATGTATTTAAGTTGTATACATACATTTCTGGATTTAATATCTGCAACAAATTATAATAATACTAGCAAACTTATACCCGTTCTTCGCACGGAATAAAAAAATATCAAATAGATTCCAAATATGTGTACCATATACCCTGTTATAGGATCATAAACTTATTATTGTTTCCGCTCGTTATAAATTATAAAATCCCGTTTCATTGCCTTAAAATTCCAAAATGAAAAATACGCTATAAAATGCACTCATAAATGTCATCACAATTCCTCATAAATTTGGGAAATAATTTGGCGAGAAAATAGATATAGCTACCCACACCCATTATACAGCTCTAACACAATGACCTTCGAACAACCGACCAGCTTATAAATTATTTATAAAAGAAATTGCCTATTTGGCGAATTTTAGTTAATAATTTGGCGAGTTTGGCAACGTATTTGGCGAAAAAATAAAGACATAAAACACTAATAGCTCTAGTGCGATGGCCTTTATTAACCATCATAGTTCAGTAATAGCTTAACTATACATTTACTGCTTAAATATGCATACATGCAGTCAACAGAAAAATCAATGAAAAAAAACATCAAATAAACCCACATTAAAATCCGGGAATGAAGACTGGCGGAATTACGTCACTTGAAACATGTCAATTATTTTTCAAATAATGAATTTAGTTTCTGAAAGTAATGGCAAAAGAATAAAATAAACATTTTGAATTTTAAATGTTTTCGTTAAAAGTTTTATTTAATTTTTTCAGCCGATGGCATCAGGAAAGAGAAAAAAATGATCGGATTTGAGCGAAAGTGGTGTATTTTTTTCAGAAAATTCGAATTTTCTCTAAAAATTGAACAAATATGAAAAATCTAAGCCTCAGGTGCACACGTTGGTATTAAAGGGAATCTAAAGGAAAATTTCGAATTTCTGAGGACAGTATAAGTAGGTCTTTTACGATCCGAATACAAACACACAGACACACAGACTCTTTCTTTAATTATTATAGATAATTTATAGCAATAAACATGCGTAGATGACATGCTATGTGATAAACAAGATCGCACTGTAGATTGCATAATCGAAGATGATTGTAAATGACTATGCTTTGTAATTGTAGATGTATTATTGTAACAAATAACTAAATGACAGTCACTCTTACTAGCCACGTCTCCAATTAATATGGCATACTTGGCCTCCTCAAGATATTCAATTTTCCCTTACAAAAAACCTACAGACTTAAATTGTAATGGTCATGATTTTCCCCCAAAGGACATCAAAGGATTCAATTCAGTAACTCGTCCATATCTTGGTCAATAATTAACAAAAACTAATATGTTCGAAGATGCTTAACATTTCTACGCTACACAAATTGCTGGATAATTTCAAATTAAGCAATGCTATTAATAATTTCTAAGTCAGTAATATTTTAATATACATGGTGTCCGTAAAAGAATGTATGAGTTTTAATGGTATATTACAGGAATTTATTTTATACTAAATATAACAAATCATACATGACATTGAAGGAAACCTAACCTAGTTTTTCCTATAAGTGCTCAATGTGTGCGCCTTTAGTGATACGGCACACATCCAAACGAAAATGCAATTCTTCTCATTCTGTCTGCAGCAAGTCCGGAGTAATGGAAGCAACAGCCTGTGCAATTCTACTTTTCAAGGTTGGTAAATCGCGGGGTAGGGGTGGAACGTAGACCCGATCTTTTACGTGGCCCCAAAAGGAAGAAATCACAAGGCGTGATGTCAGGTGAACGATACTATTACAATTTGAAACTCGGACCTTCTTTTACGGACACCCTGTATAGTAATATGTTAGTAATATTATAATATTAATACGGGCGAATGCCCCTTATCCAAATTTTGTTTCATGCAATCAAATTAGAAAGTTATAGACGAACAAGGTGGAGCGTGTTTTGTTTGTTCGCTAGAAGACAATGTCTGACGTAGCTGTCATGCCACTATAGCCGTTTCTTGTTCTAGTTTGGACGAAGTATCTGTGACTTCACAGAAGGCGTGGCTGTTCCAGTTGCCCTTTGATTATGGTTACCAGAGTTTCAAGATCAGGACATTTCCTATAACCCCCCTCCCCCTCACCTATAATTTTTCATGTATTAACCTCTCCCCCCAATTCTAAACAATGACATAATTAATATGGCAAGACTAATGATAAGCAAATTACTAGTAAATAGTTACCATTATCCTGAGTAATCAAACTTATAAATAAAGTACTAAAAATAGTTTTAATGTCAATTTAACGTTTTCAACAAAGAGTATTCCTAAAAGTTTCGTAAAATCTATATTTTATTTATATTGTCCCCGTTTTTCGGGCCTTTGAAGGACTGTAACAGAAAAGCGGAACCTTTTGGCGGGAAATCCAGTTTGCGGGATAGTGAGACAAAAAAAAAAGCGGGACTATCCCGCCTAAAACGGGACGTCTGGTCACATAACCACTGACCAACTGAAAACTAAAACTAGGTAAGGACGGATAACGGTCGATATAATGACCGGGAGTAATTTTTTTTGCGATCTGCTGTCCTGGCCACACATCTCGCCTAATATGACACCTTCTGACGGGGCTTTTTTCACTGCGAGAGTTCGCTTTTGAAGTGAGAACTGCCATTTGGCCTTCTCGAGATAATCAACTTTATGTCCTCCCTATTCTTGATTTCCTCCTCGAATACACCCACAGACTTCGATGTACACTGCTCAAAAGAATTAGGGGAATTCAAGGTTTAAACCCTTTCACCCCCAATGATTCCTTTGGTATAATCAGCTTCCGATTTTTTTTCTCACTAAGTTGAGCTCGCTCTTATTTATTGTTAGATGGAAGAATTATGTCTTTAGAAGAATTAAATAATGTTTGTTTTAAGTAAATTAAAATATGAAAAACATGGCAAAATAAAATTCACTCCCAAAAAATTTTATGAAATAAATTGACCCTAAATTCTTCATGCTTGCATTCTTAGTAGTTTGAAAATTAATTTTTACTTTTTTAGCAAATAGAGTTTTGAAAAAATTATTGTTATGATTTATTCAAAAATTATGATTCCAATCCCCCCCCCCCCCCTTAAATTTTAGTTAAAAAATAAAGATTCCCCCCCCCCCCTATTTTTTACTACATCATTCTGGATACATAATGGATCTATTCCAAAAATTTTATATTTGTAGAATAAAAAATAAAACGTTGGAACTAAGAGGGTTAACAAAAGTACACAAAGTGCTCCCCTAATTGTTTTGAGCAGTGTATTTTTGAGGATGCTCGTCCACCAAAGGTCATCAAGTGATTCAATCAAATAACTCGCAAAATATTGGTCAACAATGAACCTAACATGTTCGAAGATGCTTAATATTTCTTCTTTATACGAATTGGAGAATTGTAAATTTTGTTTCATGCTAACAACTCATAATGGGATTGATCAACTAAAAAAAAAAAACTGAGCAACCAAGATCGATAACTACCGAATAACCACCGGTGGTAACATTTCTCTATGCTATCAAAATTTTTTATTGCTATTGGTAATTTTGAAGTTAGTAATATTTTTAATAAGAAGATTATAGGCAAATTTCAATTATGCAATTAATATGAAGAATATATGCAATTTTTGTAGTGTGACTACATCATACAAATTTTGTGTTATGCAATAAGGCTTACAATTTTGTTGATCACCTAAACACAAAAAAAACTGGAAAACAGGATGAACAATGGCTGAAAACAGGATGGAAAACAATGGCTGGAAAAATCACGGTGGTAAACTTTTTGCGATCGGTCCTGGCCACAACTCGCCTAATATGGCACCCGCAGTTTCGCGAGTGCCTTCTGACGGGAGGGGTCGCTGTCGGAGCGTGAATCGGTACACGGCATTTCCATTAGCCCCCTTCATTCCAGTTCAATTAGGAGTAACACTTCTCCAAAGGGGGGGGGGGGGGGGCTGGATGAGTGGAAATCGGCGGAAAACTTCCCTTTGTGGAAGTTCTGCAGAAGTGGATTCATTTATCGGACTCTTCTGGCTAATTGAGGTTTCCGAATCACCATTTTTAACCCTTTCGATAATTTCAAACATGCGTTCGATCATTTGTCGGTTTCCCGGGCTTGCATTAGGTGTCTTTTTAAAAAGTTTTCACTTTCTGACGGTTGTCGTCGACGGTTTTTCATTTATTGACGGTTTCACAATTGTCGGTTTCAAATTAAAGTGCATAGTAGTTCATTTCGAGGGTCGTATAACAGGTATGGGAATTCTAACAACAACGTCGGCATTAATGAAACAGCTTACCTTTATAATTATAATAACAATAAAAACAAGAATAAAACAATATTAGTTGTATTAATCCATAATAATAAAAATGAAGTTTTGTATGTATGTGTGTGTCTTATAGATCATAAACTAGACATTTGTTAGACTCGTAACTTGGCACAAATGCGTAGTTCATACTTAGATTATAATTTTTGAACTTTCAGGTTTCATAAAGTTATATTTGTAGAGAAAATTCGAATTTTCTGAAAAAACTACACCACTTTGGCTCAAATCCGATCTTTTTTTTAATTTCCTGATGCCATCGGCTGAAATAATTAAATAAAACTTTTAACGAAAACATTTAAAATTGAAAATGTATATTTTATTCTTTTACCATTACCTTCAGAAACTAAATTCATTATTTGAAAAATAATTGACATGTTTCAAGTGACGTAATTCCGCCAGTCTCCATTCCCGGATTTTATTGTGGGTTTATTTGATGATTTTTTCAGTGATTTTTCTGTTGATGCATGTATGCATATTTAAGCAATAAAAGTATGGTTAAGCTATTACTGAACTATGATGGTTATTAAAAGACATCGCACTAGAGCTGCACATTAGTGTTTTATGTCTTTATTTTTTTGCCAAATACGTTGCCAAACTCGCCAAATTATTAACTAAAACTCGCCAAATGGGCAATTTCTTTTATAAATAATCTATAAGTTAGTCGGTTGTTCGAAGGTCATTGTGTTAGAGCTGTATAATGGGTGTGTTTGTAGCTATATCTATTTTCTCGCCAAATTATTTCCCAAAACGTGCCAAATGAGCTAAAAGGTTTTATGTATTTATGAGGGAATTGTGATGACATTTATGAGTGCATTTTATAGGGTATTTTTCATTTTGGAATTTTAAGGCAATGAAACGGGATTTTATACTTTATAACGAGCGGGAACAATAACATAAGTTTATGATCCTATAACAGGTTATATGGTAAACATATTTGGAACGATTTGATCTTTTTAATCCGTGCGAAGGACGGGTATAAATTTGCTAGTAATAACAATAATATTAATAACGTAACAAGAATAACACTTACATTTAAAAATAACAATAATAATACCCTTAACAACTATAACAATCATCACATAAAAGTATAAAACACTATTAATATCATTAATATTAATAATAACAGTAATAATAACGGTACTAATAATGCTTTAATGCTCTTAATAATGCTCGGATGCAAATAACAGTAAAAAATAATATTGTTTATCTTAACAACTTTAACAACCATTACCATAACAATAATCATAACCCTCACAACAAAAATATAGATGAAACTAACAACATTCATAATAGCAACTCACCGATAATAGTTACAGTAAAAAAATAAAGATAAATATACTCTCAAAAACTGTAAGAATGATCACAAAAAAGAATAAAACAATTTTAATATTAATAATATTACTGACAACATCAATAATATCAATAACGTAACAAAAATAACAATACCGTAAAAAATGATAACAATATTATTAACAACAATAACAATCGTAACAACAAGAATAAAACAATAATAATAAATTCGTAATAATGACTACAATTACGTAACACGAATAACAATAATGCTAAAAATAATCATAATAATATTTTTAACAACTGTACCATATCAAAACTAACCATAGCAAAAATAATAAAAAATATTAATATTTATAATATTAATCATAACCATAGTGTTAATACCAACGTAACAATAATATGAAATAATACTAAAATATATAAAGATAACATCATTCAAAACGTAACATAAATGACAATAACACTAAACAATAACGATAATAACATTCATACCGATACAAGAATAACAATAAATAACGATAACAACATTCATAACAATAGCATAACAAGAATAAAACAATATTAATAGTAATGACAACAACAATTATAATAGTAACGTAACAAGAGAATAAAACAGTATTAATGATAACAATAATAATAATAACGAAACAAGAATAACAAATATCAGTATAAATGAAACTAACAACATTGAAACCAGGGATTGGAATGTTACTTTTAAAAAGTAACTCTGTTACAGTTACAGCCACTTAATTAAAAAATTAATTCTGTTACAGTTACTTAACATGAAAAGTTACCACTTACAGTTACTTAATATGAAAAGTAACTAATTACACCTACTTTTAGAAATTTCAAGTTTAAGAAAATTTGAATTTAACCATTTCTCAAAGAGAACGAAGACTTAAGCAATAGTTACTATCGGAAAAAATTTAAGAATGACAATTCAACGTTGTAAAAAGTTAAATTTTAAATAACTACTTTAAGCCGTAAGCCGAACTGCCGAAAATATCCGCAAAGACTGCTGTGAAAGTAACGGATTTTTTCGTTACTTCGTTACTGGTAAAAGTAACTAAGTTACAGTAACTTTTTGAAAAATATAACGTCGTTACCTAAAAAAAGTAACTGTTACAACTAACGGAGTTACAAGTTAAGCGTTACTCCAATCCAAAAGCATAAAATAATATTAATGACAACGACGAAAATAATAGCAATAACGCAACAACAAACAATAAACCATAACAATAGTAATGCTCTTAACTATAAC
Organism: Oedothorax gibbosus; assembly: GCA_019343175.1. Taxonomy (NCBI): domain Eukaryota; kingdom Metazoa; phylum Arthropoda; class Arachnida; order Araneae; family Linyphiidae; genus Oedothorax; species Oedothorax gibbosus. The sequence goes on along the minus strand of JAFNEN010000750.1, from coordinate 105,294 downwards.
TAAAAAGAATAAAACAATAATAATATCATTAATACTAATTATAACAACAATAATAACGATACTAGTAATACTATTAACAATCATAACAAAAAATACTAAAACAATATTACTATGTATTATTAATACGAATGATAACATCAATATTATAACAATAGTAACAATAACCTAAGAAGAACAACAATAACGGTAAAAATATAACGATAATAATACTCAGAACAATTGTAACAATCATAACAAGAAAAACATTAACAGTAAGAAATAACAATAACAAGGAAAACAAAATCATTAAATATAATAATAATTATACGCTTGACAAATTACATATAACAATCATAACAACAAGAATAAAACAATATTAATATTACTAATAACAACATTAACAGTAAGGAATAACGATAACAAGAAAAATAAAAAAATTAAATATAACGATAATTATACTCTTAACAAACAATAAAAATTATAACAGGAATAAAGCAATATTAATGTTACTGTTAACAACATTTATAGCGTAACAAGAATAAAACTAATTGTAAAACAATTAACAACAACAGCTCACCATGGTGGCGTATAGGGCGTTGTCGTAGGGAGGCGCGTAGAGGCGGCCGAAGGAGGAGGCGAGGCGGGGGAACGAGAGGAGCCGGGAGTCGTAGCCGCCGGAACCGCCGCCCCCCTCCAGCAACTAGGAATAAACAGAAGAGAAACAGTTACTACAGGCATACGGTGGTATATACCGGATGGCCCAGCGGGTAGTGTTTGAAACAAATGAAAAAATAAAAACAAATAAGAGACATGAGAAGAATTTAGTGACGTTTATTGAATGGACATATTGGGCAATTTATGATAAAGAGGTTCGAAGTGCCCGCCATCTTTTACAAGGACAGCAGTTAGGCGGTTCTCGAGTACAACCACACTCCATACTCCTTACAAATACCTTCCTCCATACTCCTTTTGTTTGGCCCATTCTTTTTGTGGGAAGCTTTTTTTAGCTTTTGTGAGAAGTTCCACAAAAAGAATTGGCCAAACAAAAGGAGTATGGAGGAAGGAGGAAGGTATGGGTAAGGAGTATGGAGTATGGTTGGATTCGAGAACCGCCTAACTGCTGTCCTTGTTAAAGATGGCGGGCACTTCGAACCTCTTTATCATTAATTGCCCAATATGCCCATTCAATAAACGTCATTAATTCTTCTCATGTCTCTTATTTGTTTTTATTTTTTCATTTGTTTCAAACACTACCCGCGGGGCCACCCGGTATTAACTATAGTATAGGTATAGTATCTGCTGGTAAACTGCCGTGGGCACTGTAGTAACCACAACAATGAATTGGACCATTTTTGCCCTAAAATAGCCAGTCTTTTAATATACTTTCTTATGCCTGTTAGAGTTGTTAAGTGCTTACAACAATGGCCCGAGTCAGGATAGTGCAGTTTACCTGGCCACGGCAGTAAATTGCAGTATCTAGACGAATGACTTGGACCATTTTTGCAATGAAATATATGAAAAAATACTTAAAGTCTGGTTGTTTCAGATCCAAAATAGTCCAATTCATTGTTGCAGATACTGTCTTTACCTGTCCACCGCAGGTCTATGCATAGCCCTTTAAGACCCCGTCAGATGGAGCTGATTTAAGTTGATGAGACTATATTTTAAGAGTTTTTTTCGAAAAAGTTGCCTTAAACAGCATCAATGCCAGCAACTCCTTAAAAAAAAAAGTCACTTTTTTAATACAAATAACGAATGGTACAAGTCAGCTGCTTCGGAATCGATAGTTTTGAAAAGCTTGAACATTCTCTTTTATACCCGCACGATCGTAATAACTCGGTCGAAAAGGGATAGTACGGGCATAGTATATGAAAAGTATGGGCACAAACCATACGAAATCGAAGCATAAAATTGACAATAATAATAATATGACAATAATTATTTAAAATATTAACGTTCTATGTTGGCTAATAAAGTGTATATATAGGTATATTTTTTGCCACTCTCCAGCAACTGAAGATAGACAAAGTTAGTATGGGCATATCGTAAAACTATACGAAATAGAAGCAAAAATGACCAATAGTAAAAATAACACTATTTATAAAAATAATAACAAGAGTATGATCCATACAGTACTATATTACTCAATGTGTTCTGTTACTAGTTTAAAAATCTTTTAAAATCCAAAGTTAAAGAGATCCATCAGACTTCAGTGCAATTGGAAGCCTTTTTTCCTGGGCCCTCTCGACATGGGCATGAAAGAACGAATTTCCATATTTTCATTATATTTCATGACTAATGGTGAATTGGTGTTTTGTTAATCAAAAAACAAATGCAAGTTCATTTTGAAAAAAATGTAACCCAACAGATAACAGATCATGGGTGATCCTGAAATAAGCAAACTTCCGCGAATTCTTCGGAGATTCTTTAAACGGAGATTTCGGCGTTTATGGAATCGGGAAACTGTGGTTATTTTAAAATAGTAAACTTCGGCAACTCAAAAATGTAACAGTGAATTTAGAGCAATCCGAATTTTTGAAAAAAATCTCAGAATCGTCTGAAATCGTGGAAACTATAACAAGTGATATCAACAATAAAACAAAAGGTTTGAGATCCGGGACCTTTCGGCGGTTCTGTCAGTTTTACAATTTCATGAAAATTCTCATGATCCGAACTTTCGATTTTCCGACCTACCTCCGGTCGAAAAGGATAGTAGGTCATAGTATATGGAAAAGTATGGGACATCAAAAACCATACGAACTCGAGCTAAAATTGACAATAATTTGATTGACATATTATTAAAAATACTTCTCAAAGTTTATGTGGCTAATAAAGTGTATAACTAGGTCAATATTTTTTGCCACTCTCCAGCAACTGAGATAGACAAAGTTAGTATGGAATCGAAAACTATCGAATAGAAGCAAAATGACAATAGTAAAAATAACATTTTTATAAAAATAATAACAAGAGTTGATATACATACTATATTACTCAAGTGTTCTGTTACTAGTTAAAAATCTTTTAAATCCAAAGTTAAAGAGATCCTCAGACTTCGTGCAATGAAGCTTTTTCCGGGCCCTCTCGCATGGCATGAAAGAACGAATTTCCATATTTTCATTATATTTCATGACTAATGGTGAATTGGTGTTTGTTAAGGTATACATACACACTAGAAAAGGCCAAAAATGACCAAATTAGCATTTTTGTTTTAATCCGTTAAATCTCCATTCTTCCTCTTTAATGATGTAAAGTTTGTACTGGTACTCCACTCTATTAAAAAGTTAAGAGGTTTTTCTAATCTACCAAATTATAAAGTAGTTCGGTTCGATTGAGTTTGATACATATACATTTTAGAGAATTACTTACTTTAAAACGATTTTATGTCAGTTATTTTAAAATGTTAGATAATTATATTGTAATGTTTTATATTTTTTCAATCCTTTTAATGTGACTGGTTCAATTAAAATTGTTTACATGGTCATGCTAAATTCAAATCGCAATTTTTCGATTGTTATTCAAAATGGTTCGAACAAGGTTGTAAAAAAGAAAATTTGCAGGAAATCAGCACACTAAACAAGAAGCACAAGAGTGGAAGAAATTCCCGAAACCCAAAAGTTGTGTACTTCCGAATCCAACTTGCCAATGATGAAAGCATGGTATCTACTGTGACTCAGTTGTATTTCTTTTATAATTGACCTGACTGTTTGAAGAAACTATTGTACACTAAGCTGCTCTATTGTTTGTGAAAAGATGACTATCGAAGAACATTCTGAAAATAGACGGCTGCTCTTTAGAGCTAAGTTTGAGATGTACAAACTGCGGCTTTGTTATGAACGTTGTTCCTTCAAAAAAAACAAGCAGTTTTATGAAGTTAACAGACGGCTGTGTATGCAATGCGCAATCTGGATGTGTCACCGAGAAGCCGCAATTTCATGCGTGTTATGATATGCCCCCACCACTAATCATCAGCATCAACTGCAAACAAGGAGTTGCTGCAAGTTGTCAGCGAATGGCGATGAATCAATAAGGTCGCTCTTCGGGTACCTCAGCAAGTATGAGTCAACTGATGTGAGCATCCATCGACGGAACCTGGCAAAGAAGAGGGTATTCTCTCTTAATGTGTTGTGACGGCAGCTTCAGTGATACCGTGAAATAATCGACGTTGAAGTTTTGTCGAAAGACTGTCTGGATGTCGCAGGTGGTCAAGAGAGACATACCAGGTGAATATCAAGCATGGGACCGAACACAACTGCTCATTAACACCATGATCATCAACAATATGGAGTCTGCAGAGCGTGTCGCATCTTTTAAGTCTAAGACACCCGGGGCTAGAGACAAAAATTTCTACGGGGACGGATACGTAAAAGTTACTCGTCAGTTTGCGATTGCAGCCATATCGGAAAGAAATATTGAAAAAAGAATGCATGGCCATACCAGAAAGTGGTACAGTCTCAGACAGTGAAAAGAAAAAAGGAATCGAGGCAAAGGTAAGCTAATGATGCAAAGATAAATAAAATGCAGAATTATTTGAATGCGCTAGAAAATACAACATCAGTTGAAGTTATGTCTAAAGCCATATGGATACTTTATCATTGTGTGCAACTGATATCATCCTTTACATTTAAATGCCCGAAGGAAAAGACAGTTGGTGCTCCTATCACAGGCGTAGCAAAACAAGCAGACAACTACAAACACAGGGGAGGATTGCTTTCGAACTGATTAAACTATAAACCTCTAGAGAGATTAACAAAACTGAGATGCTTGCTAAGTGCCTTCTGCAGACTCAAAACACAAACGAAAGCTTTCACAGCATGATATGGAGAGTCCCCAAGACTAAGTTTTCCATGCGGACTTGTGAAGTTATCAACCTACGATTCGTGTTACACTTCAACTACGGTTCAAGCCAGAACTTGAAGTTATGCGAAGAATGAATATAACACCTGGATATTACATGGTTGAAAGTGTGACGAAAAGGGACCAATAAGAATTTCAGAGAATTTGCGCCAATCCACACCTAAGCAGAAGCAACAACGAAGCATTTAAGAGGGCTTAAAAAAAGAAGGAAGATAAATTGTCAAAAAAGAAGGACCTACATATGCTTCTGCAGTTTTGACTACCTTTTAAAAAAAAAGTGGTACAGTATACTATGTTTTTTTTATAAAAATAAGCTTTTATAACCTTTAAACTCAATTTAACTAACCTTTAAACAAACTTGGTTTGAGGTTCACGCACTTCATAATCAATTGGGGATTAATTTGCATGGTAGTTTTATAGGTCTAAGTTAATTAGTTTTTGAGTTATGAGTGTTTAAAAAACATGCTAATTAAGGCATAAAATGCTAATTAATTATTTAACATTTTAATTTTTTAAAAATATTTTTACGTGCACCCTCATACACTTATTAATTATATCAAATATAAAAAAATTGGATTTTTAAGTGAAATATTAAAAAAAAAAATTCAAGTGTATACGTACGCCTTAATAAAAAAACAAATGCAAGTTCAATTTGAAAAAATTGTAACCCAACAGATAACAGATCATGGGTTATCCTGAAATAAGCAAACTTCCTCGAATTCTCCGGAGATTCTTTAAACGGGAGATTTCGGCGTTTATGGAATCGGGAAACTGTGGTTATTTTAAAATAGTAAACTTCGGCAACTCAAAAATGTAACAGTGAATTTAGAGCAATCCGAAATTTTTGAAAAAAATCTCAGAATCGTCTGAAATCGTGGGACTATACAAGTGATATCAACAATAAAACAAAAGGTTTGAGATCCGCGGACTTTCGGCGGTTCTGTCAGTTTTACTATTTCATGAAAATTCTCTATGATCCGGAACTTTCGATTTTCCGACCTACCTCCGGTCCCAATTAGATCAGATAATCGAAGTTCTACTGTAATTGGTTTTACCACATCTTAATATAAACTGGACTCTTAATATAAACTAACGGACCGTATTTCGGGGACCTTCAAAAGTTGGCAGGGTAAGCTTCTTGGACCTGATCAAGTAACCAGAAAATACACTGCTCAAAAGAATTAGGGGAATTCATGGTTTAAATCCTTTCACCTCCAATGATTCTATTTAGCCTGCGATTTTTTCCCCCCATTAATTTGAGCTTGCACTTATTTATAGTTAGATGGAAGAATCATGTATTTTGAAGAATTGTAATGTTTGTATTAATTAAATGAAAGTATGAAAAACATTGTAAAATAAAATTCTCTCCCGAAAAATTTTATGAAATAAATTGACCCTAAATTCTTCCACGCTTGCAATCTTAGATGATTGAAAATAATTTATTTTAATTTTTTAACAAATAAAGTTTTTAAAAAGTTATTGTTATAATTTATTCAAAAGTTATGATTCCATCTCCCCCCCCTTAAATTTTAGTTTTAAAAAATTATATTCACCCCCCCCCCCCCCTATTTTTACCATATCATTCTGGATACATAATGAATCTATTCCACAAATTTTAGATTTTTAGAATAAAAAATAAAACGTTGGAACTGGGAGGGTTAACAAAAATACGCAAAGTTCTCCCCTAATTGTTTTGAGCAGTGTAGTTTCCCTTCGAATTTATTTAGTTATTATCACATTTTCTTACTTATTGATGAAACACTAAAATTTTAAGACAATTTCTGTCAGATATTATAGTTCAAAACAAGGTTCCATAAGGTGCATGAAAAGGAAAATCCTGAAAAAACTTAACAATTTTTCTATTCAACACAGCCTTCTCAAATGGGTCTTGCTTGACCAACCTCCCGTTAATGAGAGTTAGGATAGAGATAGCCATCGAATTAAATATAAAAATGCCTAAATTAGAACTAAAAACGAAAACTATTTTTAGTTAGACAAAGATCAACTAAACTGTACGCATACATCCTTCGATATGCAGGCCCTCTACAAAACTTTCTCTACTTCTAAAATAAATTGACCAACCTTGCTGGGCCTCTGGCCTGTTGTTGGTCGACAATTTTTGTATTTGTATATTCTCATACGGCGTGATCGAAACCAAACAGCACTATTTACGGTTTCCGTTTTAATTGGTCTTCCGTTTCTTGTTCTTTCTCCATTCCAATAATGAAAAATGGACCTACGATATTTTTATGATGATGTTAATGACGTGACGCAGGTAATGACCATTGTGACACGCATCGCCGCGGGATGGCGCTCTTTTTAGATAACGGTTTCTTCTATGGTACTTAATTAAAAAAAAATAGATAATATTGGAACTAAATCGTGTTCTTAATTGGAGGGCTAAGAAAATACAAGTGAATACACGTGATCTAATTTACTATTAAAATAAGAATTATAAGATAATAGGTGGAGGTTTTACAGAGTTCAAATGTGCTCAAAGTAGATTCCAAAATGGTGTTTCAACGTTTGTTTATAGTTACTAGTGACATCATAGATACCACGTGACAGCCACAAAGCGTTTTCGGGAGTGATTTTTCGTCCTAATTTTAAAATTCATTTTTTCCCCTTTTTATGGGGTATTTGAAAGAAAGAAAAAATACGGGTCTAATATTTTTGGCATAAGAATATTTTAAGCCAATAAAAAAAAATTTAGTCAAGTACACTATTGCATACTGCTATCACGAAAATGATAAAAAGTGTTCACTTGTGTTCTGAACCCTCCAATTATATACGTCCAACTGTAGAATACATTGATAAATATTATTTTTACCTATTAACGAAGATTAGGAAGAAAATTGGCTACGCGAAAATGAATTTTACATCAATAAATATAAGGCAAATATTGTATGAAATATTGCATGAAAAGTAAACCTAGTTTTATAGTTCTGTGCAACACCGGTGCAGCGAAGGGTTAAAGTCAGAGAAGTTCTCCGTTACGTTTTTGTCTGATTCGGTCACGTCGGCCTTTGTAGACTTTAATGAGTCAAAACCAAACCTGTCCATCGAAAAGTTCCACCTTACCCCTCGTTCCCCAAATTGAACAATGAAAAGTGAAACAGCGGCATTTTAAATAGTACTTACAAGTACCGTTAGTAGGGTTAAATGATAGAACCACTACTTACTGTTTTAGAATAGCAGGTATTATAAATACCCAACCGTTTTCACCTTTCGTGTCTATACCATACGGCGGAAGTCAATTAGCGACGAAAGTAACAAGGATTATTATTCATGTATTCCTTGTCAGTCGATAGGATTCAGCAGCGAACAAGGCCCAAAACACGAAAACCTGACGTGTCAACAAAAACATGACGTGTCAACATCACTCGCATGGGTTTCCGATATGACACGACGACATATTGAAACAACTTGGATTACACGGCACAAAAAAATGTTGATCAAATTGACTTTATTAACGAGGATCATGTTAACTGGAATGAAAACAAAGTGTCATTGGAACAGAAATGAAGTAGAGTCTTAGTGGAAGAACGTGCTGATGACAAAAAGGTGAAAACGAGAAAATGAGCTCTTAAAGTTTTTAGTTCGCACTTGTGGCGGTTACCATACGCACGTAACCTCAATCAATCATCCACTCGTTAGATAGAGGGCGCAGATTTACCGCTGCGTTCCTACCAGTATTCTAAATAACATCGAAAATAGTAGTATATAACCCGAGTTAACTCCAAATCGGTAAAACAAAAACGGTTCAAACCTTACAGTCCGTTAAAAATTGTATTTGCAAACAGTAAAAAAATCTACTTAACTTTAAGTTTATGAAAAAGGGGAAACGTGTTATCTTTAAAGGATGGAAGTTCATGGACACGAAAATCCCAATTTTTTCAAAACTGTCACTTAGCACGTTCTTCCACAAAGCTCTTCAAAAATGCTAAAAAGAAACTCAAATTTCGCTGAGTATTCATCAAAGCGATGTTTGTATATGTAATGAATCAAAGTAAAATAAAGAAAAATATTCAGCGTAACAAGTTTTAAATGAGTTGAACTGAATGGTACTTTAATTAAGCGATGTTTGCCGTTTGGATGAACTATTCTGAAAGCTATAATCACTTGATTGGTTTTGTGTAGCTGGTTGATTGTAATAAGTTTTTGTGTAAGTGGCACTTGTTGCTATGATTTTCATTCATTTTACTACTTTAATTAAAATTCAAGAATACGCAAGTTTTAGTCAATATTATGAGCAATGAGTTTTTATGGCTTTTGGAGCAATTTCAGTATTTATACTAATGTGACCAAAAGTCCCGTTTTATCTGTGACTGTCCCGCAGACCGCATATCCAGCCAAAATGTCCCACTTTTTTTGTTACAAAGTCCCGAAAAACTTGGACAAAGTAAATAAAATAGATTATATTCTTTGTTGAAAACGTTTAAATGACCTTAAAATTATTGTTAGTATTTTATTTATATATTTGATTACTCTCAAGATAATGGTGACTATCTAGTTATTTGCTTGTTATCAGCCTTGCCTTATGCCATTGTTTGGAGTTTGAGGAAAGGGTATTATGAAAAATTATCGGCGTCAGAGATTGAATGTCCGGTTTTTTTATCTTTAAAATCTGATCACATTAATTTATACTATCGGCTTTTTTTTGTTAATAAAAGTAAAAGGATATATTTGCAACGCTTTCTGTTGGTGGTTTACTCTAAGCTCCCAAATTTGTATTTACAACGTCATCAGCTGGAGGTCATTTTCTATAGGTTCCTACCAGGGATTGGAGTTACTTGTTACAGTTACTTTTTTCAGGTACCACCGACTAACGCCGTTATATATTTCAGAAAGTAACTGGAATTGTAACTTAATTACTTTTAGCAATAACGAAATAATGAAAAGTTTAGTTTAGTTTGAATTATCATCGCACTCGAGCAGCTACACTAGAGCTATTGGCGACGGGCGTCATAATTTAAAACCACAGTCAGGTGACGAGCCGACACCTGAGTAGGCACCCAACGCAACCGTTTAGGGCGACATCGTAAGCAGCGTCGGGACTTTGGAACACATTTAACGTGCACTCCCTCTACACGATTCGTCGGACATTTTTGGCTGCACGGCCGTTTATAGGTCGGCAGTTATTTTGGAGATGCCCGGACCCAAACCTGGGACCTTCCGCATGCAATACGAACGCCTTAAACGACTGGGCTCCCAACCCCCTGAAATAATGAAACATTTCGTTACTCTGTTCTATTACTTTAAGCTGCGCTTTACGAATATTGTCAGAAGTTCGACGTTGGCCTTAAATTCAATTATTTAAAATTTAACTTAACTACGCTGAATTTTCGTTCTTTTCCGATTCCTGGTTTTCTTTAAAAATCGGTTAGATACCTAAATTTCAATTTTTATGATAACTTAAAAATTCTTCAAGTAGTTGAGTAGTATACTTGATTAGTTACTTTTCGTATAAAGTTGCCGTTCAACTAATTACTTTTCATATTAAGTAACTGAAAGAGTTACTTTTTGCATTACGTAACTGTAACAGAGTTACTTTTTAAAAGTAACTTTCCAATCCCTGGTTTCCCTACACATTGAGGCCCGGGTGGCCGAGTGGTTGGTAGGGGTAGGGGTAGGTACATATATATTCCGGCTTGTGTGCTTGATCAGAGACACGCTTATGAAGCCTTCGTCAAGTAAGACAGACACAGAAAGAATTTTTACTGTCACAGAGAAAGGAAGTACGCCCAGGGCGAAGGCAGGAATCGAACCCGCACCCGTTACAGCGCGCAGACTGCTAGCGTAATGGTCCAAACCACTCCGCCATCCGGGCCCCCGGCCGAGTGGTTAAGATAGCTGCCTCCGCTAACAGTCTGCGCACTGTACCGGGTGCGGGTTCGATTCCCGCCTTCGCCCTGGGTGTCATTTCTCTCTCTGTGACAGTAAAAATTCTTTCTGTGTCTGTCTTACTTGACGAAGGCTTCATAAGCGGGTCTCTGATCAAGCACACAAGCCGGAATATATATGTATCAAACCTACCCCTACCCTACACATTGAAAATTATCGCTACGTGACTTAAGTTATTTTTGTTAGAACGGAGAGCAGGAAAATGGTTCTTTCAATGGTTGTCATGTTCGTCTAAATGCTACAAAACTGCGTTGCTGATGAAAAAATGACACCCAGATTCCATTGTAAACAATCCATGTTACAAAGCCCATTCTTGCCAAGCATTATAGAAAAACGAACATGAATTCCAAAGACTATAAATCAGACGCACAAAAGAGAAATATCTCCCGACACTGAGGAGATAAGATGAGAGAAAACCCAATGCAAAAACAGGGTTACCAAGTGAAGCCATTAGGCAATCCAAAAAGATCCATGCGAATAGCCCATTTTTCGCAGTCAACTTAACTATATGATTGCTCAAAAGAATGAGGGGAATGCATGGTTTAAACCCTTTCACCCCCAATGATTTCATTTAGAATCACCAGTTTGCGATTTTTTTTCTCATTCAGTTGAGCTCGCCCTTATGTATCGTTAGATGGAAGAATCATGTCTTTTGAAGAATTAAATAATGTTTGTTTGAATCAAATAAAAATATGAAAAACATGGTGAAATAAAATTCACTCCCAAAGATTTTTATGAAATGAATTAATCCTAAATTCTTCACACTTGGCATTCTTAGATGTTTAAAACTTTTGTAACAATGTTTTAACTGCTATGTTTATGTATCAATGTTTTTTTTTAAGTACTTTAACTTTTTTTTAACTAATCAAGTTTTGAAAAACCTGTGGTTACAATTTATTTGAGAGTTATGTGTCGAAAATGACCGACCTCGTTCAAAGCTATCACTCTGAAACTAATTTGAAGACCACTCCAAGTCACACATTGCTAATTAACGAACATTTACTAATTCTGACTAAGTTCAAGTCGAATTAAGTTTCTAATGTAGATAAGAACGTTCAACATGCATCAACTCAAACAAGCTAAGAGAAGCGTGTTTCACCAGGGCATTTTTTATTAGCAACTAAAAACATGTCAAAACTCAAAAAGGTAAAACAAGAAAGTGTTGCCATTCGGCATTTAACAAAATTGACAAGATAAATATTATAGGTATAGGTGAGAACAGTAATCGTCATCACTACTCAACATTATGATTCCAATTAGAAATCCAAAGATCCAATTAGATCCAAATGTAGCTAAGAACGTTCACATGCATCAACTCAAACAAGCTAAGAGAAGCGTGTTTCACCAGGGCATTTTTTATTAGCAACTAAAACATGTCAAAACTCAAAAGGTAAAACAAGAAAGTGTTGCCATTCGCATTTAACAAAATTGACAAGATAAATATTATAGGTATAGGTGAGAACAGTAATCGTCATCACTACTCAACATTATGATTCCAATAGAAATCCAAGATCCAATTAGATCCAAATGTAGCTAAGAACGTTCAACATGCATCAACTCAAACAAGCTAAGAGAAGCGTGTTTCACCAGGGCATTTTTATTAGCAACTAAAAACATGTCAAAACTCAAAAAGGTAAAACAAGAAAGTGTTGCCATTCGGCATTTAACAAAATTGACAAGATAAATATTATAGGTATAGGTGAGAACAGTAATCGTCATCACTACTCAACATTATGATTCCAATTAGAAATCCAAAGATCCAATTAGATCCAAATGTAGCTAAGAACGTTCAACATGCATCAACTCAAACAAGCTAAGAGAAGCGTGTTTCACCAGGCATTTTTTATTAGCAACTAAAAACATGTCAAACTCAAACAGGTAAAACAAGAAAGTGTTGCCATCGGCATTTAACAAAATTGACAAGATAAATGTTATAGGTATAGGTGAGAACAGTAATCGTCATCACTACTCAACATTATGATTCCAATTAGAAATCCAAAGATCCAATTAGATCCAAATGTAGCTAAGAACGTTCACATGCATCAACTCAAACAAGCTAAGAGAAGCGTGTTTCACCAGGGCATTTTTTATTAGCAACTAAAACATGTCAAAACTCAAAAGGTAAAACAAGAAAGTGTTGCCATTCGGCATTTAACAAATTGACAAGATAAATATTATAGGTATAGGTGAGAACAGTAATCGTCATCACTACTCAACATTATGATTCCAATTCCCCCCTTACATTTTAGTTTAAAAACTAAGGTTTTTCCCCCCCGGTTTTTTTACCATTTCATTCTAGATGCATGATGAATCTACTTAAAAAAATTTAAATTTTAAAATAAAAAATAAAAAGTTGGAACTGAAAGTTAACAAAAGTACTGAAAGTGCTCCCCTAATTGTTTTGAACAAAGTCGTATAGGAAATTTTGATGCATATAATACACATTTATATTTTATACTATATATTATTTATGAAAAACATATTTATATTTTATAATATATATTTGTTATATTATTTATGGAGGAAAATTTATAAACTTACTGAATAACTGAATGAAGGAAACTATGCAGTTGTCGTTCCACAATATTAACAACTGCATAGTTTCCTTTTTACTTTCATTTACCTAATATAAAATATAATGAAACTGTTGCGATGGGTTCGAAAATCCGAAAATGAAGATTTTTGTGTTTTCTACACGTTTTGGAGGGTGCTGATTCCGAAAAAGTTTTTTTTAGCATTTAGTCCGTCTGTCAGTCTGATTGAAACCACTTTACAGCTAGAACTAAAAGCGAGTAGCTGCCATAGACTTAGTTAAGTTGTGAAGTTATTGAAGTTACTTTATTGGTTTAATTCCTTTTATTACTTTATTGAAATTCCCGTTCAAAGTGGAATTGAAAGTCTTGTAGTGTACACAGTCCAAGTTTCAATTGAAATATCATAAATCATTATATATAAAATCATTTTTAAAAATAACAGTCAATAAAAACCTTTTTACGGGCTTTTTAGACATTTTAAATGCGAAATTTCGTAATTTTTACTCGGCTGTACAGTGTCTATTGGATTAATAATAATCTCTTGCCGCCAATCCTTCGATATATGGGCCTAACAAACTCACCCATTTGGCGACATTGAGAAGACCACATATTTTTTCTAGTCAAATCTTGCCTCCTATCACAAGCGATCTACACTTCGGTTAACGAACTTCGACGGGATTCTAAAAAGGCAGGCGCGAATCCATCACTGTCTTCTCCAAGTGTTTGGGGAACAGTTCTCTATCGGCGTTCCATAGTATCCCAACAAAACGTTCTATTTTCTAATGAAATCTTTTGTTTTTAATCTGCCAGCCCCGAAAGGGTTAGAACGCATCAGCGGCTGCGGTTACGGTTGGTGGGTTGGACATAATACGCCCACCGAGAGGCCAAAAGTACATATTTTTATTGAAAAAATTGAATAAGGTGACAGCTAAAGTTATTTAACCAAAAAAATAGCCTTTAAACCTTTACGTACTGAGAGTGCTGGACAATGGAATCTGGGTATAATTTGTTCATCAGCAACGCAGTTTTGTAGCATTTAGACGAACATGACAACCATCTAAAGAACAACTTAAACTTATCTGCTCTCCCAAACAAAAATAAGTTCCGTAGCGATAACTTTCACCAATTAAAATCAAAACTTTTATATTTAGTTATAACAATACCTAAGCGTTACTCCGTATAAATTTTGCACCTTGCAAAGAAATTTTAAAATCGAAACAAAAAAATTCTTCATAATTTTATAAAAGGTTCGGTGAACTTAGGCACTTTTTTCGGCTTTATCCACACGTTAAACTTTCAAGTTGCTTTAAAACCATATTTCACAAAATAATCTTTCAATTTGCGCAGTTTTTTTCTTACCAGTTTTAGTTCGAAATATCGTTGATTTGAACAAAAGTTCTGCATAAATTAAGGAAAAAAAAATCTGCATAATTTTTTTGATTAACTTTGATTTTGTGCGAAAAAAATTTAAACAATTTGTTTAAAAACTAAGAGAACCGTCGCCAATGCTCCAATTGTAGCTCTAGAGCGATTTACAAATTTCAATATTTTTTTGCATAAAAAAGTAATAGTGGCTAATTCCATGCAAAATTATCCTTTCTGTAGTGTAAGTCACGTGTGTAAAAAGTGATTATAACTACAACGTTTAACATTAAATGAAAAAAAAACCAAGTAGGTTTGTAACAGAATCTGTCACTTATAACCCGCTTCCACACAACAGTTGTGTTTAACACGTAAAAAGGCGCCAAACACAGCATTAGTTCTATATTAAACATTTTTAAGCTAAATTTGGCTAGTTTCATTTAAATTTTATTTCGAAAATTCAAGAATTATATTACTTATCGTTTGCAAAAATTAATCTATATTTTAAAGAATAAATATGTAATATTCCCCGCTTTTAAATATAGAATGAAAATATTTCATATCAACATACGAAGAATCTCGTTGTGAAATATATTTGACGTCATTTCAAACGGATCGATGTCGCAAAAATAAATTTATTTTAATTTATTGTCTAAAAGATTTAAAGTTTCTCGAGCGATTGCTGCGAATGGCAATGGTGATTTAATTTTAATAAAAATGGCTTCCTATGCTTTTTAAATGAGCATTAAATTTTGCAGTTTTTTACATAATTGAAGTACTTCGAATTCTTTTCTGAAATTTTCAATGTATTCTAATTTCGATGCGCTGAATTTTTTAACGTATCACACTTGTCCGTAGCATTTGTAGTTTGGGCTATGAAAGTGGGTGACAGACAGACGGACTGAACGATTATAATAATTTCCACTTTTTACGTTATAAACGTAGTGTGGAAGCTAAAATGAGCGGAATAGCTGATCTACACTTATTAAAACTAAATAAAGTAGCGTGATTCATTTAATTTGATTTATTTTTTAAATTTAAAAAGCTTGTGAGCCCCTCTTAAATTGTGACTTACACTACAGTTACATGGAATTGGCCAAATTGGGTGTGAATACGGAAAAACAACAAGGGGGAGGTCCAGAAATAAGTTATTTATCGTTGGATGGAAGAATCATGTTTTTTTTTAATTAAATGAAAATATGAAAAACATGGTAAAATAAAATTCACTCTTAAAAAATTTTATGAAATAAAATGACCCCCTAAAATTCTTCATGCTTGCATTTTTAGATGTTTAAAAATTAATTTTTTAACAAATAAAGTGTTGAAAAAACTATTGGTATCATTTATTCAATAGTTATGATTCCAATTTTTTTCCACTTAAATTTTAGTTTAAAAATTTAAGATTTTCCCCCTTGTTTTTTAAAATTTCATTCTGGATGCATAATGAATCTATTTCCCAACATTTAGATTTTTAGAATAAAAAAATAAAAAGTCGGGACTGAAAGGGTTAACAAAAGTACGCAAACTGCTCCCCTCATTGTTTTGAGCAGTGTACTTTTCTTTCATCAAACTCGGGTTCTTTCCTCGTAGGAACCAGGTGAGGCAACAAACCGCAGACCACCTGGGCGGGCGAATTTAATCAAGTAATTGGCTTAATGAATCATTGATCTTGGATACTTGATCACTTAGGGGAACGAACGCTCACTTCAGCTGCTCGCTGGCTCAAAAAAGGATTGCGAAACCACACTCTCAAAAACATTTCCTTCAATTCACGGAAAAGGTCTGTGCAGCACTGCTACCGGAATGTTTCTGTAAATTGAAGGAACACTTTTGTCCGTTAAAAGAAGGAAATATTCCGTGGTTTTTTTTAAGATAGATCCGTTATGTTGATTTTCCGTAAAAAAAAAACGAAAATTTTATGCATTTTGAACAAATATTCGTTATGTTTATTTTCCGTTAATAAACGAAAATTTTATGTATTTTGAAGAAGTATTCCTTGTGTTTATTTTCCGTTAAAATAGGAAATTTTATGTATTTTGAAGAAGTATTCTTTGTGTTTATTTTCCGTTAAAATAGGAAATTTTATGTATTTTGAAGAAGTATTCTTTGTGTTTATTTTCCGTTTATTTTTCTTTGTGTGTGCTCCGTTAAAACACGAAAATTTTATACATTTTGAAGAAATAGTCCTTGTTTTTATTTTCAGTTAAAAAACGATTTTTTTAATGACATTTCAAGAAACTCGGTTTTTTGTTTGCTTTCCTTCTGCAGTAAGGAATGTATCCGTTATTTGAAGAAACTTGTGTGCTTCTTGTAATATTTAAATTGCAAAGTATTTTTTTAATTAAATTGTCAAAAAAAAAAACTCTTTTAACCTCTTTGCCTCAAAGGGACGCATAAGTGGATCTTTGTAGAATTTACTTCACAGCCTCATTTTATAATTTTTTTTATTTCTATCTTTTTCTACTCTAAACTAAAATGTTAAAGCTTCCCAAAAATACAGATACCAAAGTAGCTGATTCAATTGCATTAAAAAAAAATGATGAGCACAAATCTGAAGCAGATTTCGGAGGTCGTGCAACAAACTTGTTCTTGCTTTTTCAACGATACATGTATGAAACATTTTGCATGAAACCAAGTGCCAAAATAGATTTTTAATTGCATAAAACTGATATGGCTAGTTTGCTTAATGTAGCAAAACAAAAATGTGCATTTTTACCGTTCCAAACCTCAAATTCCACTATATTAACGGGCCTCTCGTTAGAAATGTAAGTCTGCAGGTTTATAAACTGAAACGGTAAAAATCAGCAGTAATGTAAACAAAATTCAAAAGGCTTAAAAGGCCGACATACAATGGAAGAGTATAACAATGTTAGTTATATGTAAGTATACAGGAATGTTGACTGAAATTATATACTCTGATCGTCTATAGCCATTTATGATATCAAAAAGCACATCATTCGATTCTTCAAACTTTTTTCTATTAGAAAACATTTGTTATTAATCCCAATAGGTATCAGCCCTATTTTTTTTAAAATTATGATCAGAAACACGATGATGCCAAATTGCATCACTGGGACTGAAAGGGTTAATTCCATATTCTCTATCCGCGCGGACATGGTCAGTTTTTACGGCGACTGATAGATTGATTGGAGTGTCATTTCAAAACTATCCAATCGGTAGCCGTGAAAGCTGTCCATGTTATAATGATAACTGAGTCAGTTGAATCATAAATTAAACCTGACACAATAAAAAGGGGCATACAACAAAAATCGACAGAAATGTAAGGGTATACGTACAGCAGTCACTATAGGTAAATGGTAATTCAGCTGCACTGAATAATAAAAAAAAGTTTCCTACTGAGTGTCGAAAACCAACTTCTTATAGTAACCGCAAACCACAGTGTTACTGTAAGCTTAGAAAAAAAAAAAGTACAACAATGTAATCATGCAATAATGCAACCTTCCAGAAGTGTAACTGAAATGTAAGCTTATAACAATGTAAACGAAAATGCTGGAGTAGAAGAATGAAAACATACGTGTACAAGCAACGTTGCAAACAGAAACTTAACCGGACAACCCGGGAGCAGCCGGGAGCTATTGACGATTATTTATTTTAGAGATATTTCAGCCGTAAACAAATTTAGGACATAAGTTGATCGAGTGACCTTCTAATAAAATCTAAAGACTTGGCGCACTTTGAAAAAAAATCAAGTACATAAGGATATTTAATAAATCCTCAGGGTATAAAACACCCGGTGGCGTGCGACTTCTGCCGGGTTATAAACTGAATTGTAAACCTACAAAATACAAGGAAAAATTCATGTTTACACAGTAAATGCATCAACACTTTACTGTAAAACTGTGTAAAGATTGTATTGTTGTAATTTTACAGTGGAGTGTCGGTATATGGAGTATAAATTTTAAATCATTTTTAAAAAAATGCTTGAAAACATCAAAATTCAATAAACTGCACCCTTATGGTCATTTTTAAACGAGTTTTGCGCACTTAAACATATTTATAATATGAACTGCACGAAATCAATAAAAAAAGGACATCGAAAATGCCATATATTTCGAGGTAAAATTCAATGTGACATTTTCATAAAAAAATACTTAAGCAACACGAAAATTGATACAAAGTTATTTTCCGACAAAAAGCTAAACACACGGTGTTGTAAAATAACATTGTAACAATTTAGGGACGGATGTATAACGGTTAGTAGTCAACATTTCCGCTCTGTCGAGTGCGTATTAATTATGATAATTCCGCCTTGTCGAATGGCAACTGCGGCGGCTGCAGACCAGAACGACTCCAAGCACGCAATCCCACAATTCCCCGCGGACCGTTAGCCGCTTTGTTTGCATCGATCTGAGTGGGGGCGAGTAAGGCATTGGGTTTTTTGGTCTTGTATGTTTAGTGGTTTTATGTACAAACCACAGATAATAATAGCCCCAGGGCCTCCAAACCTAAGTTATTTTTTCACGAATGAAATGTAATGGTCCGGTATTCATTTATTTTTTAGTGCATGGTGTATGCATACTTGATACAGTGGACCGACGGCCAATTTACAGGTACAAAAAGTAGGGAAATTATAAGTTAACTTAAGTCATTTTCACAAGGCTGATTTTTACGTATGTTTTAGAAAATATTGTTAAAAATTAATAATCAATTTGTCAGACACTTTTAAACGTCCCTGTAAAGTTCAGACTTTGTCCCACGCATCTGGGGGCGCGATATAGCGCTACGTATTTTCTAACTAAACAAAAATTAATTTAAATCGAAATGATAAACTATCTTCGTTTTCATTGCTTATCGACTCAAATTTATTTCTGTCTCCATAAAAGTAACGAACAATTCCGGTCCCTCCAGAAGAATATAAAATACGAAGAATGATTGTCATTTTGATTTAATTAAATTTTTCCCACGATTCCCGGCGGTTACCGTTAGCCGCGCATCGAACTGAGTGGGGGAGAGGGAAGCATTGGGTCTTGTATGTTTAGTGGTTTTATGTACATACCACAGATAACGAATTAAAGTGGAGGCACGGTAACCCTCTTCCAAAATCTAACTCGTCATGTGATTCTCAACCGCAAGGCGATAGAACTTTCGCCAAGTGCTTTGAAATCGGATATTTTCAAATCAACACTCTCCTCCCTTAAATTTCAAACAATCTCATAATGAATGAGGTAAATAAAAAAACAATTACTAAGGAATAATTTAAAAATAATTACTAAGCTATGAAGAAAAAACTTAATAACTCATAAAACAATAACTTAAGCGCCATTTCAAATTAACGACACCAGCATTAAACAAAAAGTTTGTAAAATCTATATTTTGTTTTTCTTTTTTCAGTTTCTTTGCGGGACAGAACAGCGGGACATTCGGTTCGCAGGACAGTGAGACGCGTCCTGCCAAAATCTGGACGCCCATTAATCCTAGTACATCATGGTAATCGGCCGATGACGTAACTCTTTCAAGTTCTTGCGCCATTTCCTTGGTTGTTTCACTCTCTATGCAATTTCTTCTGCTGTTCTTTACGTGCGTCCCTTCATTAAAATGGATCGATTCCATTTCAACGGTGCAAAGCATTACCAAAGCTTCAAAGTTGTTGGAAAACTTCGGTTTAGATGAGAATAGTTTGATGAGGAGAAATGAAACGGGGACACCAATTGAACGCGAAGAAAAAAGCTTTAGTTCTACTGAAAGAACAGTATTATACAACATTCGTTCAGTTTTCAAGGGTACTTATTCTGAAAATGTGTTTTCAAACATTGGTTCGTCTGTCAGACGTCTGTCCATCATTTTTTCTGTCTACTGTGATGGACAAATAAGGAGTGTCATACTTGCAAATTTTCCCTTTTTTCAATAAATAAAAGAGTATATTTTTAGAGTGTTTGTTCAATTTTTTCATAAACTATCATGATGAAATAAAAAGTCGGTGCATAAAAATGACATGTTTGGCGAACATTTTATCGCCAAATGCTTTGAAGTAACTTGTTTATGTGTGCCCCCTTGCAAAATAGGGTAACCGAGTCTCTATTCCATTTCTATATACTGTATAATTCAAAAATTCACTCAAATGTGTTTGATTTTGGTAAAATACACGGCGCTGAGACTACTTAAAATGAAATAATTTAAAATATTTATGAGTGGTAAATTAAGTTTACATAAATTCCTTGAAACTACGAAATAGTTCCTCCCTTTTGTACTTGAGTTTGCATTAATATCATCTTAGTATATGAATGATTTTTTTTAGACTTTTGATTACCAGCATTTGAGTTTATTTCTTTAAAATTTAAATTTTCTATTTCGCTTGTTTAGTATATGCAGGATTTTCAAATTTTCTCTTACAACAAGCAATTCTAAAACCAAAAAATTGCGTAACATAAAAAGCGTCATATAGTTATTCTCAAAAGGTTAAAAAAAGTATTAAAAAAGTATTTTGAGTAATAAAGATCAACTGAAAATATTTAGTTGGCGAAAGTTGTGGTAGTAAGGATCAGGCAGGTATAAATAATTAAAAATATCATGAATTAAAATGCGAAATTAGGCCATTTAACGTGCATTGAATCGATTTTCTCTGTATTTTTTAGACAGATTTTTTAGGTACTTTTTACTTATAATTTAAATAAAATGTATTATTTGTTATTATCTTTGTGATTCATGATATTTTTAATTATTTATACCTGCGTAATCCTTACTACCACAACTTTTTTAAACGAAACCTTTTCAGTGAATTTTCGTGACTCAAAATGTTTTTAGCTTCCACACTACGTTTATAACGTAAAAAGTGGAAGGTATTACAATCGTTCAGTCCGTCTGTCTGTCACCCACTTTCATAGCCTAAACTGCAAATGCTACGGTCAGGTGCTACGCCAAAAAATTCATCGCATCGAAATTAGAATACATTGAAAATTTCAGAAAAGAATTCAAATTCGAAGTACTTCAATTTTTTAAAAAACTTCAAAATTTTAAAAAGCATATGAAGCCATATTTATTAGAATTTAATCACCATTGCCATTCGCAACAATCACTCGAGAAACTTTAATTCTTTTAGACAATAATTTAAAATAAATTTATTTTTGAGACATCGACCAGTTTGAAATGACTTCAAATAAATTTCACTACGAGATTCTTCGTATGTTGATATGAAATGTTTTCATTTTATTTAAAAGCGAGGAATATTACATATTTATTCTTTGAAATATAAATTAATTTTTGCAAACGATAAGTAATAATTATTGAATTTTTTAGCATGTAAATGTTTAATATAGAATTAATGCTGTGTTTGGCGCCTCTTTACCTGTTAAACACAACTGTTGTGTGGAAGCGGGTTAAGTGACAGATTCTGTTACAAACTTACTTGTTTGTCTGAACTTTTGAGACGGACTATACCGATGTAATATTACGCTTCTGCCCCCCATTCAAAGTTGGGACCAAGCTTGATTTGTAACTAATCAATGGGGTTTCGCGTCATTCTATCATAACACCAGTGTATTATATGCCACCATTTACACATGATTCTCAAAAAACATGTAAACCAATGTTAAAAAAGTGTTTTGAATATCCGCCCTTTGATCACTCGTACAATGTGTGTCAGAATTTTTTCAACTTGTCAAACTTAAATATTTTCAAATTTGGTCAAAATGTTCCGAAAACTTTTATCCCGGCCGCTCAAAGTGTTCCCCCAACAATATTTAAGTATTTTCAGAGCTAGCAAAAGTACAGAAAACTTTATCCTCGCCAAAAATTGAATTTTTTAATTTTATAGTATTGAAGAGCTGGGTCACTTGTGACGAGAAATATCAGAAGAAACTGGATACAAACTTTCACAGACCACAGATCATCTGCTGCAATGTCTCCTTCCCCATCACTAGTCAATGGCACAACGGCCTGGCCCCTAGGCTACAATTATCCTTTTCTAAATTGCATTGCGAGGGTCGTTAGTCCATGCCCCCCTCTTAATTGAGCTTATGAATTAGTAAATAAATAACTACTGTAGTAAAAAAAAAACTCATAAATTACACCATTGTGCTTTATATCATCAACACGTAACCAATCAAAACAGTACACTGGTTACGTTGCACATTTTCCGGTTGTATATTTTTAGCTCCATGGTGTTTTAGCACAGCCTTAATACGCATCGTAATTAAGAACCCTGGTGAGCGAGATGGACCAAGAATCAGTGGCACTGTCTCTGTTCGTGACTGAGCAGGCTAGAGCGGTGCATCTTGGATACCTCATGCAGTTCGTCACATTATGCGAGTAGCCAAACGCTAGAGCGGTGCCCTGATACTCGTGCCAGTGTTGCGATAGTCGAAAAACTCGCCCTGCTTCAACCCTTTGACTCATCGACCTCAACTCTCTAAGATATCACGAGCACGTACGTCGCGTGTAGGAGTAGTATCGATTCGTGCCTATTCTACTCCTTCAGGAGCTTAAAAGCAAAACGCTCTATTTAGAACGTCAAGTGACGACGCAGTTATCAGACAAAACAGACAACACAAATATCCACTCCCATATGCGGGGATTCGAATCCGGGAACTTCTGACTGCTTAGCCAGCCCCTTGACCATTCAGCACTACACCGGTGGGTAGGTTAAAACATGTATTTTCCGGCATGTGGTTGGTTGGTTGGTTGATACACATATATTCAACTCTTGGTGCTTTATCAGAGACCCTCTTATAAACCTTCGTCAAGTTAGACAGACACAGACAGATTTTTACTGACACACAGAGAGAAGGTACACCCAGGGAAAAGGCCGGAATCGAGTACAGAACGCATGTTAGCGTAACGAGATGCGTTCAAACCCATTAGGCCGTCAGGGTACCACCACACCTGTAAAATCGATTACAAATTTGTTAAACAAAAGAGAGCGCCATATTTCATCATAGAAGTGCTATAATAGATTGGGTTTAATTAACGTAGGGCTCTAGAGCGAGGGTTCTTCTCTGCCTCGTCAACCGCGGTCAAGTAACAAGGGGCCCCCAAGCAATAATGGGACAGCTCGATTCGTACGCATTGTGGCGAGGACAGAACCCCGAATGTTATTCTTAGTTGAATGACCCACTGCGCTACCGCCACGCAGGATCAAAGCTGCATCAGAAAATCAACAAGTAGGTTTGTAACACAATCTGTCACTCAGCCCGCTTCCACACAACATTTGTGTTCAACAGGAAAAAAATCGCCAATAACTTTTCTTCAATAATTATTATCGTTTACAAAAATTAATTTATATTTCAAAGAATAAATATGTAACATTCCTCTCTTTTAAATAGAACCAAAACATTTCATATCAACAAAGAATCTCTCAGTAAAATATATTTGACGTCATTTCAAACTGATTAATGTCGCAAAAATAAATTTCTTTTCATTTATTATTTAAAAGAACTAAAGTTTCTCTAGTGATTGTTGCGAATGGCAATTATGATTTAATTCTAATAAAAATGGCTTCTCATGCCTTTTAAAAGAGCATTAAAATTTGCAGTTTTTTTTACATAATTAAAGTACTTCGAATTCGATTTTTTTTCTGAAATTTTCAATGTCTTCTCATTTCGATGAGCTGAATTTTTTGACGTATCACACTTGCCTGTAGCATTTGTAGTTTGGGCAATGAAAGTATGTGACGGACAGACTGAACGATTATAATACCTTCCACTTTTTACGTTATAAACGTTGTGTGGATGCTAAAAATACGTAAGGCTATTCGAAGTGGTAGCAATAGCCTCAACACCGAGTTGCTTTTTACAGACCGATAATACGTACAGATTTTTATCATTGACAGTTTAATTCACCAATCGCTTCAATGAGAAGCAGTTTTTTTTTTTTTTATTTCATTAAGATTCAATGATTACACATTAAAAAAATATTATTTTATAATGCACAATATTAAACATATCTACTGGTATTAACTTTAAGCCTAAATATTTCATTTTTAAGCAACACCTGAAAAGTACAGTTATCAATGAGTGGAACCTTACCACATTATGTTTTTCATTCGATGCGAATTTTTATAATCATGCTAGCTTTATAAACTCGGAGTTGCACGGGTGCAACCTTAATAACTGTGATTGTTTTCAATGTAAATATTAATTTTATGCAAATTGATACCTCCCATTCTGAATTGAGGGGTTGTCCGATTGTATCCAGGCCCTTCCAGGAGTTTGAGGGCTTCCCCATAGGCCCCTGTTCAAATTGCCAAAACAATAATGGTCGGTCTCGATTTGGCAATTTGCGTTACTTTGCCAAGCAACAAAAATGCCCAAATTTAGTAAATATTCCACTCCATATTTCATACAACTCGATGGGGCTGGGGAGCTCAGTCGGTTCAGGAGTTCGGCTTTGCATGCGGGACGTCGAAGGTCCGAGAATCGCCAAAATAACTGCTGACCTATAAACGGCTAGTGCAACCAAAAAATGCCCGACTAATAACACCACTAGTAACTAGCCCCACTAATAACCCTGTGTGGTGGGAGTGTACGTTAAATAATCTTCAAAGTCCCGACGCTGAGTACGATCATGAACTTAAAATGTGCGTTGGATGCCTACTGCTACTCAGGTGTCGACTCGTCACTTAACTGTGGTTCTAAACTCGTGACACATAGCCCTCATGGATAGCTCTAGTGCGATGATAATTCAAACTCTAATCCATACAACTGGATGGCTATGGCTACCCTACGTTAAATTTTCAACTTCGCCCAAAGGCGCCAATGCGAATAGTCGATCGGAATTTATATCTCAGCTGGGGGCCGTAGTGAGCCTAGTGGTCAGCGTCTCGGTCTCGGGATCGGAAGGTCCTGTGATCGAGTCCCGGTACCACTGAAGACCTACCGAGTATATGCGGAGTACGTGCTCGTTAAATCTGTTGGGTCCGAAAGTCCTCTAAGTTCCCATACCAAATCAATACCTCTGGGGGTGACAAGCCAATTCTGGGGATCCTCTAGTTGGCCTCTGTCTCTAAAAATTAGATGGATCCACTTATGTGTGTGTGTTGTCTGTTGTGTCTGTCTTACTTGACGAAGGTTTATAAGCGGGTCGCTGACCAAGCACACAAACCTGAATATATATGTCTACCAACCAAAATCTCAGCTGGGCCATGTGATGTTTGTAAACATCAATTAAATTCGAAAACATAATTACAATCGAGTTGAGGAAATATGATCCACCATAAACAATCAAAAGATTTAAAATCAATGAATAAAATAAAATGATATTCAAATAACAATCCTACAAATTAAATCCACGTGCTGTTACGTGTTTATAGTACTTAATTTTCGATCACGCTGAAATTTCTTTTAATTTGAAAATAAAAGAGTATAAATTATAATCGTACAATGCTATTCCTAATTCGAAATCGGCTGATGTTTTGGGCTCCTACACCCGTTCGAATTTCGAAAAATCGCTACCGAAATGAAGCCTTCAGCCCCTGAAATTTGGGCTGCGCGTTGATACATGAGTGAGTCAGGACATTGCCTTTTATATAGATGAAATTCCGAACGCTCGAAGACGGAGCATCCGGTCGTAATATTCATAAAATAAACGTAATAAAATAACAGCTTTCTGAAATATATCGACAGAATTCTTTTAAATAAAACAAATTGTTTAAAACAAATACTGGTACTTTTTATTAATCGTAATATTTTGTTTCTTTCGTTTGAATGAATGCTATTCGTGGTTTTGTGTTTAAAAATACACATTGACAGTAGTGAATGGCTAGAAAACTGTTCGTTCACAGCCACTTCTCCGATTTCCGATTGCTAAAATTTCGACCTTGTTTATATTGTAAAACTATTTATTAATACTCAAAAAATTCTTTTAACCAATTTTTTTTAAAAAATGGGAAGATAGGGACCTGCAAATCAGCTGCATGTATCATATAAAAAAACCGTTTGTAAAAATATTCAATACAGCTGGAGAAATGTGGCCGAGTCTTTATTTTTTTAACAGATTCCGTTTTTTGTTGTTTAGGATTAACACATTCCAGATGACGTAAAATTAAACTTCTTACAGTTTTGGAAACTAGAATAATTGGGCTATAAAGTTAAAGAATAAAATAATTATATTGAATTTCATTAAAAATAGGTATTATATACGTAGGCGGATACCAAACAAAATTGAAAAGAAAATAACATCCGGTAATTCAATTATTAATTGATAAAGTTTTAAAATAGTTTCGCCATCTGGTGTATATTTTTGGCTTTTTAAAACTTCTGAAATATCTAATTAAATAACTAGATAACATTTTTTTTTCAAATTTGTTTCATTTCGTTGTTATGTCGATTCCCATACCTGGGGGAAAAAGGGCTAACCTGGCAAAGCAATACTTCTGCGGAAGTTGTGATTCCGAAACTAATGCATTAGCTCGATGGGACTGAAAATCCCTCTTAATTTCAGGATTTCCCTTTGTCTACAGCAGAGATACCCTGAAATAAAATTATTATAGAAATATGTCGTCCGTTGCCCTCACTTGAAAAAATATTTTTAAAAAATTGACCGCTAGATGGCATTTTTTACGAGGTATTTAAGTATGGTATGATTGGATTAACGTCGTTTAAGAGATAAATGAGCAGGTGTGAACACATGCTGGTTGAGAGTTGTAAACATCGCGCACAAACTACTAAACTATCTTCGTTTTCATTGCTTATCGACTCAGATTTATTTCTGTCTCCATAAAAGTAACGAACAATTCCGGTCCCTCCAGAAGAATATAAAATACGAAGAATGATTGTCATTTTGATTTAATTAAATTTTTCCCACGATTCCCGGCGGTTACCGTTAGCCGCGCATCGAACTGAGTGGGGGCGAGGGAAGCATTGGGTCTTGTTAAAGCCCTCAATTCTCTCTGACTCAATTCTCTCTGACAGACAGGGAGAATCCAGGGCTTTAGGTCTTGTATGTTTAGTGGTTTTATGTACATACCACAGATAACGAATTAAAGTGGAGGCACGGTAACCCTCTTCCAAAATCTAACTCGTCATGTGATTCTGAACCGCAAGGCGATAGAACTTTCGCCAAGTGCTTTGAAATCGGATATTTTCAAATCAACACTCTCCTCCCTTAAA
This sequence comes from Oedothorax gibbosus, assembly GCA_019343175.1. Lineage (NCBI taxonomy): Eukaryota > Metazoa > Arthropoda > Arachnida > Araneae > Linyphiidae > Oedothorax > Oedothorax gibbosus. The sequence continues at coordinate 77,600 of JAFNEN010000750.1, read as the reverse complement.
TTTCAAACAATCTCATAATGAATGAGGTAAATAAAAAACAATTACTAAGGAATAATTTAAAAATAATTACTAAGCTATGAAGAAAAAACTTAATAACTCATAAAACAATAACTTAAGCGCCATTTCAAAGTAACGACACCAGCATTAAACAAAAAGTTTGTAAAATCTATATTTTGTTTTTCTATTTTTAGTTTCTTTGAATTGTATTCATCGATTTTATTAGGATTCGTAGTAAGAGGTAATGGTTCATCTATAAATACATAAAGATCTCAGTCGAGGGACTGTCATTCCCATTGAGCTAGTGCATTATAGTATTGAAATCACAACTTTTGAAAAAAATTGCTTTGCCATGTTATCCCTTTTTCACCAGATATGGGAATCATCATATTATCCATTTCAATCAAAATTGAAAAGAAAATAGCATCCGGTTATTCAATTATTAATGGATAAGGTTTTAAAATAGTGTTGCCATCTGCTGTATATTTTTGGCATTCTTAGACTTCACAAATATATGTAATTAAATAACATTTTCATTTCAAATTTGTTTCATTTCGTTGTTATATTGATTCCCACACATGGGGAAAAAGGGCTAACATGGCAAAGCAATACTTCTGCGGAAGTTGTGATTCCAAAACTAATGCATTAGCTCTATGGGACTGACAATCAATTTATACCCTGAAAAAAAAAATATTATAGCAATCTGTCGTTCGTTGCCCTCTCTTGATCACGGGTTAAAAAGGAGGATCAGGCTTAATGTATTTTATGTATTTGCAGGGATTGGAAGGAAACTTTTAAAAAGTAACAGTTACTTAATTAAGAAAGTAACTCTGTTACTGTTACTTAATATAAAAGTAACTAGTTATAATTCCTTAATACGAAAACTAATTTATCAGAGTTACTTTCAGACATCCTAAGTTATATAAGAAAAATATAAATTTAGCCATCTTACCATTTTTCAAAGAGAACACTAAAGAAACAGTCGGGGAAATGTTACGAACCAAGATTTAGCTTTGTTAAAATTTAAATAATTGAGTTTAGGCCTTACGTCGAAATGTGCCAAAAATATCCGTGTAGAGCGGAATGAGAAGTAACGGAAAAGTAACGAAATATTTTGTGACATCGTTACCGATAAAAGTAACTAAGTTACAGTTTTTTTATGACGGCATTACCTGAAAAGTAACACTTACAAGTTACGCTTTACCCCAATCCCTGTGTATTTGTTTAAAGGGCGAACGAAACCGAATGACCGCGGGTCTCCAAGCGGAAGTGCCTACGTGTTAATCCAATGCGAAAAAATTACTTTCTAAACCGAATTTCTCTGGCTGTATTGAATATTTTTACAAAAAAAAAATTTAATGATAAATGCAGGTAATTCACACGTCTCTATAATCCCACTTTTTTTAAATTGAGTAGAGGAGTATAGTTGTTGTATATGTGTGAAAAAGTTTATTGTTGTAAAGGAGCAAATCACAACTTCGTTTGTTGACTGAAAGCCTCTAGACAAACTGCAACTTAAGCTAAAAAAAAATACTTCGGAAACGTAATGGTGTTCTAAGAACGGGGTATGTATCTGCTTGCTTGTCATGTAAATGATACACTGATCTTCAAGATGAAGTATTCAGCGTTTAAGAATTCTTTATGTGTTTTCTCCTAACAACCATACTTTCGTACAACTATCATATTAAGGACTTTTCTAAAATAAAAAAACTGGTGTTTATTTTGAAGCTAAGTATTTGAATTCTTTCGGAAAATGTTTTCAAACAGCTTCTGCTAGAAAAAGTAATAAAAAAGTCAAGCAATGCTCCAAAATAATTGCAGTTTGCGGGAATACTATCAAAATGTATTCCGATGTTTTTTTTCCACGATAAAAAAATATGTTTAAAAATTTACCGCTAGATGGCATTTTTTACGAGGTATTTATGTTTGGTTTGATTGGATTAACGTCGTTTAAGAGATAAATGAGCAGGTGTGAACACATGCTGGGTTTGGTTGAGAGTTGTAAACATCGCGCACAAACTACTATAGGCTACAGCTTTTAGAATATTGAACCAGGCGGGGGAGCCCAGTTGGTTAAGGCGCTAAGGTTTGCCTTGCATGTTGAAGGTCCCAGGTTCGGGTATCTCCAAAATAAATGCCGACCTATAAACGGCCAGTGCAGCCAAAAATATCCGACGAATGGGAATAACGTACACTCCCCGTGTTGATGGAGTGTACGTTAAACATGCTTCAAAGTTCTGCGTACGGTGTCGCCCATAACGGTTGCGTTGGGTGCCTACTCAGGTGTCGGCTCGTCATTTGACTGTGACTCTAATATACGTCGCCCCTCGCCAATAACCCTTGTGCAGCTCTAGTGCGACGATATTCAAACTAAATTAAACTTAAAAGTATAATGGTTTGTTTTCAATGATAGTTCGTGTTCGACTCATTCTAACTTTTCTAACTCAACCAAACCTGACACGTGTTTCCACCTGCTCACTTATCTCTTAAACCAAACATAAATACCTTGTCAAAAAGTGCCATCTAGCGGCATAATCCTGCAAATGCATTGCTTGATTTTTTATAAATTTCTCGGTTAATTCGTGGTCACCCGAATGAAGTAAACAAATATTCTGCCATTTACTTCTTATCGTTTTGCATATTAAGTCTATGAGCCGGGGCACAATTGCCGTAAGTCTTTCAACTAGATGTATTTCGTACATGGAAGTCCAAGTAGTTTCCTAAGGATATTTTGGCTTTTCATTTTATACAATTATTTCAATAAAAGTAATTTTTACTATATGGTGCCGAAACATGGTGCCTCAGAAATTCAGACACTAACAAATGAGAAGTTTACTACTTAGAGTTGCTGACTGAAGATATTTAAATTTGTTTGGCCAATGAAAAGGAAAAATGAGGATGTAATAAAGCAAGCTAATATCTGCCCAATTGAAGAAGTTTCCAAGAGAAGACTGAGATGTACTCAGGATGCGCAGGGAGTAGCTACCAAACATCTCGCTCTCCTGATGGAAAGCGAAAAAGAGGAAGACCCCGGTGGCCTAGTGGTTTGGAGTGCAGCCCATTGCGCTAACAGTTTGCGCACTGTACCGGGTGCGTATTCGATTCCCGCCTTCGTCCTGGGTGTACTTTCTCTCTCTGTGTCAGTAAAAATTCAGTCTGTCTTACTTGACGAAGGTTCTAAGCGGGTCTCTGACGAAGAACACAAGCCGGAAACATATGTACCAGCCATCTATATGGAAGACCAAATGACGTGCACAAAGATGCACACAAAGGTTTTTTTTCACGTATGGATTATAAGAATGCACTCTGAGCCTGGATCATGCTTTCGCCAGACGTCAAGGGAAGTTATTACGATTAATTGAGCAGGCAAACAGAGAAAAACGTATTTGTAAGCAAAACTTTTCTTCATTTTTAATAGTTAAAGAACGGGGTATGTATCTTCCTGCTTGTTATGTTAATGATACACTGATTATTTCAAGATGAAGTATTCAGCGTTTTAGAATTGTTTCTTTAATACATTAGGATGAATGATAATGTACAATTATATTATTAACGACCTTTCTAAAATAAAAAACTGGTGTTTACTTTGAAGCTAAATATTTTAATTGTTTCGGAAAATGTTTTCAAACAGCCTCTGCTAAAATAAGTAATAAAAAAGTCAAGCAATGCTCCAAAATAATTGCAGTTTGCGGGAATCAAAATGTATTCCGTGGCAGAGACAGTTCCAAAAAGACCTAAAAAAATTTAAGATTTTCCTATTTGGAGGTTGCCAGAGCCCCACGCCAAAAATGGTGAGGCTTGGGAAAATAGGCTAAATTTCTTAACCCTTTACGAACTGAGCTATGCAATTGTGCGGGTATAAAAGAGAATGTTCAAGTTCTTCAATAATATTCATCCACAATGACTTGGAATCGAATCTATCGACTCAGCCATCCTCTCGGCCTCCCTTTAAGTTTTTTAATGCAATGGAAGCATCCGAGCATGATAACATAGCTCAATCATCAATTAACGATCAATTCATTGATCAAGCCTTCAAACGTCCCCGGACGGTCACCACAACCCATTGTGGTAGAGGTAGGATCTTTTCCAACCAGCGTTTGCTAGGGTTCTAGGACCCCCCCCCCCCACATCTATGTTATACCGGTCTACTGACCACTTTTATCCCAGTGAATCGTTTCGCCCCTTTTAGGGACTGCTTCGACGTGTAGTAAGGACGCTCCGCGTGAGACTACGAATCCTTATTTCGATCTCCGATCTCCGATTCAAAAATATTGATACCGACGCAAGTGACTTGTATCAGTTGAATATTTGTATAAAAAAAAATAGTAGTTCTTAAAGAGTTAATGGGATTGATGCTGTTTAAGGCAACCTTTTCGATGAAACTCTTAACAATTAATTTCATAACTTTAAATCAGCGCCATCTGAAGGGGTCGTAAAGGGTTATGGCGCCTGTGGGGCTTGAAGAGCTTAAGTAAGTAGTATTTTTTAAAGAAAATTCTTTGAATAGAAAAGAAGATGCCCACTAATATTTTTAGGAAACGACTTCCACATCCAAAAGACAATGACATGGAAAAAAAAATGCGAAATATTTTTACAACCGTGCGAAATAATTTTGGCGATTGAAGAATCATTCAAATCCTTAACATAAGAAATGAAGATAGGTGGGGAGGTGTTTGTATTTTCCTTAAATTTCACTTTCTTCCTGTTATTTCAATCGACTTTTACTTAGATGTCTCCACAATAAGTAATGCTGAAATCATTTTTTTTTCATAAAGAAATATGAAAAACGGAATTATTTATTTCTTAATTCACACAGACACTAGATGGCGCTCTTATTTTGGTTATTGTTTTAACCAGGGATTGGAGTGCTACCGCGTTACTTGTAACAGTCACTTTTTTCTAGGTAACGCCCAGTAAAAAAGTTAGATTTTTCGGAAAGTAACTGTAACTTAGTTGCTTTTAGCGGTAGCGAAGTAACGCAAAATGTCAATACTTTACCGTTACTTCTCACGCCGCGCTTCACGGATTTTTTAGGCAGTTCGGCATTAAGCTTAACTATTTGAAATTTAACTTTTAATAAAGTTAAAATTTGGTGCTTAGCTCTTTTAAATATTGGTTCTCTTAAAAAAAAAACACAGCCAGATGGTTAGCTTGCAATTATTTTTAGAACTTGAAATTTCTAAAAAGAACTGTAATTAGTTACTTTTCGTACTAAGTAAATATAACTGCTAACTTTTCATATTAACCCCTTCAGACCAGGTGTCCGGTATACCGGGCATCAACGTTTTTGCCAATTTCACTTTTAAAATAAAGTTTTTAACTAAAAGCTTTACTTTAAAATTATTTTATGGGTCTTTAGATTAGGGTTCAAAAAGTTTTTTGATATCCTGCAAGTAGAATAGGTTATATAAGCTTTTATATATAACTATCTCCAGGTTTTTATTTCATAAAAAAGAGGCGACACCAAGCGGTAAAATATATTAATGAATTTATTTTGCTAAAATTAAAACTTTTTTCAAATTTTATGATTTGTATCTTTAGGCATTCTTGTAAAGTATCTAAAATTTCAAAAAAATAATAGCTTCGTAATAAAAAATGTGATTTATTTAAATTTTAAATTAATTTTTAAAAAAATGTTTTTTAAAAAATTCCAGATGTTCAATTTTTCATTTTTTGAGATCCTTCTGACCGCAGTAGGCCGTAAAAGAAATCCATTTTAGACAAGGATTTCGAAATTTCGACTGAAGGGGAACAGAATTACCTCTAATAAAGTAACTGAAACTGTAACAGATTTTTTATTCCAATCACTGCTTTTTAAAACGAAGGAAGTAATGACAGGTGTTTTAAAAAGTTTTCACACGCTTTGCATACTCTATTTTTTAGAATGGAAATATTTCTTATGATGTCACGCTCTCCGCGATTTCATTGCTTGTTTTGTTTTCTTTGACAAAGTGTTGAAACAAGCTTATTGGTTTTTTTTAGAACGTCACGCGCTCCGAACTGCGATTTCATTGGTTGTTTTCTTTAAGAAAGTTTTGAAACAAGCCCATTACTAGAAAAAATCAAATCTCATATTAGTTCAAAAATAATTCACTTGCATGCTGTTTAACGTAGAGCAAACTAGCATCGATAAGCCCATGGAATTACAAAAGACAAACTTATTTTTTAGTTTAAAGTTACACATTTGAACATAGGGTTGAACTATTGATATCACTTCAAATATGCTTTCGGAAAAAAATCAAGAAGAGTTTCTATATGAGTGCATATCTAAAATCGTCGAAAATATGTGTAACAAAAAGATAATGTTAGCATACTTTTTTGAGAATCAAAAATCCTCTACAAATCTACACTTTGGATTTTTCCGAATTTCTCCGAACGAACATTCTGGTAAAGAAAAACACAAGTATTAAAAAAAAATGTTTTTCTACTTGCTTACTGCTCAAAACAATTAGGGGAGAGAATGGTTTAAACCAATCTCACCCCCAATGGTTTCATTTGGAATCATTAACTTGCGAATTTTTTCTCACAAGCTCGCACTTACTTATCCTCAGATGGAAGAATCATGTTTTTGAAGAATTAAATAACGTTTGTTTTAATTAAATGAAAATATGAAAAACAGGGTAAAATAAAATGCACTCTGAAACAATTTTATTAAATAAAGTGACCCTAATTTCTACATGTTTGCATTTTTTAGATGTTTAAAAATTGAATGAAACTATTTGTAACAAATAAAGTTTTTTTAAAAAAATATTATTGTTATAATTTATTCAAAAGTTATGATTCTAATTTTCACCCCCGTAACTTTCAGTTAAAAAATTAAGATTTTTTTACCATTTCATTCTGGATACATAATGAATCTAATTCACTAATTTTAGATTTTTAGAATAAAAAATAAAAGTTTGGACTGAAAGGGTTAACAAAAGTACGCAAGGTTTACAAAAGTGCTCCTCTAATTGTTTTGAGCAGTGTATTAGCGTTTTTAATAATACATGACTATTTTATCAACAAAAATTGTATTTGAAATGTTGGCATCTTCTGAACAGAGTGAAAAATGTCACATTTTTTGCACGCGTTTTTATAATACGTATACGTTTATATACCGTAATGGGGTTGTTTCTAGTCGTGGATGGCAACAGCTCCAACGGTTTGTTGTCATTTATTGCCTGGAATTACTTATGCTTTGGTATTCGAAAATCAGTTTTCTAGAATATTTTACTTATTCAATTTTTTAAATGCCTTCTTCCTGAATGAAATAACTTCTTACTGTGCTTTTGGTTGTTCAAAGCATTTGTTAACGAAAGCTTGCATAGAAATAAAAGTTTCTTTTCACCTATATCGGTCATTTTGAGAGTGAAACCGAACAACCATTGAAATCGCAGTACAGGGGGAAATGAAAACACGAGCGGTACATCATCCGAAACATTCCCATTATACAAAAAAAATGTCGTTTCAATCACGGGCATTATTAGTATTCCATTAAAAGACGAATTATTTCAGGTTTGAAGGGACCGCCATGTGCATTCATTAGACTAGAACATCTAAACTTAGGAACAATGTGAATGGTGTTGTTATTTTTCGGATGGCGTCTAAACTCCTAGAGCAAGATGTTTTGATTCTTATACAGAAACCTGTATTCCGGCAAGTATCAAAGTTTCGAAAAATTGAAGCTGAAAATATGACTTTAAAAAAAAAAAGTGCAATTTTGAGAAAAAATGGCGGACGTGATATGACCACTGTATATCCGAATGCGCGATATAATGTGGCACGTACCGGTTTCAAGATTTTGGGAACAAAACCCCGAGAAAGGGTTCAACCAAAATTTTAACACAGTACAAAAATATTTTCTGTATTACGGGAAAAATCTGTCAGCATAGTTTTTCAGTAGCATTATGGATACTTTCTGGAAACTTTGTGACCAGAAATCTTTCTGCAACCTTTCTTTTTTAATGAATGCCTTAATGTGAAGACGGGAATTGTAATGGAAGCAAGCTTAAAAGCTTTTTTTTTAATTCATTAAAATGATTTAATCAAATTATTTTTACTATCTTTTACTTTCAGAATGACCAAACATGAATTTGTAAAACATTGAAAGTAATGCGTCCGAAAAACTGGTGATTTTGTGTTTTGTGTTTTTCCAACATTGGTAAGTTCTTCTGTTTCACTCTGCAACTCGAACGAACGCGAGTTCCGGAAGTAATAATAAGGTTTTAGAGAAAATGACGCAAGGGGCCTTAGAGCTTTTATGGTACTAAAGGTATTGCTGAAAAACGAATAGATATACAGACTTCCTATTTGGTTTACGAGTTCATAATACGTGTTCATAAAGTCGTGTAGTGTTACACATTTCTAGTTTTCAAAATAAAACTTTTAGACATAAATAATGTCATGATGGAAAGTTTCAGATTTCATATCTTTAACACTTTATGCACTGAATTAAGATTTAACATTTATTATTGGCCGTTGCCTATTTTAAAGCTATCTATGCAATTATTATTAATAATAATATATATTAATAGTTGGGACAAACAATACACGTTTCGTTTTTCTTCCTTTCTATGTATAATATCTAAATTGCACTGACCAACAACTAAATTTTTTTGAATAAATATGATTTATCATTTTACGCCGGATATTTGAACAAAAAACTATTTTTGCTTACAAAATGTTTATTTTTAGAGAAAACTGTTAAAAGAAAATAACAGAATTTTCTGTAAATATACCGATTTTTTTTCTGAAAAGAAATGGTATTTTACTGTAAAATTAATAGCTTTTTTTTGCAGAGTGCCATCATGTGAACATTTATGAAAGATGTTATCATAGAGTAATATTAAAGAGTATATATTTATAGAATGTAGAATGTGTGGAAAAACAATACTTTTTAAACAAATGGAATACAGTAGAACGGATCGGATAAGGAAAATGAAAGGTCGGATAATCGAAAATTTCGGATAATAGGGAATTTTCTTAAAATCGTAAAACTTATAGAACAGAAGACCGCCGAAAGTTCGCAGACTTCAAATTCGCCAATGTCCGAAATCCGCGCTAGTTTTGCAGTTGCAAACATTGAATTTTAGCATTTAGTTATCTCTAAAATTGAGACATTCTGGCACAAAGTGAAGTCTAAAAGATAGTTTGGAATTTTAGCTTCCACACTACGTTTATAACGTAAAAAGTAGAAGGCATTTTAATCGTTCAGTCCGTCTGTCTGTCCGTCTGTCACCCACTTTCACAGAACGAACCGCAAGTCGCACAAACAAGTGGGATAAGTCATTTTAAAGCAAAAAAATCAGACTAGGCTACATTCCAAATTTCATTAAAAAATTTAAATTAAATGAAGTATATTTAATATTTAAAAAACTAAAAATTTAATCTGCATTGAAATAACAATTCCATTTTTATTCAATATTTTCACTGTTGCCATTTCGTTAAACGTACGAGAAACTTTATTAAAATAAAAAACTTTTGAAAAAACATTTATGAATAATTATGTGATATAATTCAGTTTGGATTGTTGTAATATCACAATAGAGTTCTTTTGATGGTTCATTATATATGTATGAAGAAAGATGCATAGAGAATTCAAAATTTGCATAAAAAAATGTGCAAAGTTTCGCTTTTATTTATTTTGCATATGAAATGTTTTGATTGTATTTAAAAGAGAAAAATATTACATATTTATTCTTTGAAATATAAATAAATTTTTGCAAACGATAATAATTATTAAAGAAATAATTATTGAATTTTCGAAATAAAATAAATGGCAATAGTCAAATTTAGCATTTAAAGGTTTATAGTAGAATTAATATTGAGTTTTTGATGAATTTTTCCGGTTTAACAAAAATTTTGTGTGGAAGCGGGCTGAGTGACACATTCTGTTACAAACCTACTTGGTTTTTTTTTAAACATCTGAGCGGAGTTTTGGGAAAAGTGCTTATTTTTGGTTTTATAATAGATATTAGTTGTTGTCTCTCGATTTTTGACGATTCCGGGAGCTTTTCGAAAATTTAGGGTTTGGGGAAATTCGCTATTTATTTTGCAATGTATGCCGTTGGTAGATAAAGGGTTAAGTCTGTATTCACTCACCTGCGATGAGGCCGGATACGTGTAGCCGAACTGCGAGTAGGACATGTTGGACGGATAACTGGATCTCTCTCTCTTCCCCGTCACCGCACTCCCGGATAAACGGGGCGCCGGATGACCGGACCGCCGGATGAGCGAGGCATCGTAGTTATATCCAAAAAGACAGCGGCAGTGTTATCCGATCAGACGACTGTGTGGAGGAGAACTGAAGGGAAGGGAGGAATTCTGGAGAGAGGAAGATCTCCCCGCCCGCCCCTTTAAGAGGGAAGGACGATCCCACCACGCAGCGCAGAAGGGGTTGAAAACGGTTGTAAACCAGGCATTGGAAAGTGACTTCAAAAAAGTAACTCTGTTACAGTTACGGTTACTAAAGTAACTCTGTTGCAGTTACCTAATTAATAAAGTAACTCTGTTGCAGTTACCTAATTAATAAAGTAATTCTGTTACATTTGTAATTACTGAACATAAAAAGTAACTATAATTACAGTTACTTAATACGAAAAATAACTAATCATAGTTACTTTTTGAAATTTCAAATTAAATTTTTTTAATGTAACCATTTTGCCGTTTGTTAAGGAGAATAAAGACTAATCGAAATAGAGACAATCGGAAAAAGTGAAGAACTAAAATTCTACGTAGTTACATTTTAAATACTTTCACATATAAGCCGAAATGTGGCGAAAATATCCTTGAAGAGGCGGCTTTGAGTGGAACAGCACTGAAATGTGTCGTTACCTCTAAAAGTAACAAAGTAAAAGTCACTTCATTTAAACGAATTGTAAAAAATAAACTTTGAGAATGAGTAATATTGTAGCGGCAGTCCTTCTGTACAGACGAGGAAATGGGATTACGTGCGGTATAAGGCAGATCGGGCCCCGGTCTGGTCGGAGCCATTTATTATTTATAGAATCACATTAGGTTTCTTATATCTCTCGAATATTCATTTCTAATAATTTATTATCATTATGTAAATTTAGTTTCTAGAACATTCCAGTCGAATGTTCTATCCTGTATACAAGCAACTGCTAATAGTGAATAAAGCTAATCTTGAGACCCAACTCTGTTTCTTGTATTTCAAACTGCTAAAATCCACGCGACACTATTTTCCCTGAATTGAAGAAAACGGTTTAAATTGTGCGTCACGATTCTTCTTTTTTGTCTTTCATATTCATAACTATGTTTAGAACTAAAGTTGAAACATTTGTTTTGCGTGTGTGAGTCAACGAGAGCAGAAAAGTAGTTTCACACATGTTACTTCACACGTTTCACTTATTGGCACTTTTGTTGAACCCCTTTTCACGTTTAATAGTCTTTTCGTAACAAAACCATGAAAAAAGAGGAAGTACACAGACGTGATTTGTTAAATATATGGAGCCCATGCCCGGTTTAGTTTGAATTATCGTCGCACTAGAGGGCTATCGGCGACGGGCGTCGTATTTTAGAACCACAGTCAAGTGACGAGCCGACACCTGAGTAGGCACCCAACGCAACCGTTAAGGGCGACATCGTACGCGAGCCCATGCCCGGATTTCAGAGACTTCATTTTCCTCCCACTCCTATACACGGTAAAAAAAAGATTCTTTTGTTTTTACAGGAAAAAAAACTGTCATCTGGGAAACTACCGTATAAATCACATAGAAATGATTTTAAGTTAAAAATGTTATGTTATGAAATTTATTTGTTACGGACAATTTGTAATTTGGACGCAAAAGTTTTTTTTAACAGACAAATTGTAAATAAATACAGTATACTGCATCCCCCCCAGTTCACCTTTGTTACGAGGAATAGTAAACAAACCCACCCGGACTCGAACCTTGAACCTTAGAATCTTTTGGTACAGCGCTCTATACCAACAAAGCTATTTCGACGCACTGAAATCTAAACATACAGTTAAAATGCTTCTTTGGTCCAGTACTCTTTAGGCGATTAAAAAACCATCAAAAACCCTTTGGCCCTACATTTGATTTGAAAGTGTGCATTACACTTTTAAAACAAAAGAGTGAAATTCACTCCTATAGGAGAAGTGCATTTTCGGCACCGGAAAGGAGTGAAAATTAACTCTGAGTTAAAACCGCTCGTTTTAAGAGTGTAGGACGCAGATTGTTTTCTTTTATTTCTTTTACCCACTCCGAAAAAGAGTGAAATTCACTCCTATCGGAGAAGTGCATTTTCGGCACGGAAAGGAGTGGAAATTAACTCAGACTGAGTTAAAACCGCTCGTTTGTTTTAAGAGTGTAAGGAAAAAGAAATTAGCTGACCAAAAAAAGTAGCATTATTTTCTCGGTTTAAAAGTTCATATGCGGACAAAATCGAAATAAGTCTCATATCTTAGTATTGAATTTAAATAAAAAAAACTTCCTATATATACGAGTCTATTATTTGTGTTAATTTTGAGGGGGGGGGGGGGGTATTTCAAAATATTGTCTAAAAATAAAACAATGAGCAATTAATAAAAGCAATTTCTTATATTTTATGTTTTCAAATGTTCATCATTGAATTTATGTAAAATGTACTTTAAAAAGATACACATCATATTTTTTTGAGATTTTCTTCTTCAACTTTGCGCATGATACATTCATGAAGCAAGCCAACCTTGCTTTTTGGCGTGTTTATTCGGTAGAAATGGACACGTTTCGGTGGCAACACAAGATGCCCACGTTCAAAATCTTATACAACAACAGTTCAATGTAATATTCTGAATGAATTCTTATCGTGAGGGGAAATTTATGTACATCGAGTTCACGCTAATGCGGTCCCGAGTATATTAATTTCTGGTTTCGCCACTTAGATGAGAGTAGAAGAGGAAATCCCATTCAAGCCTCGTGGAAATAAAAGGCCATAAACCACTTGGCGCGAAAGACTGGTAACTTAGCCCCTGATGGTGAAACAAAGCTACCGTTGAAAATTAAAAGTGTCAAATATTTTTTTTTATCAGATTTGTTCTATTAAGTATTACATAAACTAAGTTATTATGATGTTTTTAAATAACAAGTCTTAGTAGAGGGGCAAAAAATGTATCCTCAATTGTATGAGGCATTCGGTGAAATCACGTGACTAGCAATCAGGGATTTTGACCCTTACGAAAGTTTTTTTGTGTGTGTGTGTGCCTTCTTTTAGAGTTACTTCGCCCCTTCTTTCTAATTCCTTCTCAATCACATGGCCGACCCTGTAGTGGGATTGAATAGTTCGATCCTAATCCAGTCTGTCAATCACTCTTCCGACGCCCCGCCTCCCTCGTTCGCCATTGGCCCTTTCCTCTCCCGCGCCCCTCCCCCTGGTTGTCCCTGGTTACGTAGGGGCAAACAATCGCTGCCGACTCGCAAGTGCGAAAACACGCGTTTCGTGTGAAGTGTTCTGTTGTTTGTGGCCAAATTATAATTTCAGATGAGGCCCCTTATTATCCATATTAAAGCGAAAAGTTCGATTGGTATCATATTTTTTGTTTTAAAAATGGGCACATTGTGTATTCCATAATTTAGATTTATAATGAAGCTACAAAAAATCTAAATTTCAAATGAATGTTCGAGCAATTTTAGAGGAAATATTGTTCAACAATACTTATCACATTCGTTAGCAAAATGTATTTTTATAAAAGATTTATCGTAAAGTAATAATTTATTCATAGAACTCGTGAGAAAAAACGAATACTTTTTAAACAAATGGAATATATTACTTGACAAGATTTGTTTTTGATTTCATGATTTCAACAAAAAGTTTTTATAATAGTTATACGTGGTAATTTTTATATTTAAGTGCGAAAATGTGTTAAACGTGTGTACTAACATGTGGGAAAGGACTTTGATGTTTTTAAAGTTGAATGTTTTTAAGTATTTTCCACGCCATCAAAACAAATGTTGAAACTTTATTTGAAAACATAGTTACGAGTCAGAAGCGGGTCTCTCATCAAGCACACAAGCCGGAATATATATCCCTCGTCCGTCCCCGTCCCATCCATCACCCGCAAGCAATTCTGATCTTATTGCCTCTGTTTAAAATTAATGATCCACTTATTTTTTATGTTTATTGTTCTTGTCTTACTTAAATTTATAACGTCTGACAATATACTAAAATAATAAATATATATATGTTATAACAAAAAACATATATGTACTTCGACTCCCATAGTTACGAATATCAATATATATATAATATATATATAGTAACAAATTCCCACAATTTAATCTATTTTAAAGTTCAGCTTAAATATTACTCTTCTCAAAGTTAATAAAAGTTTATATTTTTGCAATTCAATGAATAAGTAACTTTTCTCAATACGTAAACACATTAATGATCTAGTTTCATAACTGACCCTCAACTTACAAAAAATAACTTATATTATTTTCATTTTGTTTACTTCAATTTATAAATTTAGACTTGCAGCTAGTTTCGCAAATTCAAAATGTTATCTGTAAAAGTTTTTTTTTTTCGTCGAATGTTGTTATTCGACACAAAAAAAGTAATTGCTGATAAATAAAATACAGGGCTGGAATATCGTCATTAAACTTGTGTTCTGCGAAAATGTGTTTTTTATACTTTACTTTTTTTTTAAAGGAACCTGAGTTAGGACAGTTATATAATATTTCTCCTTCTGAAGAATATTGTTATACATTTTCATTTACAAAAATTTTTTTCTGAAAATCTAGGTCATGTATCGGTTACTTATTTTTAATATCGTAATAAAAGTTTACTTACTTTAATAAATGATAATATTTTTATTTTGTCTCCACTGAACGTTTTTTTTTAATAAAAAAATAGTTTCATTAAAAACAAATACTGGTGTACATCAGTCTTTAATTTATGATATTATCGATTGCTACGTGAAGAAGCAATTGGCACGAAAATATGTAGCAAAATATGTAACAGAATATGTAACAGAAAATGATGTCATTTACTTTTCTTTTTAAAATAATCATGCTTGTGCTCTTTTCAGGGGGATGGGACCAATTGCGTCAGTTTCAATAAACTGAGTATTGTTTTGGTATGTAAACACTTTTTTATTTACTACTTTCATCTTAAATTTTAAAAAAGAGGCTTCCATACTAAAACAATACTCAGATTTTCGAAACTGACGTCCCATCCCTCTGAAAATTATTTAAAAAAGAAAACACATGACATAATTTTTTTTATACATATTTAGCTATGTCTTGGTACAAGCAGGCTGCAATTCTTTGAAATAATTTTCGAAAACATAATTTTTAACGTTTTTGCTTCTATTTTCAGCAATTTCGATTCCTATATATTTTTGGTAATACCATAAATTAATGATTAATATATTCCAGTATTTGTTTTAAATCATTTTTTTTAGATAAAACAAATGTTATTTCCAATTTATGTTTTTGTGCTAATCGCTTAGTGACGCAGTTATCGCCAATTGTTGCAGCCCCGCGTCGTGGCGCGGTTACAGGAAGTCCAGAGTGTCGAGAAGTCGGCAACCCTTGAGCACGCCATTGCCGGATCAGAAGTGATCTCAGCTGCGGGTCCACTTTGTAATACTGAATAATGGACACATGTATTCGGACTAATCGCCAAACACCTCCGCGCTTTCATCGACACTATGCGTTATTTCCTTCGCGAAAAGTTCCTGCAAAGAGTACAGCAATTCCGTTGTATTTATTATTTATTTTAATAGAATGTGTTTCATAGTATTATTAAAAGGAAAGGAGGGCTGGGGCGGTTAAGGCGTTCGCCTTGCATGCGGAAGGTCCCAGGTTCGGGCATCGCCAAAAATAACTGCCGACCTATAAACGGCCCGTGCAGCCAAAAATGTCGGACGGGTAATACCCCGTGTAGAGGGAGTACACGTTAAACACATTCCAAAGTACCAACGCTGCGTACGATATCGCCCTTAACAGTTGCGTTGGGTGCCTCCTCAGGTGTCGGCTCGTCACTTGACTGTGGTTCTAAATTATGATGCCCGTCGCCAATCACCGTAGTGTAGCTCTAGTATGACGAAAATTAAAACTAAAACTAAACTAGAGGTATGTCAAGTATAGTTTTTTTTTCAAGTATAGTATATTATTTCGTTGATAATGCTGTAATTTGATCACATAGACAACGTTAATGAGGAACTTGCATACTACCCTAAATGACGTACTTATACCATTTTCTGGTCCATTTAAAGTGGTAGATTCCGAATAACAACTTCTAAAAACTTCACAAATGATTAATTTTATTCGAAATATGCACAATGTAAATCCATGAAACTCACTTGTTCGAAAACGGCGTCTGACGTAAGATAACATGTTCTTGGCGGTTTTTCTAAAAACGATGCTATAGATTGTATAGTTTATTGAATTTGAGAATTTGAGTAGAAACCATGTCCTGATCCTTCCAGTGACTTTAAATTATAATCCCACTATCTTTGTAAACCCAGCGTTGCAAGGGTTGTACCCCCCCCCCCCCCCCATTACCAAACGACATGCCCCACCTTGAAGCTCATTCAGTAATTTTCGTAAGATCATTTTGTAACTGTAACTAATTTTGTAACTAATTCTTTTATTCCCTCTTTTAAAAATAACAAGGTTCACCTTTTACGTAAACTTCCGATTTTACGATTTTTTTACCTTTTGTAAGTGTCGTTTTTAACGTATCAAGTGCAAACGTAAAACGTCATAGCTCATTTTCTCGTTTTCACCTTTTTGTCACTTAGCACGCTCTTCCACTAACCTCTACAATTCCGTATAACGTGGTGTTTTTGTACGGGCAACAGTTGTTTTGAAACAGAATACATGCCACTGAAGTGTGTTCCAAACATAGATATCATAATTAAAGTATTAGATTGGCTGATCATGTGACCTCCAATGCTAATTACGGGACATGCATGGAAGCTTTTTATGTGGGCATAATGACCAGTGTTGCTGCCACTTTAAGGAGAAAAATACTACGAAAAAATACCATTTAATTCTAAAATTACAAAAAAAAAAAAATACTAGAAAGGATTTAAAGTCACTAAAAATATTCCAAAACGCAGCTAGTATTTTTACGATATTTTTTAATAATTTTAGAATAATTCTAAAATAAATTCTAAAATTAAGTTAAAAGTTTAGTTATAAAGTTTAAAGAGTATATTTGTATCTTAGAATAATTCTAAAATTACGAAAAATATCGTAAAAATTCGAGATGCATTTTGGTATCTTTTTAGTGACTTTAAATCCTTTTCTAGTATTTTTTTGTAATTTTAGAATTAAATGGTATTTTTTCGTAGTATTTTTCTCCTTAAAGTGGCAGCAACACTGGCCATTATGCCCACATAAAAAGCCTCCATGCGCGTCCCGCCGTTAGCATTGGAGGTCACGTGATCAGACAATCTAATACTTTAATTACGATATCTATGGCTCCAAACGAGTACTTTATTTTGTTGTTTTCACCCCCTTCTACTCCTAAAAATGCCACACTCTGCCCGAATGAGGGCATTGTGTCAGTGAACATTGCATTGTTAGGGCACTCTAAAGGGTTACTAACCACGCGACTAAATAACATTAAAAAAAAGTACACATAGTCATCAATGAGAAAACCCTTTGAAAGCCATTCACAAAATACAGAAAACAAGCTTTTGTTACATAATCTGTTGTTGACTTATTAACAATTGAAGTTGGCGCAATCCCATGATATTTTAACCCTTTTAGTGCGACCGGACAGCTGGCTGATCCATGTCATGGGTGGGAAATACAACGGATGAATAGGTTCGAATCAATACAACAGACATCAAAGAGTTAAACATTCGTATCAGCTCTAATAACACTTTCGGTACTAAATCAATGACAACGACCTGAGTCGGGACAACTGGAAAGAGACGGTTGGGTGGGTCTAACATGTGTCGTTCAATTGGCGAGGATGGCTACTATTTGTGGATACTTTTCGCCGTCCAATTTTGATGACGTATGCAATTAAGTGCAATATTTTTTTTTTAAGTAAAAATAAAAGTTTTAATTTTTTTTGCAGTTATGC
This sequence comes from Oedothorax gibbosus, assembly GCA_019343175.1. Lineage (NCBI taxonomy): Eukaryota > Metazoa > Arthropoda > Arachnida > Araneae > Linyphiidae > Oedothorax > Oedothorax gibbosus. The sequence continues at coordinate 59,576 of JAFNEN010000750.1, read as the reverse complement.
ACATTACTTTTTTAAGTCAATGCAATTATCTATAAAAAAATATATTTATATAAACAAACCGAGCTCCAAAATTTTCTCATTATGTGGTGTACAAAACGAGCCAAAATGTCACGTGACTTAGGTTAAGGACCTGTCATTTTATTCGCATCCATGTAGGTTTGAATTCTAAGTCTACATACATTTACAGAAATCTTTGATCAATTTCGGACAGTCGACAACCCGAACCGGAGGGATGGCGTGACGTCACCGAGAGCTCCTCTGGCCTTATGAGTTGGGCCTGCCAAACCTTGTACTGCGAGGTAAGGTTTTGTTATTGAGGATTTTTACAATTGTGTTGCATTTATACGAGTGCGATAGATTTTAAAGGCAAGCAAACTAACGAATTTTAAAATGGTGCCTTTTGCCACATTGGACCACATTTATTTGAATATTTTTATAAATGTTAACCCTTACTTGATCATTATTCTTAAGTATGGATGAATTTTGTGTCGTAAAACTACAATAAATGCAAGATAAAATTTTAGAAAAATCCGAACTCAAAATGGTGTCACGAATAGAATATTGTATCTTAAATTTGAATTTTGACATTCTATCTGACCAATATTAATTATTACATTTGTTATAAGTGAATCATCTGTAATAATAAAATAAATACACTCTTAAAACAAAAGAGTGAAATTCACTCCTATAGGAGAAGTGCATTTTCGGCACCGGAAAGGAGTGGAAATTAACTCAGACTGAGTTAAAACCGCTCGTTTTAAGAGTGTAGGACGCAGATTGTTTTCTTTTATTTCTTTTACCCACTCCGAAAAAGAGTGAAATTCACTCCTATAGGAGAAGTGCATTTTCGGCACGGAAAGGAGTGGAAATTAACTCAGACTGAGTTAAAATCGCTCGCTTGTTTTAAGAGTGTAGTCTGTCTGTTTGTCTGTGGATCATGAAAGACCTACTTATACTGCTCGAAAAAATTCGAAATTTTTAATATAGATTCCCTGTAATACTTACGTGTGCACCTGAGGCTTAGTTTTTTCATATTTGATTACGATTTTTTAATTAATATAATTATTTGCAAAAATACGTCATCCACCTGAGAGTGAGAGACCGAAACTGGGGCTTGAACACACATGGGCCGGGCCGAAACAGGGGCTTGACGTCATCCGTAGATAAACATGAAATCCAGTAAGAAGAGCCGTTAAAAAATTGAAACAAATTCGATTTCTACTTTTAATTTTCAATTTGAAAGAAACTTTAGCGCGAACAAAAGTTAAGTATAAATACGAAATATCAAGAGGTTTTAATTTGTAGGAATGTTATTTGACTATCATTATTTTATATTATTTATTTATTGTAGAATGATTACCACATTTGGGTTGTTAAATTTTAAATATTGCCATAGGTCGCAAATGAGCAGACCGACCATTTTATTACAGCTGTGTCAAAAACAAATCACCGTTATTAAAGGTTAAACCGTGCGACGCCGGGTTTAGACGTGTGCTATAAAATGACTAAAAAACTTAATACAAATAGCGTCTCCGCTCTATTTACGCTATTTTTAACATTGTTGTTTCACTTGAATATGGAGCTTACTGTATCCTATCTCACATGGATTGTTTTGGTTGCAGACAACATTTTAAAGCTTTGCTGTAATGCCACTTTCGCTTCATGGAGTAACTTCACACCGAATTTATGGAGTAACTTTACACAATGAAGGAGTATATTTCGTAAAGTCAAGTAGCAGCTGCCTAAATTTTCACGGACTAACGTTACACCTATTTTGTGGAGTAACGTTACACAATGAAGGAGTATATTTCGTAAAGTCAAGTAGCAGCTGCCTAAATTTTCACGGACTAACGTTACACCTATTTTGTGGAGTAACTTTACACAATGAAGGAGTATATTTCGTAAAGTCAAGTAACAGCTGCCTAAATTTTCACGGACTAACGTTACACCTATTTTGTGGAGTAACGTTACGCAATGAAGGAGTATATTTCGTAAAGTCAAGTAGCAGCTGCCTAAATTTTCACGGACTAACGTTACACCTATTTTGTAGAGTAACGTTACACCGCAAAATTAACTCTCTGCGTAAACTTCTCTTGTGTGAATTCACTCCGTAAATTCGGTGTAATGTTACTCCAAGAGCCTGGAGTTAGCTAGGCTTCTACTGAAGTAACGTTAGACACTGTGGTTTTACGGTGAAGCTTACAATTGTGTCACTAAGCCACATATTGCTATTTCAAATTATACAAATTTCGTGACAAAATTCATATTAATCCTATAGCTCTATTTCAACCAGCCATTAGAAACTTCTATTAAAATAAGTTACGTTAAATTAAGTATTCAATATACAATGTGAATAAGGATTAGAGCTTTAATTAATTGTCCATATTTGTTTCTATATTTTTTTGTTAGAAACTTTCTCTGCGTTATTTTTGTTGCCGAGTAACATAGGTAAGGCACGTCATAGGTATAGCATTATCGGATTTCTTAGATCTTGACTGGGGTGGGGAGCACAGTTGGTAAGGGGCTTGCCTTGCAGGCGAAACGTTCCAGTTTCAAGCCTGGGTACACTGTTAAAAATAATAGTTCAAGGCTTCAAGGTTGAACCAAATTTCGGTTCAAAGTTGCTGCAACCATGATTTGGTAGTCTGTTGAACCATAAAACGGTATTTTCAAATTGCGTAACTATGGTGAGAGATTGAACCATATGCGGGATTTTTCCAACGCGTAACTATAGTGAAAGAAACCATAATATGATGCATTCCCAACGCGAAACTATAGTGAAAGGTTGAACCATATGCGGGATTTTCCCAACGGGTAACTATAGTGAAATGAACTATAATATGATGCATTCCCAACGCGAAACTATAGTGAAAGGTTGAACCATATGCGGGATTTTCCCAACGGGTAACTATAGTGAAGTGAACCATAATATGATGCATTCCCAACGCGAAACTATAGTGAAAGGTTGAACCATATGTGGGATTTTCCCAACGGGTAACTATAGTGAAATGAACTATAATATGATGCATTCCCAACGCGAAACTATAGTGAAAGGTTGAACCATATGCGGGATTTTCCCAACGGGTAACTATAGTGAAATGAACCATAATATGATGCATTCCCAACGCGAAACTATAGTGAAAGGTTGAACCATATGCGGGATTTTCCCAACGGGTAACTATAGTGAAATGAACTATAATATGATGCATTCCCAACGCGAAACTATAGTGAAAGGTTGAACCATATGCGGGATTTTCCCAACGGGTAACTATAGTGAAATGAACATAATATGATCATTCGCAACGCGAAACTATAGTGAAAGGTTGAACCATATGCGGGATTTTCCCAACGGGTAACTATAGTGAAATGAACCATAATATGATGCATTCCCAACGCGAAACTATAGTGAAAGGTTGAACCATATGCGGATTTTCCCAACGGGTAACTATAGTGAAATGAACCATAATATGATGCATTCCCAACGCGAAACTATAGTGAAAGGTTGAACCATATGCGGGATTTTCCCAACGGGTAACTATAGTGAAATGAACTATAATATGATACATTCGCAACGCGAAACTATAGTGAAAGGTTGAACCATATGCGGGATTTTCCCAACGGGTAACTATAGTGAAATGAACCATAATATGATGCATTCCCAACGCGAAACTATAGTGAAAGGTTGAACCATATGTGGGATTTTCCCAACGGGTAACTATAGTGAAATGAACTATAATATGATGCATTCCCAACGCGAAACTATAGTGAAAGGTTGAACAATATGCGGGATTTTCCCAACGGGTAACTATAGTGAAATGAACCATAATATGATGCATTCCCAACGCGAAACTATAGTGAAAGGTTGAACCATATGCGGGATTTTCCCAACGGGTAACTATAGTGAAATGAACTATAATATGATGCATTCCCAACGCGAAACTATAGTGAAAGGTTGAACCATATGCGGGATTTTCCCAACGGGTAACTATAGTGAAATGAACCATAATATGATGCATTCCCAACGCGAAACTATAGTGAAAGGTTGAACCATATGCGGGATTTTCCCAACGGGTAACTATAGTGAAATGAACTATAATATGATGCATTCCCAACGCGAAACTATAGTGAAAGGTTGAACCATATGCGGGATTTTCCCAACGGGTAACTATAGTGAAATGAACTATAATATGATACATTCGCAACGCGAAACTATAGTGAAAGGTTGAACCATATGCGGGATTTTCCCAACGGGTAACTATAGTGAAATGAACCATAATATGATGCATTCCCAACGCGAAACTATAGTGAAAGGTTGAACCATATGCGGGATTTTCCCAACGGGTAACTATAGTGAAATGAACCATAATATGATGCATTCCCAACGCGAAACTATAGTGAAAGGTTGAACCATATGCGGGATTTTCCCAACGGGTAACTATAGTGAATTGAACTATAATATGATGCATTCCCAACGCGAAACTATAGTGAAAGGTTGAACCATATGCAGGATTTTCCCAACGCGTAACTGTAGTGAAAGGAACCATAATGTGATACATTCGCAACGCGAAACTATAGTGAAAGGTTGAACCATACTTATTTTTGTGTGTATTCATGAATTAATAATGTATTAAATAATATTTGTATCAGGATGTCACTCACACAGTACATTTTTAATAATGCATGTAAATTAAATATAAACTTCATAAATATTTATTTTAATCTTTAAACAAAGTAAAGAAAATAGTTATATTAAATAAAATAAAAGAACACTGGTGAAAAAAAACCCAGTACTTTGTAACACTATTTTCAATATTTTGTATTTAAAAAATATTTTAAATACTATTCTAATCAACATTACATACCTATTATTAAAAACTATTTTCTAAATTATTTTAAAACAAGAGAACTTAGCTAAAGGATTTTTTAGTGGAATTATTTTAAAACATTTTTAATATAACTTGAGTATTTTCTTTACTTTGTTTAAAGGTCATATTGAAATAACATGCAACATAAAAAATTTATTGAGTGACATCCTGATGCAAATATTACTTCATATTTTATTAAATCATGAAATTTCACAATTTAAAACTAAACTTTTAAAATATTTCATTAAATAACTATTTTCTATTTAATGCCTTTTTAAATTTATTAGGTTTTCAGGTAATTTCTCTATAAAGTAATAAGTATGAGGTAAGTAGTAGAACATAGAAAACAATACAAAAAACTAACAAAACATTTTATTTATTAAGATTGAGTTCTACAAACATAACATCACCAGTGAGGCTTGCTAAATTTCACAACCGTTGTGAGTCAACCTTGTATCTTTGATTGCAAGGCAGAGGGGAAACATTTAGTCATGATGTTGTTACTATTGTGCTTTTATTTAGGTACATTGGAAATATTTATTACACATTATTTACATTAGTTTTTTCCACAAAGTCTGCACCTTGCATGGCAGAGAATGAATACACTGGTATTGCAGTAAGTTCAAGAACAATCAGGATTTAGACTACAAGCTAGAAGGAAAAAACCTTATTGAAATCAAAGGCAACGCGAAAGACGAGCTAAGTGGGAACACATTAAATGGTCCGAAAATCAATGGAAGCAAGTAATCTGGAGCGATGAGAGTAAAATATCTCTCTTTGGTAGAAAATACGTGAGACGCCGAGTACACTCTTAAAACAAAAGAGTGAAATCCACTCCTATAGAAGAAGTGCATTTTCGGCACGGAAAGGAGTGGAAATTAACTCAGACTGAGTTAAAACCGCTCGTTTGTTTTAAGAGTGTAGGTGAAGCACTTCATCCTGATTGCATTGAAGCAACTACAAAAAAACGCAACAAATGTCCTGATTTGGGCGCCTGAAGATATTGTGGGCCGAATTCAAGTGATAGATGGCTTCCTGAATGCCAAAAAATACATCGAAACTGTCCTGAAACCAAAATTGATACCTTCCACAAGGGATCTCTTTTCCAACAACGCACCATTTATTTTTCAACAGGATCCATGTCACACAGCAAAATTATGCAAAGCATGGTTTCAAAATAAAGACATATATCTATATATTACCATAGCCAGTTTGAGGCCGGAATCAAGCAGTTCCCAGACTGCCCCAACTGTCGTGGAAGTGCTCAATAAGCCAGCCCCGAAAACATACTCCATTGCCTCGGTTTGACGTAGAAGGACATCAACGACGACCCACTTTTATTTTTGGACTTTCTCAGGGTCACAAACATTATGGAACTGGTCTCATTTTGACCCAGGGATATGTAAAAAAAAAAAACACAGCCAGTCAGCAGCCCTGATCTCAATCAAATTGAAAATTTGTGACGACGTTTGAAAATTCTCGTACGAAAAAAACGCCCATCGGATAAAAGACAACTTAATGAAGCTATAATTGATTCTTGACACAATGTATTTACGAAAGATGAACTCCAAACACTCGTTCACTCCATGAAAAGACGCTGTGAAGCTGTCTTAAAAAATAAGGGTTATCCTACTGAGTATTGATTGTGTAAAAAAAATGCAAATCTAAGATAGATCTTACTATTAGTTGCATAACTTTTTTTGTAATACAGATATTGTAATACTGTATTTATTATTAAATTCTACATTAAATTTCTTTAAATTTGATATATAAACGTTTGTATTTAAGTGAAACCTAATATATTCTACAAGCACACAAAGTTGAAAAACACGAAACTTTCAAAAAATCTCCACACTTTTGGCCACCACTGTACATAAAAAATCTTAGAAAATTTCAAACCTCTAAATACAATAGAAAAATGTAAGTTAGAATTTTTAAATATTTAGCCTGAGTTCGTATACTAGTGGTGCACAAAATTGTATTGGAATAAGGTCTACTATGCATAGATTTTTTTTTTAAATGTTGAATTCAATATTTTTTTTTTTTTTTTTTTTTTTTTGAGATTTTCCGTATAAATATATGTTACTTTTTTACTGTAGCTCACATTTTAAAATCCATACACAATTGTCCAATAAAAAGTTCTAAAAACGAACAACAAAAGTTTGGGGGAGTTATTCTTAAAATTAAAAGAGGAGTAGCGTTTTAAAATTTTAACTTGAAAAAAAAAATGAAAAAAATACTTGTAAGTTATTTTGTTAATGCTGGGAAATGTTTAGTTAGAGTAAACATTATATGAAATCAGTATAATTAACAAGTTTATGTTATTATTGCTAAAAATAATATTTTGTGTACCGTTTCCCCTTAAGGCATCACCCGCAGCGAAAGCGTCCATTATTCTAAATTACGAGCACTTATGTGGTTGATTTGCAGTATAAAATTATCATTTCCAACCAGGTTGTTCCGAGGTGTAAACACATGATCGCGGAAGCAATTATCCACAATTAATCCCCTTTATCACTATCAATTGGAATAAAGTATAACTTTTTATGAAATCACCTGTTGAAGAGATGACAATTTACCATAAGAATGAGGCTCGTCGCTGCCTTAATTTAGCCTTCCGTGAGTGGCAACAATCAGAAGAGGGCTGTCACGTGACGGCACAGAGTAAAGAAGAAGGTGAAGATGCTTGGCGAAAAAGAAAAAGTGAAGCCGTCATTAGGTCGCCAAGCAACCCTAGTAAGCCCAAACAAACCGCGCATTCCATGTTAGTTCATGCTGAAACGTTTTTATTTCTTAAAAAGCGTTAAAAAGCGTCAGTCCCACAGAGCTAATGCATTAGTTTTGGAATCATAACTTCCGCAGAAGCATTTCTTTGCCCTGTTAGCCCCCCAGGTATGGGAATCAACATAACACCGAAATGAAACAAATTTGAAACGAAATGTTATCGAGTTATTTAATTATATATTTTTGAAGTTTTAAAATGCCCAAAATATCCAGCGGAAGGCGACACTATTAAAAAACTTTATCCATTAATAATTAAATAACCGGATGTTACTTTCTTTTCAATTTTGTTTTAAATGGATGTTACGATGATTCCCATATCTGGTGAAAATGGGATAACATGGCAAAGCAATACTTCTGCGAAAGCTGTGATTTAAAAACTAATACATTAGCTCTATGGGAGTCCCTCTTAATTAAAAATCAAATAACTGACTGTTTGCGCAGTTGTAGACTGTAGTACGAAATCTGAATTTATATACAGGACTATAGTAATTTCTTTCACAGGTGAGAAAAATGTGTTGTTTATTTTTTAGTTTGAATTATCGTCGTACTAGAGCTACGCGAGGGCTATTGGCGAGGGGCGTCATATTGAAAAATGCGTTGTAATAGGAATGCTCCAGAAGATGCAACGCGTTTGTTTTCATTTTTCTCCGTACTGCAATTTCATTGGTTGATTCGGTTTCACTCTTAAAATGACGGATATAGATGAAAAGAAACATTTCTTTCCATGGCAGCTTTCGTTAACAAATGTTATGAACAACCAACATCACAGTAAAATTGTAGCATTTAAAAATTGAATAAGTAAAATATTCTAAGCAAACTCATTATTGAATACCAAAACAAAATTAATTCCAGACAACACATAAAAACAAACCGTTGGAGCTATTACATTTCATGACGTGGAACAATCCCCTTTTAGTCTCTGTTAAAGAGTCAAAAATTGACAAGTCAATGTAGTAATCTTGCAAGATCTGCTGTAGAATAGCGCCAAATACTTCACCGAGAGCGTTTGTTTGGGCTTACTACAAGGCGATCGATGGCCTCACTTGGCTGACCAGTTGTTGTGTTGGTTTTTGGGCGGCAGCATTTTCGTCTTAGCTCTATGCGTGCCTACGCGTGTTTCGGGCGGAGTTGTTCCTTCCTTCTGCTGTCGCTCCATGTTTAATTACCGGGGATTGAATCAATGATTCTTATTAGAAAAGGCTAGCAATGTTTAGGTGTTAAGTGTAAATAGCAGAAGGTCGTTGTATTTAATAATTTTTCTTCACCACCTTTTAAGTTCGAGTAAACCTTCCGTCAAATGATGGTAATTTTGTGTCTGGGAATATACGATTCATGTTTGAAGGCACGTGACCTAGTCAGATAAGTATTGTGAAAAGTCTGCGAAAAGTTTTAGAGTTCGAAGAATCCTCATTTTTTTTAAATGGTGGGTGGCTTTGTTTTGGTAGATTATACCTTTTGCAGACTCGTCCTATTCGCCAGAACTGAAAGCCATTTTTAATAGCACCCCATCTAGGCGGCTCTCGCTACCCATTTTGTTGCTCACATTAAAATGAATCTTATCTCTTTGTGGAAGTATGCCGAGATTTAATTTTGCCAAGATAATCCAAGCCAAATGGGTGCTCAAGGGATCCGGGTCATTCCTGAGAAAACGTACAATTTGAGGCGAAAAATCTCGAAAAAAAAATATTCATGAAAGTTTTTGAAACTTTGGATTTTAGTTGCCCTTAGATACTATATTGAAACTATAACATCGGTCAAGATCATACAATTAATTTTCTCATTAAAATTTAACATTAAAAATTTGGCTTTCCACGGACATGACTCTCTAGCCACGGACATGACTACCCATGCCACGGACATGATAAATGATACATGTATTTAAATTTCTAGAACCTATTTATAATTAAGAATAAAATATTTAATATGTACAGCATATTTGTATAAAACTCAAAGTAAAATAAGTCAAAAGTGCATGAAAATTTTATTTGTACGATAATACGATATAACGTGATAGTTACTGAAGGTAAATTCACTTCAAAATAATAATTGATAATAACTGATGAATTGATAATAATTTAACAAATGTTTTTAAATCTATTGAAGTTTTCACTGAAAGCGTGACGCCGATCTACTGTTGGAATTGATAATACTTTGATTACATCCATCAACCATACAAACATCGTCATCATCGGGATAAACAAATTTTTTCCCATCCTTTCTCATTAACTTTATTTCCAATTCTTCGTTTGGATTGATAACGGATCCAATATAATGCCGGATCATCTTCTTGTGGCAAAACAAGACAAAATCATCTTTCTGTACTGAAACTTCATTATCATCAGATTCATCTGCTAAAAGTTAAGGAACTGAAAATTGCACTTTAAGAACAAATATAATTAATAATGTGTTTTTATTACATTACTTTTAGGTAAGCGCATAAATATGAAACTTTAATTGTAAATTGAAACTTAAATAAAAATATATAAGTAATAAAGGATACATATATCAGTTTCAATATACATCTGCCCAATAAGATAGTGGGTACATATACTAGTGGAACATTTTAAGCAGGTTAATCTTCTTGCTTCTAGATAATTTTTTTCATTTTGGACCATCTAATTTGATGGATTTTGAGAATTCCTTTAAAATTGGGCAGGTTTGTGGGAATTCTGTCAATTCGTTCTATTCTTCTTCTTTTACTATGGATATATTTATTCCCTGGCAATATTTTTTCATATGGGTAGCAAGAGTTTCAATGTTGTTGATGTCAGTGCCTCTAGCAACTAGACTGTTAGCTTGACGTTTGAGGCAGCCCCCAACTCCGTCTGGTGCACCTTTTCCATGTCCCGCTTCTGAAAAATGCCAATGAAAACCATTGAGGTTCAGGTTTTTAATGAGAAATTTGACTGACAAAACAAACATTTTCCGATTGCGATACTGATTACTAGGTCCATCGCTTAAAAAGTGCAATGTTTCTAGAGTTTTTTTCTAGACGATTTTTTTCACTTCTTCTAGCACAGGTTGCAGATGGGCGCATATTGCTGAGGAGTTATGTCTACGGTCTTCTGACAATGTACAAAATGACTTACTTTTCATAACACCATCTTCATTGCAGAAGTACAAAACTACAGTGTGTAGCGATACTTGTTCCCTTGATCCCCCAAAGTGAAAAGATTGAATTTCTTCACTGAATTTCATGTTATAATTTTCTGAAAAGTCAATGTGTAAGAGTGCTTCATTCGGCTTCACATTTTGTTTAATTTGTTTTATGGCAGAATATTGATGTTTCATATTATTTAAGTGCATCGGAAAAATGTTTAGCAAATTTTTGAAAACTAAAACTAGGTTTTTTTTGTGCCGGTGATTACTTCCTTAGACGTTTTCTCTACTACCTTTTTCTTTCCTTTAATTGACACTTCTTCCTTCTTCTTTATCCACTGTTGATATGACACAGTGTCTGTATCGTCAATTTCTCGAAAATTTATAGATTGTTCCTTACAATCTTGGCAATTGCGTTCTAAGCACTTTTGCCTTGATTTTCCTTCGCATGTTATGGCTGCCAAGATTTCATCAGGAGATTTTTCAGAGATCATATCTAACTTGTGGAGTTTTGCTACTATTAAACTCATGTTGGAATGTAGTTTGCATAAACACGTTTCTCGGTCTTGACAATTTGGAATCAAAATCCAAAAGGGTCTCAAATTGTAGAATGATGAATAGCTCAAATCCTTGTGTTCTTCAAAGCAAGAAATAAACTTCGGGTGTAAATTTAAAAGAGAGTCATTGATATAACGTCTTTGCATTTTCCTTTTTCCTCTTGTAATCGTTTCTTTTTTCCCAGCACCAAGTCTGGAAACTTCATCTTGTTCAAAAAATTCTTGTGTGTTTTTTTTGTAATCTAAACTTTGAAATTAGAGAGCGATTGCCTTCTCTGTCGGATTGATTAGTAGCTTTACGTGATGTCATGTTCCTAATTCTTGCAAGTACCTTGTATTTCTTCACGATTTTGCCGCTTAGTACTCTTGCAAAACTTTTTCTTTCTTTTTCTTCAACATATATAGTTTCTTCGTATTTGTTTCTGCAAAACTTCACTGAATATTAAACGATGTTTTATCTCTGCAGATGCAGCTTTTTTTTTCATTAGATTTTCCACCACTGTTCTTGGGGATGCTTCTGTATTCTGTTCTTCTTTAGTCCTTTGCAATCGTTTCCGGTATCTGTATATTCGTTTTTGTAATTTTTTATTTTCTTCTTCTAAATCCAAGATTTTCTTGGCCGATTCGTAGTTATTTCTTCGCCTGGTTCTCTTTCCACTTAAAACCCTTGAAGTTGAAGCAGTGGCAGTGATGCCTGTTACATCTGTACCTACTTTTATTGGTTTCCATTTGTCGTCTGTTACGATAATTTTGTGTGGAGATCCTCCATTGTTTTCTTATTTTTCTTTGCTCTCGTGCAGACATTTTAGATATGGATTTTCTTTGAGCCTTCTTTCTTTCCCTGTCTTTTTTCTTTTTCTCTTCATGTTTTTCTTGATTTAATTGAAGTTTTTCCCTAGCTTCCCTCATGTAAATTTTATTTGCAAATCTTCGTTCAGCAAGATATTTTTCTGTTTTCTTTTTCTTTTTTGTGGGAGGCATCTATCCTGTATCAAAAATATAAGCAGCTTAAATATTGGCAAATTCCATGTAACTGTAGTGTAAGTCACAATTGCAAATAGTAGAGATACACGCTTTTTAAATTTGAAAAATAAAACAAATTAAATAAAACAAGTTACATTGTTCAGTTTTAATAAGCGTAGATCAGCTATTCAGCTAATTTTTTTTCATTCAATGTTAGAAGTTGTAGAGATAATTACTTTTTACAAACGTGACTTACATTACAGAAAGAATAATTTTGCATGGAATTAACCTTATATTTGAGGATGATTTCGAAATAGTAGTCTAAATTATTTATAAAATATCAGTCAAGAAAAATTTTTAACCAATAAGTTGAAATTTAAATGAATAAAAATGTTACGCGAAACTATCTTATTAAGTGCAATTATTAGCTTCCACACTTCGTTTATAACGTAAAAAGTGGAAGGTATTATAATCGTTCAGTTGGTCCACAGAACGAACCGTAAGTCTCATAAAGAAATGGGATACGACAATTTGAAGCAAATAATTAGGCTAGGCTACATACCAAATTTCCTTAAAAAATTTAAAGTAGAAGTGTAATCAAAAATTAAATAACAAATTTAATCTACATTAAAATAACCAGCGACGTTCTATTTAATGACTCTGTAAATAACATTCAAATTCCATTTTTTCAATATTTTCACTGTTGCCATTTCGTTTAACGTACGAGAAACTTTATTTAAAATAAAATAAAAAAATTTGGAAAGAATATTTATTTATTTGATATAATTCATTTTGGATTGTTGTATTACAGTCCTGCACAAAAGTTTAGACACAACACAAATATGATGTTTTACAAATTAGTATTTAAAGAGGAGAATTATTATTTATTACACTTAAACATATGCACATCTATATTCAAAAATATAAATTTAGAAAATGAAAAAAGAAATATATGGCGAAGTTGCTGCAAAGATAGAAAAAATGACAAAAATCCGTTGCACATAAGTTTAGGCACAAATATTTTTTTTTTAATTTTTGGAAACACATGAAAAGTTTTAATAGTTGATAAAGCTTATTCGTTTATTATCAATTCCAAAACACGTTTTTTCATTGAAAGCACAAAGCTTTTTCAGGGTTGCAGGCTTGATATCGTGCCACGCTGCTTCAATAGTTTCTTTAAGTTTAGAAACTTTGGTACACTGCTTTCCATTGGCATATACAACTTTTGTAAGAATTCCCCATACAATTTCTATAGAATAATAGTTGGGGCCATATGTAAGCCAATCGAGAACCGTGATTTTTTTTGGTTCGGAACCAATCTTTCGTTGAGCTGGATGTGCGATAGAGGCGTTGTCTTGTTGAAATTTCCAGTTAGGCCCACATAAAAACTCCCCCAACATTTACAAATTACTCTCGAGGGTTTCCTGGTATTTTTCAGAGTTTTGCTTACCCTTTGTAAACGCTGGGGAAGTCTGGTCGTTTACAGAAAATCCTCCCCAAACCATCACTGACCCTCCGCCTTGACTTCGGCTAAACTAAGTCACAGGACCTTTACGAAGATCATGCCAGTAGTAAAAAAACCTGTCGGAGCCATCCAGGTTCCATTTTCTTTTTCGTCAATAAAGATTTTTTTGATGATTACCTCTAGCCATTTATCCCTATATGACGTGTGCTCCTGAGCCCCCTGAGCGTCTTTGTGATGAGACTGCAACCGCGGCTTACGTTTAAATTTAGATTTTGTTTTAAATCCACATGCCACAATTCTTCTACGTATAGTTTCTCGGGAAACCTTGTTGGCAATTTCAGTTTTAATCTGGTTTGCAGAGCAATGTCTGTTTGAAGCAAGTTTCCTAATTTGCCTTTCATCTCGTTTGCTGGTCGCCCTGGTTCTTCCAGACCTTGCTTTTGCCTGGTATACATCATCACATGCCTAAAACTATATAAATACATCTTTTGTATCGGTTCAGTTCAAGTAAAATATCAGAAACTGATTTACCTTGGCTTTTTAATTTCTAAATTCTTATAGCCTCGGCAAATGAAAATTGCTTTGACTTAGGCATCATTATAAGCAGTAAAAATATTCCAATCCCTTTATAGCAGCTTTGAGACACTCCCCTTTGATAACACAGTCACTTCCGCTCAAGAATTTGCATAAACATTATATTTGTGTCTATACTTTTGGGGCATGGCAATTTTGCAAAATTTCGACTTGTTGATGTTAGACAATTTTATTTAATTTTTCTGAATTTCTTTTTGTTACCCTTTTTTCTTACGAGTTTAACAATATATATTAAAAAGAATTTAGTGGGAATTAATGAATACTATCGATATTTTCATGAATTCCTTCTGTGTCTAAACTTTTGTGCAGGACTGTATCACAATCGAGTTTTTTTTATGGTTCATTATATGTATGAAGTATGATATATGTATGAAGAAAGATGCATAGAGAATTCTAACTTAGCATAAAAAAAATATGCAAAGTTTCGCTAAAATTTTATGCAAAGTTTCGTTAAATTTTAAAGCAACAATTTTACAAATTATATATTTTTCGAAATGTAAATTAATTTAACAAACGATAAATAATAACTGAATTTTCGAAAGAGAAATGTAAATGGGAAATTGTGGCAACTCAAAGATATTTATTAAAAAAATTACATGATTATTCTTTGATTTTCAAACAAATTTAGCAAACAATAAAGTCTAATTATTAAATCTGCAAAAGAAGATTAAATAAAATAGTTGATTTTGGCGTTTAAAAGTTTGAATTAGAACTAGCTAAAGGCCCTGTTTGGCGAATTTCCTTCTGAAGTGTTGTGTGTCTTGCGTTGAGCACAAATTTTGCGTGGAAGCGGTTTAAGTGACAGATTCTGTAATAAAACAAACTTGTTCAGTATACAATTACTATTAAATTATTGTAGAATCGATCTATAGCAGTAGTAATTTTGATAGAAGTCTTTATTTAATAATGTTAAGTTTCATTTAGAAAGTTATAATCACCAACAATAAAATAAAAAAAATTATAAATATATTTCACTTTAGTATTATTTTAAGCTTTAAAACTTTATTATATTAGTTTAAATGTGCAATATAGTGTTATTAAATGCATTTTACTTATGTTAAACCAATTTATTCTAATATTTATTAAGAAGTCATGTCCGTGGATATATAAGTCATGTCCGTGTATCTTAAGTACACGGATATGACAGTACACGGACATGATGAAATCGCACCTAAGGGCTCACGGACGCAAAAATTTTAGGCTTAAGAGAATGAAACATGCAAACTGAACTTATCAATTTTATTTCTTTCTATATATAAGAAATTAGAAGTCAAAATCATTGACTTACCTTCTTATATTATGTCCACAGAAATGACCGTATGATCTTGTCAACGCAGGTATTTTAACTTGAAATAACTTTTTGTCTTCGGTAGAGGTCAAACTATCAATGTAGCACAACGTGTAACGTTCATGATTGAAAACTAATAAGACTGAAACATAGTACTGTTGCCATCTCTAGATTCTTATACATGCTAAATTATACGTTGTACACGGACATGACGAAAATCTGTGGGACATTTTATATGCATAGAATTTATACATTTATATTATTTATAATGATTTTATTTTGTGTTCTGTATGTTCTAGCAGTACCAATTTAAATAAAAAACAACATTTATTATAAAAAATAGGAATTTAATTGGTATTTACCAACCAAAATAGTGCGCGGACATGACGGTGAGACAGCCCACGGACATGATTTGTCATAGTCTGTGTACACAGATTTGTACACAAAATAATTACTTTTTTGAATTGTTTCAACACTAGCAAGTAGATAAAATATTCCTTATCTTAATTTATTCAAGTGGAAGCATAATTTTTCTTCATGTGAAAGATATCTTGCGGGGACATGTTTTTGTACGTTTTCTCAGGAATGACCCATCCACAGAGAATCTTTTAACATAGTGACTGGGCGACACTAATGTCGCCCAGTGAAAGAAAAATGTCGCCTAGTAATATGAAAATCAAATCACTGGGCGACATTGAAAGAAACCGTATTTTCTCAAAAATCCCATCCGTTATATCATAAATTGTATTTAAAAAAAGCATTTGAAATTTAACAAAAATGGGCAAGTTGTAGCCAGTTGTTGTTTATCAGATATTGCTCATTCATTACAACCCTATGAGTGACTAAACAGGAAAACTTTTCAGCAACCAAGATGGTCTACAAAACTTTTTTCCCCCTACCCTTTCAGCCTGGGTGCTCTCATGGTGTTTGTTCATGTGGCAGGCCCCCGGACATGCCCCCTGTTGGAGAATTTATTGAGTTATAAGATAAGGCTATTACTCGCTGACCGACAAGAAGCTGGGGGATGATTTTTATGAAGGAGGAAGGTGGACAAAAGACAGGCAATTATCACGTGTCGATTCTCAGTATTTACTGTATCACACATTGATGTCTTCGTTTTTTCCAATCAGTTTAACTTATCTGAGACTGAAAGTGGGAGCCTATTTGTAGTAAACAAGCTTCGTATTTTCATCGCTGTTTTTGCCTTGCTTTTTTAATTGGCTTGGTACAAAAGCAAATGTGATTTTCTGGGAAGGGGATCGTAGTTACATTTTTTGGTAAAAGTTTCTGATCTGAGAAAACATCATAAAAGTCACTCGAATAGCTATGGGAACTTGAAAATGGCCAACTGATGAGGGTGGGTGGTCAATAGATCTTAGGTGTCATTGTACAACATTGTCTTCTAAAGTAAACACACAAAATTTTGCTCTGATCTTATTTTCACTTAAATTTAGCCTTCCTTTTATGTTGGATATTTTTGTTTTGAGGTACGTTTTTATGCTGTTTATGTATTTATTTTATCTATGTATTTTTTTTCTAATTTTGGTTTTTAAAAGTTGCATAAACGTTTGAGGATTAAGAAGGGGGATATATGTGAATTTTTAAAAATTTTTACTTCAAATTATCGATAAAATTACATTTGATTTTAAGTAACAATTATAATGCATCAATAAAGCTTGAAGAAGAATTTAGTTTTTATTATTTAATTTTTTTTTTAATTTGCTAGGACCTGTGAAGTTTCTATAAAAATATTTATTAGTGTTTCACGACGCAGACTTCCTATTTCATCCAAATATTTTAATTCGTTAAAAAATTAAACCCAACATTTTATTTAAGATATTATTCCACAAATAATTTATTAACATATGAATTCGTTTTTATTCCTTTATATAATTTAAAATATTCATAGTCAATTGTAATCTGTAAAATAAATATAGGGACGATATGTGTACCTAGGGTCGGATTGTTTCAAATGCCCATAAATCTACTACTGAGCTGATTTAGAGTTTGTAACAACAGGTATCATAAGACCAATTAGTTCTTATTGGAACTATTTTATATGCTTAAAAAACAAATATGGAGAAATAAGACTTTAAAAAAAAGTCAAAAATGACCCTAGTTTTGCACTCTAACTATTTTTAACTCATCAATGTAAAAACAAAACATACAAATGTTATTTAAATCAATCAGTGTGTTACGAAATATTAAAAAAAAAAATAATTTATAAATGATACGGAATCAACATTTTCAGAGATCAATGCCTTAAATCTGAACATGCATTGTTCCGCTAAATTAACAAAAAATCTTAGTTTAGGCAATTTAAATTACATTTTATTTATTATTTACTTAAATAACCACCCTTTTTTTGTAAACATATTTGTTTTGGAAAAAATATTGTTAGTAAGATAGTTTTGTGGCACTTCATTTACATATGTTATTATTGCAACATCAAAATATAGATATTTTTAAAAAAGTAATCTTTATGTAAAAACTAAACATTACACTTCTGTAGATTCACTAATGCCATCTACTGTGTATAAGTACATCATCCGTAGATTTGAAAAAATCAATTTTGTTGCATAATTTTTCAAATGAATTATGACGCAAAAATTATATCGTGACAGGGACTTCCTTAAAAAGTTTTTTTGCAGAAGAAAACGGCATATAATATTTTTGTATATTACTGAATTTAATGAGGTTTTTTTTTGGGTCCTCAAGAAAAATTTGCAATCATTTCTCAAGAAAATATATAAGTTACTAGCTTTATAAACCCGGCGTTGCACGGGTGTACCCTTAATAACGGTGATTGTTTCTTTTTATGTAAACATTTATTTCATACCAATTGATCCCTTCTCCACTGGTCAGCACTCCATCGGTATATTATAATTTCCTACAATTCTAATATCAGCATTAATTTTTAAAAATAGAAGTTCGATTCGATTGCATCCAGGCCCTTCTAGAAGTTAGAGGGTTTTCTCATAGGCCGTATTGAAATTGTCAAAATAGCATAAGGGCCAGTTTCTATTTGCCCTCTTACACCCTAAAATGCCCAAAATATGGTAAACATTCCACTCCATATTCGACTACTCGACAGGGCCGGGGAGCGCAGTCGGTAACGGCGTTCGGCCGTGCATGCGGTAGGTCCCAGACTCGGGTCCGGGCATCGTCAAAATAACTGCTGACCTATAAACGGCCCATGCAGCCAAAAATGTCATGTGTCCCGCATAATACCCCATGGTTCTAAATTAAGAAGCCCGTGGCCAATAGCCCTCGTGTATAGCTCTAGTGAGACAATAATTCGAAACTAACCTTAACCCATACAACTGGATGCAAATAGTGAATGAATAGATGAGTGAGTGAGTCAGTCAGTCAGGACTTTGCCTTTTATATATATATAGAGAGAGATAGGAGTACTATTCATGTATTTAGACTCTAGAGTATATTTTAAAATAGAATTTTATGTAATAAGTATTGAGTTACTGTATATACATTTTTTTTCTCTCATTTATACAAACTATTTCCCTCCTAAGTTTTGTTATTGTCTACTTTTAGTTTTTTTTTTTTTTAAGGAGTATTATTCTTCAAGAAAATATAATGTAGAAATGTTATTCGGGATTATTTTATTATTTAGATAATATTGTAAAATAGTAAAAGAGACTGTTTTTATGTTTATTTCTTTGTTTTATGTTTATTTTTTTGTTTTATGTTTATTTTTAAGAAAATATATGTAATAGAAGTACCATTCAAGATTATGCAGAGGATATTGTAAAATAGATAGCTACGCATTTCTATTTTTTTCATTTCAATTTCTATTTTATTTTTCTATATTTATTATTTTATTTCAATTTATATATTTAGTTGATTACAAATCACAAAATATTTTTTCGCAATCAATGAAATTTTCAAGTTGGATTATCTTGAAATGACGAGCCCCTTTTCCTATTACACAACGATCCTCCCCCCCCCCCCCCCAAAAAAAAAAAAAAAAAAAAAAACCTTTTACATGCAATGTCGCCCAGTGAAAAATTCTTAAAAGATTCACTGCCCATCCATGCTCATATAAGAATGCGTGTCGACGATTTTTCCTATCTGGCTGACTCAGGCGAGCACGTATTACCCCATAGTTACTTAGCCGACTGAAAAGTTTTGTGAAAAGTTGGCGAAATATTTTATGTAAATTTGATGAATTCTTAAAATTGAGACTTTCGTTTCTGAGGTTAGTTTGAAAAATCGTCGCACTAGAACTACACAAGGGCTATTTGCGATGGGCGTGGTAATGTTGTAATTTGGAACCACAGTCAAGTGACGAGCCGACACCTGAGTAGGAACCCAAAGCAGCATTCGAGAGTGACATCGTACGGCTTCGGAGTATATTTGAAGTGCACTCCCTCTACACGTTTCGTTATATATTTCTTGGCTGCTCTGGCCGTTTATAGGAAGGCAGTGAGGTAGGTAGGTTGTTACATGTATTTTCCGACTTGTGTGCTTGATCGCGCCTATAAACCTAAGTCACGTAAGACAGACACAGACAGAATTTTAACTGACACAGAAAGAGGAAGTACAACCAGGGCGAAGGCGGGAATTGAACCCTCAACCGGTACCGTGCCAAACCTTGGGACCTTCCGCATGCAAGGTAAGCGCCTTAACCAACTGGGCTTCCTCAGCCCTTTTGCTCTAATCTGAGATCTTAGTTTCAGCAACCCGAAGTATTAGAAACAACGTTCTGTGACGATTTAGGACGCAAAAGTGATGTCTTGTTGTGTTCGAATTTCACTGGTAATAAATTTGTCCCGCCTTTATTTTTCAGGGAATGGTTAAAAGAATATTTTAGAATTTATGTTATTGGTTGAGAAATTGGAGTGACAGATATTTGGTTTTAGGTCATTGCAGGATTCGTGTTCAAAAGTTTCACGTCCCAAAATAGGGTTTCAAAATATAGAAAGCTAAAAGAAACTAAATTAACTAAGATTTCACCACAGGCGTAAAACCCAGCCCCGTATACACACAAAAGAGCGACCCCAAACTATTAGGACTCTCGATAGCTATATAATCGATTCCGATGGAGAGCAGACGCTTTCCAAACATATGATAAAGAGGTTGCTGATTTACTAATGGGGAACTTGCATGTGTCGGGAAATAGCGAAATACCATTTGTAAATGAAACTTCATGCGATTCTAAGAACATCGACATAAATTTTACCTCAATCCGACCATTAGTTTATTTTTAATTAATTTTCAAAGTTTGTGCTTAGCCCCGCCCCTTGAAAACGCTGCCTCTGGCCTTCCCTCCCCGCGTGACGTCAGTAGACCCAACTGGGAAAGCCAGAGATCGGCGGCCGCTGTGTTTTGCGAATGTCACTCTTCCTAATGCTTTTCTTATGGCGTCGAATCCATTAAAGTTAAGTAAATTCTGGAAAATATTAGTGCATATGAATGTTGCAAAGTAACTTGTTGTAATAGTACCACGAAAAAATTACACCAGAAAATATATTTCATCTCCCACAGAACGTTTATAAAGTTAAAAGTGGAAGATTTTAAAAATGCTATATGTCCTTTCGTCACCTAGGGCGCGACTAGAAAAGAAATTTTGGGGTTGGGGTAAGGTTTTTTTGGGGGGGTTGGGGTAGTTGTCGTAAATTTTATTTATATATTTTAATTAATATTACTTTAATTTAAATTATTTTTAATTAAAACTGTTTTTAATTGAAAAAAATATTTTTCAATGTAAATAGAGTTATTCCAATGTTAATAGTTTTTTTTTGCTAATTTATTATTACTAATTATGGACATTAATTAGTTTTTGTTTTACATAACTAATGTTTGTATCATTTAATAAACAATTAATGTTTTATTTTTAAAATAAAAATTAAGTGCGATGAATAGGGAAAAAATCAATTAATTACAGAATGTTTTTATTGAGCATTTAACTTATTAAATAATTTAAATTACTTAATTTGTAGTGCAGAAACTAAACGAATTAAATCAATAATGAAATTAAACAAAATTTCATCACAAAAATTCCATTTAAAATTATATTTTAAATTTGAAAAACCAAAAAATTAATGGACATTTAAAAAGAAAATGGAGATAATTCCAGGTGTAACTGGCACTGTTGAAGGTCCACGGAGGCTAGAAATGATTATGTACACATACTGTATTAAAAAAAAAAGTTTTAGAGAGAGTGAGAGTTGGATAAATTATCTGGCTATTTTTAATTTGATTAAATTTACAAAAGAAGGTTAATGAAGATCGGCAATTTTGGAAACTAAAGTATAAATTAGAAGTAAATGCTGTGTTTTACGAATTTGTTTCCAAGTTTTATAACTCGCGCGTGCGTGACAGAGGTTCTAGGTGATAGTTACTGTTACATACCTACGTGTTGTAGTTTTCCTAAAGATGTAAAAAAAATACGTGTTGACAGTTAGGTTCAACAATGTTCAAAAAGGAAGCAGGTATTTTTATTTTTAATTGTACCATATAACATACTCATGTTTATAAACTAAATTGCTTCTTTGAATTCAAATACAAATTAAAACTAAATTTAAATTATGGAAATAACTGCATTAAGAATGAGAAATATTTTTCATAGTTACAGGGATTGGATGAACTTGTTACGAGAATAATGTACAAAACTTGAATTCTGCGTTCCACATAATTACATAAGAGACAATATATGTGCTCGAACATGTTTGTCGTAACACGGCGTTACAAGTCGTTAAAAAAGCATTTTACTTATATCTAAGTAACTTATAAAATATGTGATTTAATTTAAAAATTGCAATGTGTGTACATTATTATGTGGAATCCCTGTAATAATGAGAAATATTTCCCAATCTTAAACACAGGTATTTCAATCAATTAAATTTAATTTTAATCTACATTTATATTATATAGTTAAATTATAAGTACAAATACATACAATTACATAATATAATTGCATAGAAATTTATTTTATAACATAAGTCTGTTACCATTAAGAATAAAAATAGCATTTCTTTGCAACATTCGTATGCACTAATATTTTCCAGAATTTACATAACTTTAATGGATTCGACGCGATAAGAAAAGCATCAGGAAGAGTGACATTCGCAAAACATAGCGGCCGCCTATCTCTGGCTTTCCCAGTTGGGTCTACTGACGTCACGCGGGGAGGGAAGGCCAGAGGCAGCGTTTTCAAGGGCGGGGCAAATCGCAAACTTTGAAAATTAATTAAAAATAAACTAATGGTCGGATTGAGTTAAAATTTATGTCGATGTTCTTAGAATCGCATGGAGATTATTTTAAAAGAATAAAAAAAAATACATGCAAGTTCCCCATTGTGTTGGTCAAAGAGATTTCGGAGGCAAAAAAGCTTTGTTTTCATCGGTTAACTTATAAAACGGATTAAAACGAAATTTAGAATGAACTATTAATCCCACAAACCTGACAGAGCGCTTATTCATAGCACACCAAAACTGTGTCATTTTACCCTCTTCAAACCTCCACTAAATCGACGCTTTCACCACAGGCTTCATCCGCCCCGTATTACACACAAAAGAGCGAACCCCAGGACAAAGGTCTCTCGATTGCTGTAGAATCGATTACTTTTTTAGCGTTACCTTATAACACATTTTGGAATGAAACAAAAGTTAGAATGGACTATATTAATCCCGCTGACAGAACTTGTTTGTTTATTCATAACACACCAAAAATGTGCATTTTTACCGCTCCAAACCTCCACTAAATTGACGCTACCAAATGTTGAACTCAAATTTTTTCAAAACAACTTGCTAAACATACTTTTAAATATATAATTATTAGAAAAATATTTGTACATAAAGAATATATGGTTTTTGTCAGGAGTGAAGAGGTTTTATTTTCAGCAGTTCGAACCCCAAGTATTAGGACAACGCTCTCTCGATTGCTGAATAATCGATTCTCAAGCGTCCTCACGATTCCCCGTTTAATCGCGGTTCGGCCACAATAGAGCAGATGATGGAGCCTCATTCAAATGAATATTCAGTTGGAGGAGAGTGGAAGGACGGACACACGGAATTACTCCGCGCGAGAAAAAGGAGTGGCCGTGCCCATGGTGTCGTGATTTTTGCATCAGGTGCGTGAAGATAGAGAACTCCAAAAAGCATGGTACTTGCGTACGATTAATTGTAAAACACTCTTCTGCTTAATTGTTCACTGAAGCCCTACTTCATTTTGTTAATGTATTTTATGTAATTGAACAAAAAAAAAAAACTTTGTGATTAATGAATTTCTTCTTTAGAATCACAAGCAGGACATTTTCTTATATTATTAGCTTAAACTATTGTTAAACGTAAACTGTTCGTGGCTTGCACCATACCACACGACTACAATAATACTATATGAAATGAACGTGATGGCATGGAATTACCTTTTTTTTTATTATTTAATACTGTCACATTGATGTTGAACATATCTGCTCACTCTATGTCTACACTTGGCGACAGGCTTCCTCATTTTGTACCGGAGTTAAGAGGGACTGTCAATCCCATAGAGCTAAAGCATTACTTTTGAAATCACAACTTTTGCAAAAGATTTGCTTTGCCATGTTATCCCATTTGCACCAGGTATGAGAATCATCATAACATCCATTTAAAACAAAATTGAAAAGAAAATAACATCCGGTTATTGAATTATTAATGGATAAAGTTTTACAATAGTGTCGCCATCTACTGAATATTGTAGGGTATTTTAAAACTTCAAAAATATACAATTAATCCCTTTGAATAATCTCTTCTTTGTAGTACTTGTGAATAGGAAATTGACGCCTTTCACTCCCGATGATTACAAATGGAATCATCAGGAGTGAAGGGCCTTAATTCCTACGATTTCCGATGATTCCATTTGGAATTATCAGCTGGCGATTTTT
This sequence comes from Oedothorax gibbosus, assembly GCA_019343175.1. Taxonomy (NCBI): domain Eukaryota; kingdom Metazoa; phylum Arthropoda; class Arachnida; order Araneae; family Linyphiidae; genus Oedothorax; species Oedothorax gibbosus. The sequence continues at coordinate 35,077 of JAFNEN010000750.1, read as the reverse complement.
TTCTCACTAAGTTAAACTCACACCTGTTTCAAATAGTATAGATTAAATTTTAAATATATACATTTTTCGATAAAGTTATATTTTCTTTTTGTATTGTTATAGATGAAAGAATCATGTATTTTGAAGAAATAAATAATGTTTGTTTTAGCTAAATGAAAATATGAAATTCATAGTAGAATAAAATTTATTTTGAAACAATTTTATTAAATAAATGGGCCCTAAATTCTTCATGCTTGCATTTTTAAATGTTTAAATATCGAATGATCGAGACATCTAGATTAGGACTTTTGTTCACTGTTCCCCTCGGCCTGATATAAGATATTATCTGTCTTAAAATACGATTTAAATTACGAATCGATCGATACTTTACGATTCGATGTTTGAGTGGCATAGTTTGAAATTTATTTGTCTGAAGTTGGCGTAGTCGAACATCTCTGATGGTGAAAATTCTATTTAGAATTCCTTCATCCTTTTAGATCATTCATCGCAGTGTTGTTTAGCTGTGTTTAAGTAGCAAATGCCCTGAAGTATAGCTGATATGGAAGAATGATGAATGGGGGTAGGGTTATTGTTGATGAACAAATCAACGGAATGTACAGAACTGCATGATTGTTAAAAGAGCACTAGTGGTTAACAATAGTAGGGAGTGTGGTAAATTCGCAAATTCGTCAAATTCGCATCTTCAAAAACTTGAAAAATTGATCTTTAACTTAGTAACTTTTAGCAAATTGTTCTAGTTAACTCTAATGCCATCCACTCGGCCATCCCTCATATTTATCTACACCATCATATTCAATAAGGGATGGAAAAAGAGTTGTCTATGCGATCGGTATAATGTCTCTTTTGTTATCCATAAAGGCATTAATTGTGAATTGTAAGAAGGGACTTTAGGTTTATCGAAAGGTGACCACGTTCGACTTGATGAATAAGGTGAGACATACTTGACACATCAAGTAAGATTGTTACAATGGGACGCAAACTGGAAGACCAGATTCCAACCCATGCACTTTTGTGCCGTTGGAACCATTCGGCCGACTTATTTATTCGATTCAACACTACTCAATTGGTAATGTAATCGTTTCCGGCGGTCCATTTCTATCCTCCATTAGGATCTTTAACAGAACCGAATTACGTCTCGTAATTTAGAACCGCGGTCAAGGGACGAGGTCGACCGCCCCCTGAGCTGACGCCTAACTGGATTTCGATCGACATCGTACGCCAACTTTGGACTCCACATATTTAACGAGCACGCCTGTCCCAATGTACTCGGGAAACCCCGTAACGATTTTCATTATTATTATTTTTTTAGCCAATAAATATCCGTTTATGTTTATAAGATGTGGCACGGTTTAGAATGCGGGACTCTCTGTATGAGAGGCCAATGCGCTGACGACTGGGCTACGGAGCCCCCTCAATTGTAATATAATGTAATATAATCGTTTCCGGCTGCCTATTTCTAGCCTCTTTTATGAGCTTTAACACAGCCAATTACGCCTCGTTATTTAGAACCCTAGTTAAGTGACGGATTCGACACCTGAGCGGGCACCCAACGGAACTTCGAGCGACATCGTGCGCTTACACCGTCGGGACTTTGGACTCCACAGATTTAATGAACGCGTCTGTCCCGGTGTACTCGGGTAACCCCGTATAATTCTGTCGATTTTATTACTTATTCTTTGCCCACATATATAGGATGTTGCTTGTTTTTGAACGCGGGCCAATGCTCTGAAGACTGGGCTACGGGGCCCCCACGACTCAATTGTTTCTGGGAAGAAATCGGAAAGCTAACGTCGAGTTGCCATTTCTGACACCATAATTCTGCAACACAGGTGCACGGGGGGTGGGGGCGACAGGTGTAATATTCCTGTCCCGCCCCGCCAATATTCGAAGTGGAGATGAACGGCGTGTTGCCACGGGGGTCGAAGAAATAAAGGCGGGGCACGCCCCTTTCGTAATTGCCCGGCTCGGGTTGCCGAGGAGATGAGGAATCGGCCTGAACTCTGCACCAAAGAGTCGTCTCTCTCTCTCTTGGGGATGACCAGGAAGGAACGTCGATGTACTAAATACTTGTTGGAGGGTTGGCCGAGTGGTTTGGATCGCAGACTATGACGCCAGAAGTCTGCGCGCTGTAACGGGTTCGATTTCTGCCTTTGCCCTGGGTGTACTTCCTTTCTCTGTGACAGTAAAAATTCTTTCTGTGTCTGTCTTACTTGACGAAGGCTTATAAGCGGGTCTCTGATCGAGCACACAAGCCGGAATATATATGTACCTACCCTACCCTACTTGTTGGAGACCCCCCCCCCCCCCCTCAGTGGCCGAGCTCGATAATTGAAGAGCCTCTCACCGAGAATGTTTCTGTCCCACCCTATTCTAGCCCTACCCTGTCCCTAGAAGGAAAAATCCCTGGGGTGCCCCGGTACACTGCGATAGACGTGCTCGATAAATCTGCGGAGTCGAAAGACCCGACGGCTTTAGCTTATGATGTCACTTGAAATTCCGTTGGGTGCCCGCTCAGGTGTCGATCTCTTCACTTGACGAGGGTTCTGAATCAAGAGGCGTAATTGGCTGTGTTAAAGCTCGTAAAGGAGGTCAGAAATTAAGCAGCCGGAAACGATTAAATTACCACATTACGTTTTGGTATAGCTATACTATAGGGCTGTAGTGAGCCTAGTGGTCAGCTTCTCGGTCTCGGAATCGGAAGGTCCTGCGATCGAGTCCCGGTACCACTGAAGACCTACCGAGTATATGCGGAGTACGTGCTCTTTAAATCTGTTGGGTCCGAAAGTCCTCCAAGTTCCCATACCAAATCAATACCTCTGGGGGTGACAAGCCAATTCTGGGGATCCTCTAGTTGGCCTCTGTCTCTAAAAATTAGATGGATCCACTTATGTGTGTGTGTTGTCTGTTGTGTCTGTCTTACTTGACGAAGGTTTATAAGCGGGTCGCTGACCAAGCACACAAACCTGAATATATATGTCTACCAACCAACCAACCAAGCTATACTATGCCAAGAATGATTAGCTTTTGATTTCAGCTGGTTCTATACTGGATAGACACTGGACTGAGGATAAAGATACTTGTAAATTGCAACTGCGGTAAAATAAGGAATTGAATTAGAATTATAGAAATGAGGTCCGAAGTCTCCTGCACGCGGGAAAAAAACCTTATCTGATATCGCATCGTCGGCTTTTTTCGATAGGTCAGTTTACTTAAGGTGCTTGAGAAAAACGAGAGCATGTACGTTATTTGCAAAATGAAAAACAGGGTAATAAAAATAGTGACACTGGACAACGGGACCTGTAAATCGGAACTGCGGTAAAGTGCGAGGAATCGAATAAGACTTGGTGAATTAATATCACGTGATAGCAGAGCACCCATCTGAGCAATGATCGAAGGAAGTGTAAGAATGAACGCTGGAAGGAACTACTTCACCTGAACAAGCCAATTAGGAGAATAGCCAGGGAAAAGAAATCTTACTACTAAAATAGCATTTACGTTTAAAAAGAACCAAAAAAACTTATTATCTATTCGTACCTATTCGTGAAGAGAGAATTGTCACTCATTGATGAAAACTTATAATTTTCATTAAAATTTTACGAATTGTGGTGCGGAAAACCACGAGGAGCAATGTACCTTCACAGCAATATATCTGTAGGTCATTAAAGCCCTTTAAGCTCCTTTCAAAGTTTGCTGCTCAAAGCTTCAATAGAGGCAGCATATTCACTATAAGCAGCATATTGACTATTTAATTGTTTTCGCAATAGAATTGAAAGGAGAATATGAGAAGAGGAATATGAGGAAATAATTCGTTATGTGGTGCAAAAAATACAGCGACAAGAGAGAATTCCAGAGAATGGTTGAGAATAACTCATGTTGGAAAGTGTAATAAATGTTTTTTGGAAATAACCATTGCTCCATCAACCCGAGTATCAAGTTTTTAATACCCTGAACATTCGTTTCTTCGAGTCAACAAGCGCTACTTATTTATGTCTAATACCTTCGACACATTAATCGCTGTAATATTTGTTTTTATGCGCTTATTTTATTCCACCATCATCAATAGTTGCCCACGTCACATGCATCTCAGGGCTGCTTGATGAATGGTGCTGGAGAGGCATTCATTTGTGGATTTTGTTTCTTGTATTTGAAGATGTTTAACCGTGTGTAGAAATTCGAGAAAATATGTTAAATTTCATGAAATGTTGTTTTGGTATCTTGTTAGTTAACATATGAACTAATTTGACAGTATGTGGTTCATGGCATACAATTGGGTACTTTTCTGTATCCTTTTCCAAGAAATAATCTTGGCATAAAAGATGCTTTTAACGCAATCGTGTTTAAAACTTACTTTTTCGCACTAGTGCGACAAAGTAAATAAAAATATCTGAATGGTGAAAAATGATTTATTTGAAGTGATAAACATTTTCGTACATTGCTTCAAAATAGAATTTTTATAATATCTTGCAAAAAAAAAAACTTTTTCAAATCAATAATCGTGACAAAAGTGATGCTTTTAACGAAATCGTGTTTAAAAGTTATTTTTTCGCACTAGTGCGACAAAGTAAATAAAAACATCTGAATGGTGAAAAATGATTTATTTGAAGTGATAAACATTTTCGTACATTGCTTCAAAATAGAATTTTTATAATATCTTGCAAAAAAAAAAAACTTTTTCAAATCAATAATCGTGACAAAAGTGATGCTTTTAACGCAATCGTGTTTAAAACTTACTTTTTCGCACTAGTGCGACAAAGTAAATAAAAATATCTGAATGGTGAAAAATGATTTATTTGAAGTGATAAACATTTTCGTACATTGCTTCAAAATAGAATTTTTATAATATCTTGCAAAAAAAAAAACTTTTTCAAATCAATAATCGTGACAAAAGTGATGCTTTTAACGAAATCGTGTTTAAAACTTACTTTTTCGCACTAGTGCGACAAAGTAAATAAACTGAATGGTGAAAAAGGATTTATTTGAAGTGATAAACATTTTCGTACATTGCTTCAAAATAGAATTTTTATAATATCTTGCAAAAAAAAAAAAACTTTTTCAAATCAATAATCGTGACAAAAGTGATGCTTTTAACGAATCGTGTTTAAAAGTTTTTTTTCGCACTAGTGCGACAAAGTAAATAAAAACATCTGAATGGTGAAAAATGATTTATTTGAAGTGATAAACATTTTCGTACATTGCTTCAAAATAGAATTTTTATAATATCTTGCAAAAAAAATAAACTTTTTCAAATCAATAATCGTGACAAAAGTGATGCTTTTAACGCAATCGTGTTTAAAACTTACTTTTTCGCACTAGTGCGACAAAGTAAATAACTGAATGGTGAAAAATGATTTATTTGAAGTGATAAACATTTTCGTACATTGCTTCAAAATAGAATTTTTATAATATCTTGCAAAAAAAAATAAACTTTTTCAAATCAATAATCGTGACAAAAGTGATGCTTTTAACGAAATCGTGTTTAAAAGTTATTTTTTCGCACTAGTGCGACAAAGTAAATAAAAACATCTGAATGGTGAAAAATGATTTATTTGAAGTGATAAACATTTTCGTACATTGCTTCAAAATAGAATTTTTATAATATCGTGCAAAAAAAATAAACTTTTTCAAATCAATAACCGTGGCAAAAGTGATGCTTTTAACGAAATCGTGTTTCAAAGTTACTTTTACGCACTAGTGCGACAAAGTAAATAAAAGCATCTGATTGGTGTAAAATTCTTTATTTGAGCTCGATATTTTATTCGGCGGCTTTGTGATTGGTGTAAAATTTTTTATTTGAACGTGATTCTTTGTTTGGCGTCTTATTTCCAATGCCAATCTAAGAAATACTTTTTGCACGTGATTTTAAAATAATCATTAATATAAATAATCACCTTTAAATCATTTGAACGTTTTTAACGTGATAATGAAATAATTAATAAGCCAATCAATAAATTCCAATTTAATAAATACTTTTTTGCACGTTATTATAAAAAAACACTGTATGACAACACGTCGAAAATAGCCTGTTTAAAACTCGTGAATTTATTTCACTCGCTCGTACCTCGCTCGTGAAATAATTTATTCAACTCGTTTAAAAAAAGCCTTACTTTTCACACTAGTTGCATAAATAACTATTATTTTCAGCTCGGATAATTTCCTATGTCAATCAAAAATACTTTTTAATAATTACGTGAAAAAATATCCGACTTTCGCATTATAATATTAATTGATACGCGTGCGATAAGTGAGACTTTTTGTGGTAGTGAAATGACGCATTTTTTTCACTCTGTTCAGAAGATGCCAACATTTCAAGTCACACTTTCACACTATTCATGTGAATCGTAACATAGGAACCACTGTTGTTATCAATGCTTATGTGTGCCACTCTAGCTACATCGGACCCACTAGTTCTATCTCTTCTGGAATCTCCACCCTTTCGAATTGTTAATAAAAGTCCGAATAAGACTCCGTGTTCAAAAATGTGACGATAAAATAAAGACTTTAAAATATAAGGATTGCATTTAAACATTCCAGAGTGTTCAACGTGTGAGTTGGAACCCTCGCAAGCACAAAATGGATTAAGACGAAATAAAAAAAAAGATTTCAAAACCAAAGGAAATTTATGACGGTAAAAACAACTCGAATTGAATGAACGTACAAAAAAGAAAGACGCTGCCGAAATAATGTGCCGCAAGGGCCAAAGAGTACCGGCTATGTGTAGCCCTAGAGGATACATTCTCCTAGGTGCAGCCAGACAGTGAGTGCCTTATGCATCAAGACCAAGCAGTATATGTAGCTGTGACCAAGCACACAAACCTGAATATATATGTCTACCAACCAGTATATATGGGGCCGTAGTGAGCCTAGTGGTCAGCGTCTCGGTCTCGGGATCGGAAGGTCCTGCGATCGAGTCCCGGTACCACTGAAGACCTACCGAATATATGCAGAGTACGTGCTCGTTAAATCTGTTGGGTCCGAAAGTCCTCTAAGTTCCCATACCAAATCAATACCTCTGGGGGTGACAAGCCAATTCTGGGGATCCTCTAGTTGGCCTATGTCTCTAAAAATTAGATGGATCCACTTATGTGTGTGTGTTGTCTGTTGTGTCTGTCTTACTTGACCAAGGTTTATAAGCGGGTCGCTCACCAAGCACACAAACCTGAATATATATGTCAACCAACCAACCAACCAACCAATCAGTATATATACAAACAATCAACTTGAAAATTTGCATAACTAGAAAAGTTGGCGGTGAACGGCACGGTTGGTGGCTAGTCAGAACGAGCTCTACAGTTGGTTCGAGCACAGAAGATCGGGCTAGTTGAAAAGGTTCGGACGTGGAGTGCATCAACCACAGAGATTTGTCGATGCCATTCTGCCAAAGAGTTCTATAGTAGGGTAGAGGAACGACTCGTACTGAGCTGCCATCGGCAGCCATGGCTCACTACGGAGCCCGAATAGAGTGGCAAAAGTGCTAGTTAATTTATAATTTTGATACTGAGAAAGGAAGTACACCCAGGGGAAAGGCGGGAATCGCACCAGCACCTGTTACAGCGCGCGGACTGCTAGCGTTATGGCCTGCGATCCAAACCACTCGGCCATCGGGCCCCACTTGCCACCCTATATTGTCTCCGCGTTGGTCCATGGTGCTGTTGCCAGATTCAGTCTCTACCCTACTATAGAACTCTTTGCAATCTGCTTTACATAAAACGTGAATTATTTTTGAACAAATCGTATTTTTATTCTCATAATTATAAAAAATGGAGTTTGCAACGCTTGTGAAAAGTTTTCTTTTTTAAAACACGTTTTTATTTCACTCGCTTGTGAAATAAAATCCACTTGTTTTGAAAAGTATTACTTTTCACACTTGTTGTATAAATAATTACTTTTCACAGGTGGTATATATTCACAGGTGGTAATTACTTTTCATGTATGTATGACATCATATTGTATGACAAAACATGTAAAATAGGCTTTTCTGAATTATTTTTTTTCGCCCTATCGTGCTCTTGAAATAATTTATTCATTTTTCGTCGTCGGACGCATCTACATCATATGGGTTACGATATCAATGGGAATTACAGTGCTTGTTCATTTTCATCATGAAACGAAGATTCGATGCAGAAGAACACGGCAGTTTTTCTTGACCATCCTTGCCAGTTGTCTTGTAGTTGGCGATGTTAAATGGTCACTAACAGAGCGTTCTAATGACGGTAATGGGCGTAACGTTCCCCCCGCCTTTTTTCTCCATGTGATATACGATCGGATATTTAGACTCATGGGCAGAGGTTAACTGCAGCAGATTAATTGTCGTCGAATCGAAATAAAAAATGCTATGTTCGAAAAAAGAATCCGGATGTAGACAAAATATTCTACATTCGATTCATTCTATAGCTGTTTCATTTGTAATAGATGGACTGCTATTTGATATTTAGTCATAGTCATCATCAATTTACAAGTTAAGAATTTGACTTTTATTTTGAAAAGCTAATCTGTCGAACCTTTTTATGTATTTTATTGAATTAATATCTCACTAGACATACACAAGAGATACTGTCGACGAAAATCTTGTTTTGAACTATTCTTATAGATATCGGGAAGATCGAGAATGTTTATTTAAATGATTGGATTGGAGTATTGGATCTGTTCGACTATGATGTAATTTCTACGAGGGCTGTTTTTTTTTCAACCTCCGATGGGCTGTAACAAAAAGACGGGTCAAAATACAAAAAAGATTTTTTACCTAAAGTAATGTACATACTGCATATTTCTCCACATAATCATCTTGGCGATTAAGGCATTTGTTATACCTGTAAACAAGCTTTGAAATACCATCTTCATAAAATGTAACCGCCAATGATTGGGAGGGAATTGTGACGGTTTCGTTTAAAAAAAGTAAATTTGGAAGCTTTACGTCAATTTTTTTCTGTCCTCCAAGCCACTGCTAGTCTATAATTCATTTATGGTGAACCTTTGAGTTTCTCTAAACACTTGACTTAATCGACTCGCTGAACAATACCGTCTGTAGCGACAGACTTGCTTCCTTGGTCCCATTCTTCATGAACATCAGTATTGTTCAGCGAGTTGACCAAGTGTTTAAGGAAACTCGAAGATTTACCATAAGTGAATTATTGATAAGCATAGTGGCTTGGATTGTAGCGCTTCCAAGTTGACGTGGAGCTCAAAGAAACCATCAAAACTTCCTTCAAATCATTGGCGGCTACATTTTATGAAGAGGGTATTTCAAAGCTTGTTTACAGATATGACAAATGCTTTAATCTTCAAGGTGATTATATGGAGAAATAAGCAGTATTGTACTTTACTTTTGGTAAAAAAATCTTTTTTGTATCTTGACCCGTCTTTTGTTACAGCCAATCGGAGGTTGGAAAAAAACAGCCTCGTATATTAATTCAACTCTGATGTATTGAAGTCAAAACTTGTATTCTAATTTTAAAAAAAAGGTGAAAATGTTAATGTATAGCCTATTCGATTATCTAACCATATTCGACACTTCCTCTTTAAAATTAGTTTTATTTAAAAAAAATCTAAATATATTCTCACTCATGCCCCTTTTGAATCATATATATAAAAAAAACTTTATAAAATCATCAATAACAATGAAAATCAACCCAACAAATCTAATTTGCAACAATCGTTCCATTTTGTTCTCAAGACTTTCAAACAAAGCCCCATCCATTACAAAACCACACAATCGAACTTCTTTTGTGTTCCCCAGGTGTGAACAGCGGGTAGGGGTCGCCACCTGCTCCTCATTCGATTAAGGGAGGCGCTCGATTAACCGATCATTATTCTATTAAACGGCCACTTATTCCGTTATTGAATTGAGGTACGGGAGGCGACTGCTTGATCGTCCGTCTGACCTGAATTCTTATTTGAGCCCCCGTTAGGAAAACTAGGGGTGTGTAACACTACACGACTTTCTTTTCAAACACTCAATACATCAATACATGGAAGAGGGATTGTCAGTCCCATAGAGCTAATGCATTAGTTTTGGAATCACAACTTCCGCAGAAGTACTGCTTTGCCGTATCGGCTTTTTCTCATGGGAATCAACATTAACATCGAAATTTGAAACGAAAATGTTATCTACTTATTGAATTAGATATGTTTGAGGTTTTAAAATGCCAAAAATATACAGCACATGGTGACACTATTTTAAAACTTAATCCATTCATAATTAAATAACCGGATGTTATGTTCGTTTCAATTTTGTTTTAAATGGATGCTATGATAATTCTCATACCTGGTGAAAATGGGATAACAAAGCTAAGTAATGCTTTTGCAAAAGTTGTGATTTCAAAACTAATAACTAATGCATTAGCTCTACGGGTCTGTCAGTCTCTCTTAAATGTAATTATAGATCTTATAATTAAATTTCGATATTTTTAATACCTAAAAAGTTCTATAGCGCCTACCGTTTCCTCATGCGTTTCCCTCGTATTCCTTATTATGGCGTCAGACTGGGAACTCGTGTACCAAATTGGAAGTCTTTTTCTGGTTCGATCCGTAGATTTCAGATTGAAATAAAAACAGTTTGAGAAGCGGACCAATATGAAAAACACCCCACTTCTTTAAAACCCTTCAAAACGTGTAGGATGTGACCATTTAATGTTATTCAAATGTATTTCACGAGGACCGACGTTTGGAAAATTAGTTAAATTTTCATTTTTTTTCTGACAGTTATTGTCTCAAAAAGAAAAATGGAAATTTTATTTTTTAATCGTTTTTATGATGATTTAAAAAAATACGTCACGTGTGAACTTTTTTTTATTCATTTCCGCTCCTAGTTCATCACATCATTTAGACGACTAAGTGAAGACTTTCTTCTCTTTCAAATTTGTCTTTTTTATAGTAAAGTGATAATTATCATAACATCTTTTGAATTGCATGAGCTTTTTTTAGCGAAATTAAATGGTTCACATTGGTTGGAGAGTCTTCTTTAGGTTCTCTACCTGTTTTCAAAATTGAATATTCCACAATCAAAATATTTGGGATGCTAGGAAGCGACAGCCGGACTATACCAATTATTGAACAAGACAGGCATGTTTCCGACAAGGGAATAAAGAAAACATACGTTTGACCGAACTCAACTGGCTTACATTCAGAGCAAGAGAGTCTTCTAATATTACATCTGTATCTCAATTCAAAAAGGGCCTATGTCCGTTATTATTGCGTCAAACGAAGCTCCTTTTCCAAAACACTTCCTTTCTTAATCAAAGGAACAAACTCAACATTCGAAAAACGTCCCGGAGTTTCTTTTTAGGAAAAAAAAGGGGGAATTGGGGAGGGGGGCTGGCGAGAGTGACTTTCAATAAAAATCAGACGAAATCTGAACAAAACGGGAACAAAAAGTCGTCTGGCGGGGGGATCAGCGGCTAATCCCCGGCGAAAAATAATATACACGGGATGTGGCATTCACGTTCCTTTCACGAAACAGCTTCTCGGAGAGTTTCTTCTGAAGCGAAATAGTTTTTAAAACACACACTTAAAATATAGATTTTCAGATTAAATAGAAGACGTCATTATTATTATTATTATTATTTTATTATTATTATTGTTATTATCATTTGTATTATTCTTTTTATTATCATTATCAGTATTATTTTATTGTTGGCTAATGCCATGTAACCGTGCAGCCGATAAATGCTTGCATAAGAGGGTGTGGACTTCCAAGCTTCTATTCTGATTTTGAAGCTGATAATGGACAAGTTGCATGAAACGCGGAATTGAGAATATACATGTTTTTCTGGTACATTAGAAGCTGCAGATTCCGAATATAAGCATAAACATTCATAAATATGTATAATTTCAACAAAAAATGCATTTGAAATTTGCCGAAACAGCACTGACGTCAAATGTGATGTTTTTGGCGATGTTTCGATCTATGCTTTAATATACTTTATAAAATAGTAAACCTTATAATTTCTGCGGAACCTCATTAAAAGAAGAAAATATTATTTTTAACCAGTTCATATCAAGGAATTTAAACAGCTTGTTCCAAGTTTGGTTGTTAGTTAAAATATACACACTAGGGCGCGTATGAGCTATTGCAGAACTATTGACTGTTGGATATCATCGGAATAGTCGAGTGAAATCGTTCAACGTTTGAAGAAATTAACTGGAATGAACATGACATGTTTCGGTAAAATAGCATAACTTTTTTTTAAGAGTTTGATAAGGATGAAAGCACGTTTCACAGTTTCAAAAGCGATACAGTGAAAAGTAATACGAAATAACACGCCAAGAACAAAAAAAAGCCAACCGTGACGTCATTTGTTATGCTAAGAGAGGTTTAACAGAAGTGACAGATCACTAACTTTAAAAATGAATTTAAAAATATATGCATCTTTAAAACCAGAAATACTTGAGTTTTTTAATATGCTTAAACGAATACAAATGTTTCTGGAAAAAGCTGTAATTGTCCATTTGAATAGATGCTGTGGCTGGTTGGTACATGTATTTTCCGGTTTGTGTGCTTGATCCCGCTTATAAACCTTCGTCAAGTAAGAGAGACCACCGAATATTAACCTGGTACAGTGCGCAGACTGCTAGCGGCTGCGATCTTAACCGCCACGCGGACCCCAGATGCATCAATAGCTTAATTCACGCTTGACGTAACGTCACCTTAGGCTTGACCGTTCCAGTTGTCCGTTTCCCTTGTCCATGGCATTCGATTTAGAACTTTGGCAATAAGTGAAAGAAAATTGGTGAACGAACGGATTGAGCTGTTATAATTTCCCCTTATACTTTTACGATACAGTATAAACGTTAAAATAAAGCTAGTATGTTGCCGTAAGAAGGCACACTATGTAGTACGATTTATCGCAATGTTAACTCGGCATTTAAATATCAGATAAAAATCTGAAACATGTCAAAACAGGGTCTACTCAACTTACAAGGCCAGAGAAGCTTACCGTAACGTCAATATTTTCGTCCTGTTCAGAGTGTCCCTGTTCCAATGAAGAAAAAGGCTCTTGAAAGCTGTTCGAAACCCTAAAAGTATAGTTAACAGTGCGAGAGTGTGATTCTTATTTTTCATGGGAACATCAACACTAGGAACGGGATGGAAACTATAACTTCACGGAGAGCTTCTCAAGCCTTGTAAGTTCAGAAGGGTCAAGGTAAGTAAATATCGCCGCACTAGAGCTACACGAGGGCTATTGGTGACGGGCATCCTAATTCAGAACCGCAGTCAAATGACGTGCCGACACAGGAGTAAGCCACTTTTAAGAGCAACATTGTACGCTTTCGTCGAAACGTGCACTCCCTAATTCGTGTGACTTTTTGGCTGCATAGGCCGGCCGTTATTTTAGAAATGCCCCGAACCTGGGACCTTTCGCATGCGAGGCACGTGTTTTACCGACTGGGCGTACATTCAGTAAGAAGTGGTCAAAATAATATCAATAATATGAAGGTATGCTAAGGATGTCGAGGAATCTGCAAGTTCAGTTCATTCAAAAAACAGTTGAAAAAGAACAACCAGATCTCCCTTTTCCACTATAAAAGGAGGGGGGGGGGGGTGCTTGGAAAAAAAAGCCTCCCTCTTTTTCATTACACCGCGGTGGCAACGCAACACGAAAGGGGTGGGGCGGATGGGGGGGGGCAATATTTGTCGCCCCCCGCCGCGTTATTGCGGTTGCTCGTGTCGCCCCCCTGCGGTCAGAATTGGAAAGGCGTTTTTTTATTCTTTTTACCAAACGATTTTTCTTCTTGGCGGGGGTGATAATGCGACAAGGGGGGGGGGGGGAGATGTCGGAGCTTATTAGAATGCCTCTCGCAGACGGCTTTCGGTTTGGAGTTCATCAATGGGGTTTTTGGTGGTATGGATTCGAGAAGGGGGGGGGGGGAGATGGAGGGGTGTGTGCTTTCATTTGATCTAGAGAAGGAGGGGCAGTGAGGGGGGGGGGGGGGGGGAATGACTGTTTTATGCCAATTTGCAGCGACCTAAAAAATACTAGGTAGATTCATTTGTTTATTTAAATTACTTTCATTTAAATGATATGCCGCCTATCTGTGGGCAGAGTGTCAGAATCCTTAGAAGTGGGTCGTAGTTTCAAATCCCGCCTGGATTTGTCATGGATATTTTTGTGTTCTTCTCTCTGTGTACGCAGGGCCGGATTTCTAAATAGGCTAAGTAGGCTGTAGCCTAGAGCGGCGAATTTTTGGGGGCGGCAAATTTTATGACCCATAAAAGCAGCATTCGGCATACAAAAAATTATTGTAAAGATACTGATATTTTTAACAAAGAAAAGAAATAATTTTCATTAATGCGTAAACCTTAAACGTATATACAGTACTAATATTTAGTAGTAAACATGGCTGCAGCGAGGGCAAAAGCACCCTCCCCCCCCCCCAGATTTGGAAGTTGAAAGAAAAATTTGTTAAACGATTTTAAAAAATTCGCCTATTATTTCGCTTTCGATTTAGAGTGTAAAGTTACATAGATGATTCTAATATGTAAACAGAAAAAAATAGTCAAGAAACCTATATCTGGGATATCTTACAACGTGAGTGAGGGAAGGAAAAACACCATTCAGACGCCGAACAAAAAAAAGCACACATAAATTCAATCGTAGCCTACAGGCGGCAAATCTTTAAATCCGGCCCTGTGTGTACGTCCTTATTTGTGTGGAATGAGGCCTAACCTCTTCGGAGGCTCTGGTAACCAAGGACACGCACTACTACGACTTCGTCAGACCAAGGTGGATTAGTCACAACAACAACGCACTACTACATTTAAGGGCCGCGGGTCTCCAAATCAACGTGCTTATGTGGTAGTGGAAGGGGGTTGTTTCATTTTATAGTGAAAAGAGGAACAGTTGAGGAGGGGGGGGGGGGGGGGGTTGAATGGATTGACTGCATTAAAGTCTATGCAACGACACCTCCCCCACAAAAAAATGAGATAGATTTGTTTATTTAAATTACTTTTTATTTTAATTATACACCGCCTACCTGATAAAGTAGCGTCCCATCCAGTGGATCCTGGGTTCAAATCCCGGTTATTGTGCTCCCTTTTTGCCAATCAAGTGTTATTGTCTTCGTACTTATTTGTGTGAAATGAAGAGGGAATGGGTGCGCTGAACCACGGGTCTCCAAACTCAAGTGCCTCAGTGTTAATCCAATGGCGAAAAAACTATTTTCTCTGCCACATTTCTCCGGCTGTATTGAATATTTTTACAAACAATTTTTTTGAAATAATAAATGTAGATAACTTACAGGTCTCTATCTTCCCACTTTTTGAAATAGCTTCGAATATTTTTTGTAAAATTATTTATTGAAAATTAAGAAAAAAAGATTCGAACCCATTTCAAAAAGTGGGATGGTCGGGACCTGTAAGTCAGCTACATTTATCACACGAAAAAATCCGCTTGCAAAAATATTCAATACAGCATACAGCCGGAGAAATGTGGCAGAGAATTTTTTTCTTTTCGCCATAGTATTAACACTGATGCACTTTGCTTTGGAGACCCCCGGTCCAGCGCGCCCATTCCCCCTTCTGGTACGGGGAACGGAGGCGGCAACATTTCAATCCTAATAGCCACAGTGTGTTCTGTCCCGACTTTGGATAAATGAATAAAGCAAACAAATTATCCTGGTAAAATTATTGACGCAGATACATGGGACTGGGGTACGTTATAAATCTGTCAAGGTTCAAAGGGCTCACGTGACGTGTTACTGGAAAAAACTGTTTCAAGAAAATAACAGCATTGTTCTGTAAGTATGTGTTTTTTTTTCTGTAAAATCAACAGATTTTTTACAGTGTACCTTGCCCGAGAATCGTGACATTAGTTTAACAAAATTAAATTAAGTATAAAACATTTTTATCAAACCAGTTTCTGCTTATAATCGTCTGTAAATCTCCTATAAATAGCTCTCTTATAACAGAAAAAGATATTAGAGGTGTTTAGTTAACATTTATTGCTAATTATTAAGTGGCCAAAATGTACAGAGGTCAACAAATACAGTTTTATTCCCCGAAATTGGTTTTATTATACATTTTCCAAAAGATATGAAAACAATATCATGAGAACTTACAGATGTGATGAGGCGTTATAGATCTGATGATGAATTAAACTATCAGTCATATATTGAAACTACAAAATATGGCTGGATCTAAAATATGAAAAAATCGGTAACGGATTCTTATTTCGGTAACCGAATTCTCGGTAACGAATTTTTTAAACGTTAGTTGACTGATTGTTAAAGATATGACTCATTTATAAGCAATTTTTTTCTTAATCATTTATTTCTCGGATTGTCAAAGTAGAAGCCACGTTAGCTTCTTCATGTTCACGAAAACTATCATTTGATAAAAAAAATATTATATGTTAAATCTTTTTTTTATTTTAGCGTGCGTTAGCTGCTCAAAAGTGTGAGCATTAAAAATAGAATAAAATTAGTCTTACCAATTTTTCCACCGGAAGTTTCAAAAAGGGTAAAAAGTCTACGATTTCCTGTCGCGGTTATATTCCGAAAATTCCATTTTCCGCCCGGAACTTTTTTTGGAAGTTGATGTTACTGATCGAACATGTAAATTTGTGACATGCGTATTTCGCGTCCATTTTTATGAAAACGAGGCGATAAAATACTTTAAAGTAGTTCAGTAATTATTTAGTAGTTAGAAAGTTTTATTCTCCAAAATGGGTTTATTTATTATTCATTTTTTCAATACAAACCATTTTACACACGTGTGTCGACGCAAATCTACATCTGGGCAAGGGTAATGATTACATTGTTGTTTCTCACGTACGGACAAACGCATAAAGAGAGCACGCAGCAGGAAAAAACCACTTTCTCCATCGGACTGACAAACATGTAACTCTTTTTTAAGAGGGATTGTCAGTCCCATAGAGCTAATGCATTAGTTTTAGAACTTCCGAAGAAGTATTTGCCATGTTTACCCTTTTTCTCCAGGAAAGAAAATCAACATTACATCGAAATGAAACAAATTCGAATCGAAAATGTTATCTAGTTATTCAATTATATATTTTTGAAGTTTTAAAATGCCCTAAAATATTCACAGATGGCGACACTATTTTAAAACATCAATTAATAATTAAATAACCGGATGTTATTTTGTTTTCAATTTTGTTTTAAATGGATGTTATGATGATTCCCATACCTGGTGAAATTGGGATAACAAGGCAAAGCAATTCTTTTGCAAAAGCTGTTATTTCAAAACTAATGCATTAGCTCTAAGGGACTGGAGGTTAAAAAATACGGTTTATACTATTGTTGAGCATGTATATTGTATATGGTACTGCTAATTGGCGGAAATCAACTTGTGGGCTAGGGGAGATAAAAAAAAGAACAATTTTTCATATCGTTTTTGGGATAGAGAGAAAAAGTGGCCTCTATACATAAGTAATTTCTGCCCAAAATTTTACCACCCAAGGTTATCGAATTTCTGATTATCGAATATCTGAAATTTCTTTCAACTTAAACTCTCCCAACAATTTGATGCTCACAACAATGCGCAATGCTACTCCCACGGAGAAATCGCCTCACGTTTTGTCCTCCCGTTTGCGCGTGAATGTCAAAAAATCGTTTCCTAAATGACGCTTTTGATACAAAAGGAATAAGGTTCGAAAGTGTGGTCTCTGCACCTCCAATAGTTTTGACTAATACGCGATTCAGTCTGTCCGGACTTCTTCCTTTATAGATGTTTTTGAGACATTATCGTCTACTTGGGGCATTTTAGAACTTCAAAAATATATAATTAAATAACTATATAACATTTTCGTTTCAAATATGTTTCATTTACGATGCTATGTTGATTCCCATTCCCTGGGGGAAAATGGCTAACATGGCAAAGCAATACTTGTGTGGAAGTTGTGATTCCAAAACTAATGCATTAGCTCTATGGGACTGACAATCTCTCTTAAAATGTTTAGTTTTCTAATTATTGGTGTTGTGTGTGTGTAGCCCGCCTCAAAATCATATTTTACTCCGAAGTTGCTGTAAAGTGTTTGTTTACAAGCTTACGCAGTTTTTTCTTTCCGGCTCACTTTAATGAGAATGGGCATCATGGCCAGTATTTGTTAATCCTCTAGCACATACTGTTGCCATTTAGCAACTAACTTTAATCCATTTTATGACTTTAAAATATTGTTGAAGTTAGCCAACTTTAGCAATTTGTTATCTATTGGGAGCTATATTTAGGTTTCAGAAGTTAACTTTTTAAAGAAAATAATGATTTTATGTTGCATGTAGGCAAGGCCAAACTGCTCTCTCCAGATTCAGGAGGGGACACACAAAGAGTTTGAAGTTTGAGGCCGGAACCAAGCTGTTCCAGACTACCCCAACTGTCGTGGAGGTGCTCAAGCCAGTCCCGAACACATACTCCATTGCCTCGGTTTGACGTGGAAGGACATCAACGACGACCCACTTTTATTTTTGGACTTTCTCAGGGTCACAAACATTATGGAACTGGTCTCATTTTGACCCAGGGATATGTAAAAAAAAATGTTGCATACAATTAAAAGGATACATTTCCCTCCAATTTGATGCATCTTCCTCTATGACAAGTCTGTGGCGATCACAATGTTTTAAAAATTAATATAATTAAATTCCAGGACATTGAATGAAAAAAAAAAATATTTTTCCTGCAATGTATGACCATCAAAGATCAAAAAATATATTTTGCGAAAGAAAATAATGCATTAGAAGGTTAAAACTTTGTCAAAACAGCTTGCCAGCTTCAAAATGAAATCACATCTAGAAATTATTCCAAATATTTAAACAGGTTAAACAAAAAAAAGGAAGCTTTTTTTTGTAAATCAATACTAAAAAAATAATCTTCATAATGGCCAATATAATGGCAATCCACTCAAAAAAGATAATTTATGCTCTTGAATTTTAAGTAATTGTGCTTCGTCAACAAATTAGACCATGTTTGGAGGTATTAGAACTCGCCAAATAATACCTCAGAACATGGAACCGTTTAGATTGCATGATAGGGTGAATTTGGGTTGCCATTATTGACGCATGATCGAGAGTTTGGCGACATTTGTATTGGATTTAAGGGGAGTCGGATGGGTCAAAAATGTCGATTTTCTGTTTTTCTTTTATTTTTAATCTGAATATCTATAGCTTTAATTTAAGACCAATATTATCGATTTCTGTTTAATAGTTTTCTTTTTATAAGCATTTTTCAGAAACTTTGTATATCAGTTCATTACCTATACCTTAAATGTTCTTTTGCATTTCCTGCAATATAAGGTTTTTCAACAGTTGAGAATATTTTCCTCAAGAACTATAAAAGACATCAACATGTTTTGTTTTATTATTTGTTCCCCATTAATAGCTATTTAATTTAAACAGAGGAATTTTAAATATCTCTGCTCAAAATAAAGTTATATTACTTTAAATCGGATTTTTGGTTTTTTTTCTAATTCATATTTAAAAAAATCACTGTAAAAGTTTTTTTTTTATACTGTGAGATATCCTCAGTTTAAATCAAGGAGCTATATGTAAGGAACAACACTCTAAAAACTAAATGCGTAAATTTACACACGGAAGCAGGTATTTTTTTGCCACTAGAATGATTTGTTTATGTGTGTAAAAAAGCGTGTAATTTCAGTTTACACACTTGACCGTGTAAGTGAGAATTACACACTTTACTGTGCAATCGAGAATTACACGCTTTACTGTGCAATCGAGAATTACACACTTTACTGTGCAATCGAGAATTACACACTTTACTGTGCAATAGAGAATTACACACTTTACCGATTAATTGAGAAAGACACACTTTATTGAGCGTTTGAGAAATACACACTTTATTGAGTAATTTAGAAATGCATAAATATACTACATGCCTAACCAGATTACACTTAATATCATAATTTTAGACAACAAAAATTTATTGAGTTATAATATGAAAAAAAAATAAAAATAATGTGGAATATTTTTATAGATTTAATCACTTTGGAAATTACCATCCAATTTTAATAAACAATGAACAACACAATAATAATGCTACACTACTTCTTATATATCAAGTAATTTCAATTCATTATAGATTTTTATAATAAATATTTCATAATACAGAGTAGGGTGACCTGGAGTTCTTGGGGTTTACTTTCAGACACTTTTGATGTCTTAAGGAATGGGAGCGGTAGCCATGTCTCCCAACCGAAGTCTTACCTCTGTGTTAATTCAATAGAAAATATATTTTTCGAAGCCAAATTTCTACGACCACCGGACTAATTTGACATAGATTTTTTTTACATTGGATTAACACAGAGAGAAGACTTCGGTTTGGAGACTTGGCTACCGTTCCCCTTTCCCCACCTAACCTAAAATATCTCAATATTACAAGACTTAAAAAATGGTGGAACATTACTCCATAAACACGTCAAAACACGGTTAAAATGTGCTTCCACCGTGTTTACAGAGATAAAGTTCACTAATTTTTTTTATAGTGGGCGACTTCAATGTTTATTAAATAAATATTTAACTATGACAATTCATTTCATGTTATTTTAATGTGGTAGATAAATTATAAAATTGCTGTCAAATATTTTAGATAGAAATAACATTTACATTAAATTTGTCAAACATTCTAAAACTTGAAACATAATCAAAACAATAATTTAACAGAATAGCTTTCAGAAATATTTTATCACAACTATAGGATATAAAATTTCATTTACAGCCAATATACTACTACTTTAAAACATCACCATCAAAATAACATATTTATTCTAAACCCAAAAGCAACTATACTTTAAAAGGAAACAAGGCTGCTAAAGATTAGACTTGAAAAAATGTATTTTATTAACTGTTTTTTCAAATTAAAAGTACCTTCAAAGAAAAAGTTATGGAAATATAATGCATCATTAACTAATTTGACTTTTGCATTACAAAACTAATTTTATCTTTCCATATAAAAGATTCTAAATTATAAAAACCAAAATTTAAGAACATAAATCATGCATCGTCAAAATAATACTTTTAACTATTAAGAAAGATAGATTATAAATTATTCCAACAGTTTTTCTTTTTTTTAAGTTCTTAACTAAATAATTACTATATAATAAATGTATTAGATGAATGAAGAAAACAATGAACATTTTTAGAATACATTTTTATTTTGACACAAAAAAATTACATGTCTCTCAAACTTACCTTATTAATTTTTAAAAATAATCCAAAAGTACTTTCTAACAATATAATTTCTTTCCTCGATTTCTAACTCACACATTTTTAAAACACATTACTTCGCGAAGTCCGAATTCATATAAAGGAGTTCTAAAAATCTTGTCAAGGGCACAACTGTAAGCAACTGAAACTCGTCTATTTTTTTACAATTTTCCAGTGGTGAACCATAAATATTTGAATAAAGTAGCAACGGTTAAGGAGGCACCTGGCGATGAGCACAGTTTGCTGCTAATTGCCTAATTAAAAGCAACCGATAGCGAACTTCAAATTTCTTGTTTATTTTTCTAATCTTCCGAGCTTGCAGCTGTCCATTGCAATTATAACAAAGTGTAATGTTATGAAATTGTCGTCCTCTTTTTTCAGTTGGCTCGAAACATTATGTGACAACTTTTTACTATTAATTTTATTATTTCTTCTAATCCATATATTCTTAATCAACTTCATTCGCTACATTCAGAGAAAATGAAAAAAAAAAGAATTATTCTTTTTCAAAAAAGAGCAGTTGAGCTGTTTAACACATTCTTCTCTAACGCTTTTATTAACGATTTTAAATAATTAAAATAGCTTTAAAATAGAATGTTTCATTATTTAATATGTTCGTTTTATATACTCATTATTTAATTTATTTTTTAAAATGCTGTTTGTATTTTTAATATGCGAATTTCACCAAGTCTTTTAATTGAAGTCTCTCGACTGCAAAGCGTTCTTTAACTGCGTTAAAGCTCAATTCAAGAGTGTAGTATAAATTGGCAGTTGAAAAACAGTAGTAATAGTAAACAATAGCTATAATTTCGTTCTATCTTTATAATACTTACTTATTCTTATAAAGGCAATCAGTTTTGCTCTTAAAAACATGCAATTTATTGTTCTGAAAAGCAAAATTCGAGCTGCTTGTACGTTCTATGGATTTTTACGTTAAGCCTAACTAAACTTGCAAGAAGCTACATAAAATTTAAATATACAAAGCGTGTATAAGCCGACCCTCCATTTACAAAAAAAAAAACTAAAACTAATCTCATTTTAGTTTAGTTTGAATTATCGCCGTACTAGAGCTACACGAGGGCTATTGGCGACGGGCGACTGAGTAGGCACCCAACGCAACCGTTAAGGGCGACATAGTACGCAGCAATGGGACTTTAGAGCATATTTTACGTGCACTCCCCTACACGGGGCATTATTTGTCGGACATTTTTGGCTGCACGGGTCGTTTATAAGTCGGCAGTTATTTTGTTAGGAATAGCCCTCATGTAGCTCTAGTGCGACGCCAATTCAAACTCTAACAGTGGATTGTTAGGGTTTTATGTTGAAATATCGTCACACTAGAGCTACACGAGGGCTATTGGCGACGGGCGTCATAATTGAGAAACACAGTCAAGTGACGAGCCGACACCTGAGAAGGCATCCAACGCAATTTTTAAGGTCAAGGTCATCTGCAGCTTTGTGACTTTGGAGCATATTTAAACTGCACTTTTCCCGGGGTATTATTCCGAAGAATAATTTTTAGCTGCACAGACTGTTTATAGGTCAGCAGTTATTTTAACAATACTCGGTCCCGAACCTGGGATCGTTCGCATACAAAGGCAAGTGGCTTACTGACTGGGCTCTCCAGCCTTTTGCTGAATTGTAAAATAAAGTTTAGAGTGATGTTAAGCATGTGATTTTCTTAACACATATATGTGTGTAAATTAAAAAAAACTCACCATACTAGGTAAAATGCTTGATATTTTCATGTTCACACATAAATATGTGTTTTTGACCTTTTGTCAATTTACACGCCTCCCGTTTACACATACAAATGCGTAATTTGGTGCCTCATATGTGTAATTCTTGAAATATACCCATAATCGTGTGTAAATTTTCAAGTTTACACATTTAGTTTTTAGAGTGAAACAATAAAAAAAAAATTCATAATGATATCTCATATAGTTCCTGATTCCTTAATTTAAACCAAATGTATTACAAAAAGAAACTGATAATATGTATCTATTTTTTCTTTGAGGGTTTGTAGCTTTATGTTAGGAAAGTTGCTTCCTGATTTTATGACATTTTTTCCCGATTCCTTGTTGTTACTGTTATTATAATAATGAATTATTATTGTATTTAACAATATTATTAACAATTATAACAATAATGAATTATTATTGTTTTTTTTATGTTAGTGATTTCATGTTATTGCAATTTTTATAATTTTTAATGATTTTACTATTTTGATGTTTAATTTTTATCCTTATTATTGTTCTTGTTAAAGCCAGTTTTACTTCATTGTTGTAATTGTTAATGTTATTTTTGTAATTATTATTGGTATTATTATTGTAGTTGATATATTGTTATCGATTTGGTAAGTATTAATTTCATTATTATTTTATTGTTTTTGTTAATTATATTCTATCTTATATCGATAAGTCTCAAATATTATTTGTTTGTGTAACTTATGTAGGGGGCAAAACTTTTATACTCTCTTTCCTTATTTAAAACTAGCAAATTTATACCCGTTCTTCGCACGGAATAAAAAAATATCAAATAGATTCCAAATATGTGTACCATATGCCCTGTTATAGGATCATAAATTTATTATTGTTTCCGCTCGTTATCAATTATAAAATCCCGTTTTATTGCCTTAAAATTCCAAAATGAAATATATATATAAAAATGCACTCATTAACTCGCTATAAAATGCACTCATAAATGTCATCACAATTCCCTCATAAATACATAAAACCTTTTAGCTCATTTGGTGCGTTTTGGGAAATAATTTGGCGAGAAAATAGATATAGCTACCCACACCCATTATACAGCTCTAACACAATGACCTTCGAACAACCGACCAGCTTATAAATTATTTAAAAAAGAAATTGTCTATTTGGCGAATATTAGTTAATAATTTGGCGAGTTTGGCAACGTATTTGGCGAAAAAATAAAGACATAAAACACTAATAGCTCTAGTGCGATGGCCTTTATTAACCATCATAGTTCAGTTATAGCTTACTTATACATTTATTGCTTAAATATGCATACATGCAGTCAACAGAAAAATCCCAATGACAAAATCATCAAATAAACCCACAATAAAATCCGGAAATGAAGACTGGCGGAATTACGTCACTTGAAACATGTCAATTATTTTTCAAATAATGAATTTAGTTTCTGAAAGTAATGGCAAAAGAATAAATAAACACTTTGAATTTTAAATGTTTTCGTTAAAAGTTTTATTTAATTTTTTCAGCCCATGGCATCAGGAAAGAGAAAAAATGATCGGATTTGAGTGAAAGTGGTGTATTTTTTTCAGAAAATTCTAATTTTCTCTAAAAACGGAACAAATATGAAAAAACTAAGCCTCAGGTGCACACGTTGGTATTAAGGGGAATCTATCTTAAAATTTTCGAATTTCTGAGGGCCGTATAAGTAGGTCTTTTACGACTTATACGATCCGAAGACAAACAGACACACAGACAGACTCTTTCTTTTATTATTATAGATGTATGCAGTCTGCTGACAACTGCATGACACTTTACTTTGATTTAGGAAAAATAAATCTAAAGTCTTCCTTGTGACAGAGGTTAGCAATCTCTTTCAATTAAAGTATATAAGTTTGGGTAACACTAATTTCGGGTTGGCTACTAATTTCGTTTGTTAAAGTGCTACTAAATGAAGTGCTACCAATTTCGTTTGTTGAAGTGTTACTAAATGAAGTGCTACCAATTTCGTTTGATGAAGTGCTACTAAATGAAGTGCTACCAATTTCGTTTGATGAAGTACTACTAAATGAAGTGCTACCAATTTTGTTTGATGAAGTACTATGCAGATATTTTTGAAAATGTTTCAACTTGCAAGGAGCACGGGCACTTTAGGTACCGAATTTTATTTGCTGCTAGTGAATCAGCTTTAACCACTTTATGCTTAAGAAATTTGAATAACTTTGTTTATTTTATGGCAATTATTGTATTAGAAATAAAGAGTATGTGTATTATTTTCCATTATTTATTTTTCATTTCGCCGGAATGGGAATGTTTCAGATGATGTAACAACACTCTTTTTTAATTTTTCTACGCCTTGCGATTTCATTGGTTGTTTCGGTTTGCTTTCTTAGACAAATGATTTGAATAACCAACAGCAGAGCAAGAAGTTGTCGTCTTAAAAATTTAAGAAGCAAAATATTCTTAGAAACCTCATTTTCGAATACCAAAACAAAAGTAATTCCAGACAAAAAATGAAAACCGTTGGAGCTGTCGCCATTCACGATTTGAAACAACCCCTTTTGCTATGTTGGCGCCTGTGCGAAAAATACAAATGATTTGGGTACACAACCTTTTTTTAGTGAACTAGGAACTTTCCTGGAATTAAAAAAAAATAACACACATTAAAGGACAGTTAACAACAAGGTATTTTGGAGACCAAAATAACTTTTGGCGACAATATTAGAGCGACAGACTTGTCATACTCTAATATTCTGATTCGGGTAGCCCTCGTGCAGAGTGGCGCCAAGTTACATAATTTATGTGTTCGACAAACAGAAAGCGCCGCAAATCCGCCAATTTACGTGATCTGTCCGTCCATTGGTCTTCTGAAGTGTGAGGGCGATATCTAGACGAATGAAGTGGACTATTGTTGCAAGCACTCAGTTACTCTAACGTATAAGAAAGAATACAGAAAGACATCAGAGAATCTTTTAAGAATTTTTCACTGGGCGACATTGCATGTAAAAAGTTTTTTTTTTCGGGAGGGGGGGGGGGGGGGGGGATCGTTGCGTAATAGGAAAAGGGGGTCGTCATTTCAAGATAATCCCCTAGTGCAACTTGAAAATTTCATTGATTGCGAAAAAATCTTTTATAATTTGTAATCAACTAATTGGGTATAATAGAAAAAAAAAATAGAAATTGCATATATGCTTCAACTACACTCAAAGCATTATTTAAAATACCAATAAGTAAAGAAATAAATATTTAAAAAAATGAGAAAATGTATTAACTAAATATTTACTGCGTAACTCTCTATTTTACAATAACCTTTGCATAATATTGAATAATACTTCTATTACATATATTTTCTTAAAAATAAACATAAAAACTTTTTTACAATATTATCAAAATAATTCCCGCATAACATTTCTACAATATATTTTCTTGAAGAGTAATACTCCTTAAAAAAAAACTAAAAGTAGACAATAACAAAACTTAGGAGGGAATTAGTTTTTTATAAAATTTTATTTAAATTGCCTAAACTAAGATTTTTTGTTAATTTAGCGGAACAATGCATGTTCAGATTTAAGGCATAGATCTCTGAAAATGTTGATTCCGTATTATTTATAAATTATTATTATTTTTTTTTAATATTTCGTTACTTATGAGTTAATACATTAACATTGATTGATTAAAATAACATTTGTATGTTTGGTTTTTACCACAGAGTACGAAACTAGGGTTATTTTTGATTATTTTTAACGTCTTATTTCCCCATATTTAAGCATACAAAATAGTTCCAATAGGAACTAATTGGTCTTATGGTATCTGTCGTTACAAACTCTAAATCAGCTCAGTCGTAGATTTATGGGCATTTGAAACAATCCGACAATCCGAACATATCGTCCCTATATTTACTTTACAGATTACAATTGACTATGAATATATTAAATTATATAAAGGAATAAAAACGAATTCATATGGCAATAAATTATTTGTGGAATAATATCTTAAATAAAATGTTGGGTTCAATTTTTTAACGAATTAAAATATTTGGATGAAATAGGAAGTTAGCGTCGTGAAACACTAATAAATATTTTTGTAGAAACTACACAGGTCCAAGCAAATAGCTTCTCTATCAGGGGGCATGTCCGGGGCCTGTCACATGAACTAACACCATGAGAGCGTCCGGGCTGAAAGGGTAGGAGGAAAAAAGTTTTGTAGTGGGAGGGGGACCATCTTGGTTGCTGAAAAGTATTTGTGTTTAGTCACTCACAGGGTTGTAATGAATGAGCAATATCTGATAAACAACAACTGGCTACAACTTGCCCATTTTTAATTTTATTTCAAATGCTTTTTTTTAAATACAATTTATGATATAACGAATGGGATTTTTGAGAAAATACGGTTTCTTTCAATGTCGCCCAGTGATTTGATTTTCATATTACTAGGCGACATTTTTCTTTCACTGGGCGACATTAGTGTCGCCCAGTCACTATGTTAAAAGATTCTCTGGAAAGACTGATAGAGCAAGGTGCGAAAAAAGCGACTCGGCGACATCACCGGCGAGGTTGCCACTCTTGGCGAAAATTCGCTACAGTTTCGATAAAAGGAAACGGTCGAAACACTCGAAACGTTGCACTGTACATGAAATAAATTTGTATATGAGAAACTAGGGATGTGTCCCACTACACGATTTTCCATTACCACTCATGAATGCCTTAAAGGTAACCTAACCTAACCTGCCTTAAAGGTATAATATACCTTACAAGGTAATTCAAATAATTTAAAAACCTACAAAGTTCTGCTCTCATTTGCGAATGCGCCATTTTCTCAAAAACCTTACTATAACGACTGCAAGGTATTGGGAACCCGTGTACCAAATGTGAATTCAGTGGCTCTTTTAGTTCGAGCTGTAAAGTGGTTTTTTCAGACCATCAGAATAACAGATCGACGCACCCATCCAAGCACCCTCCAAAACGTATGGGAAACACAAAATGTCTATTTCTGATTTTCAACTCCATTGTAGAACTTTCATCACCTGATATTTCATATTAGGTCATTAAGAGTAAAACTGGTCAATTCGGTCAAGTTAAAACTACTCTATAAGTATGGAAAATAAGTCAATGGAAAATAGACAAAATAGTTTTACAAGTGTTAACGCTACTGTCATTTTCGCATAAATCATTGAAATCTGTAAGCTGTGTTATAAATATTCTTAGTTTTGGAACAGGTTGGTTTTTTTGGTTTAAATATACTATTTTAAAACCTCCCATTGAAGGAAAATGTTACATTTATTCTTCATCAGCTAATACAGTTGGGCCATAAAATTCACTCAATGATGAGTTCTTTTCCCTTCCTTTTGTACTTCAAAAATTACACCGACCCACTTGGAATGAATAGGATGTCTCATTTCAGTCTGTAACGAAACGCTGCCTTAGTAAAAGACCCACTATCATCTATTTCCCTCAAACAAACAATGAACAGTTAAGAGGGACTGTCAGTCCCATAGAGCTAATGCATTAGTTTTGAAATCACAACTTTTGAAAAAGAATTGCTTTGCCATGTTATCCCATTTTCACCAGGTATGGGAATAATCACAACATCCATTTAAAACGAAATTGAAAAGAAAATAACATCCGGTTACTTATTTATTGATCGATAAAGTTTTAAAATAGTGTCGCCATCTGCTGTTTTGTATTTTAAAACTTCAAAAATATATAATTAAATAACTAGATAGCATTTTATTTTCAAATTTGTTTCATTTCGATGTTATGTGGATTCCCATACCTGGAAAAAAAGGATAACATGGCAAAACAATACTTCTGCGGAAGTTGTGATTTCAAAACTAACGCATTAGCTCTATGAGACTGACTCTTTAACTCTTTTAAATTGGACTTGTATGTACAGGACAGGAAGTCTACTTATGAATTTACTCTACTTTTGTAGTCGCGCGGAACAATTCAATCAAAACGTTCCCCCTTTCATATTTTCTACAAATTCAACAATGATAAGTGAAACTTATATAAGTGGTACTTTTAAGTACCGTCACAGTAGATAAAAAGGGTGACGTCTGAATGGGCGTATCAAGGTAATAAATAGGATGACTTTTAGACTGCTTCACGTCTTTTCGTGCCAAGCATCGACATTCAAATCTCCATTGCAACAACAGTTCATTTAAGAAACACGAAAGAAACGTTATCAGATGCGGCCGGAAACGGCAAATTGCAGACGACCGGAACAAACGATAGATGCGAGGCGCAAACGATAATCAGAATTACTCGATTGTAATGGGGGAGTGCTTCGGAATGATCCCTCGTTTCGAATGATTTGATGGAAGGAACAAGATAGGTTATAGTCAAATAGTGGATGTTGTATGCTCCTGCTATTTTACTGAATCGTTTATGTGAATATTCGTATGTGGTACAGTAGGACTCCAACTATCCGAAGCGTTGCTGGTTATCGGAATTTCACGAAAATATTCCACCTATTATTGTTTGTCTGTGTTGGAAGTCATACCTGGTAATGTTTTTGGGCCAGCCAAAAAAAGTTACTAGGTATGACATCCAACAGAAAGAACAGTAAAAATTGGAGTATAAAAGTTTATGTGCCATGTATAAACTTTTGTAAGATTTTAACATATGTTGAATAAAAAACACTATTAAAAAACATATAACTCAAATGGCTAAAACAGCGCCTTACGCTTTGGTTGGGTTGATAACGACCGAAACTAGACTACATGATCTCACAGCCCAACAATACATTAAGTAATTGGTTAAATATGCCCATTTTTTCCGATTAACTCCAATTATCCGAATATGGGTTAGGCTAAATTGCTTCGGAAAATTGGAGTTATATTGTATGTGAATATTACGAGAACGAATATAGGATATTTACATATTTTAGGACTCTTTGAAACTCGCAGAACAAAAGCTTAAAAAGCAATACGTCAGGTCACCCTTGTAAAAGCTTGTTGTGCATATACCTGTTACTCAATTTTATTTGGCTTTGCGAATACTAGGGCCATCAGCTCTGGTGTTCTACTTGAGAACGCAGAGAGCTGCTTAATATAGGTTTTCTTGGGGTTCACAAAAATTCTCAGCTTGGCCTTAATGACGCGCTCTCTGTTCTTTTTTCGTTGATGCAGATTAAAACTCTTTCTTTCCTGCCACTGCAGACAACCCTTACTAGATTTATTAGTTAGTTTCCATTACATTAAATCTCTTTCATTTGACAAGAGTAGCAAGACTCTTTCATTGTGTACAAAATGCAGTTTGGCTTCCCCAATCCACCCACCTCCTTGCTTGTATGGGGCTGGATAAGTAGAGAATCCTGTCCGAGTTATGAATTTTTGGAGGGTGTACGATCTCCTGGATATATATTTGATTTAGATCATGGAGAATATGGTACAACAACAAGATTCTTTGTGTAGCGGCAACTACAAACAATCCCTGAGTGGGATTGCAGTTTCGAAGACAGTATTCGCTCCGCTCCGGGGATCTGACGGTCAACGCCTTACCATTCGGGCTCTCCTCCCTTTCTGGGGACAAAGAACTATTCAAAATGAGCAAGAGAGCACAGGTGATAAATATCGTCGATTTCTCGTGCTTCGCATCTCGATCGCGAAAAGTGGCGCTCGTCTCGTGCGGATCGCCGCCGCAAATAGGACGGGACACGCGAACAGGGGGGGTTGCCGGAAACAGGAAAGGTGGCCAAAAGGAGCGCCAAGACAGCAAACTTGTTATCCACAATATACAGTAGAACTCCAATTATCCAAAGTAATTTTTACTTTACTACTTTCGGATAATCGGAAATTCGGGTGATTTTAGTTAATCGAAAAAAAACCCGATATATATTCAATCAATTACCCCATTGTATTTTTGGGCTGTGAAATCGTGTAGTTCTAGTTTCCTTCATATCACATAACCGAAACCAATGTATACAGTAGAACTCCAATTATTCAAGTAATAAGGACCACATTCGGATAATTAGAAATTCGGATGTTTGGAGTTAATCGAAAAAACCCCGATATATTTAATCAATTACCCATTGTATCGTTGGACTGTGAAATCGTGTAGTTCTACTTTCCTTCGTCCTCAACCCAACCAACGTGTACTGTGTTGTATTGGCAGTTTGAGTTATAGTTTTTTGTAATATTTTTTTTATTAAACTTAGGTTCGAATCTTATTTTCACAAATGTTTATATCAGATATATAAACTTTTATACTCGGACCAATTTATGACTGTTCGTCTCTGTTGGATTTCATGCCTAGTCATTTTTTTTGGGTCTGTCCAAAAAAATAGCTAGGCAAGAAATCCAACAACGACAAACAGTAACAGTTGCCTGGTGGATGTTTTCTTCCGCTAATCAGCAACACTTTGGATGATTGGCGTTCTACTATACTATTTTTCATGCAATATTAAATACTGTAAGTTTTTTAGGTTCTCTAATAATATTTAAAGTTATGTTATTAGAGAATAAAAATTGTAATTTACTGATTGTCTGCTTACAGGAGTATATATAGTTTTTTTTATTTTTTTTTATTTAAAACAAATTTAAAAGAGAAGAAGAGAGAATTTAAATAGAACACGACATAATAAATTTAAATTGAAAATAAAATCAGAGAGAACGACGAAAGTTTCCATTCTTCGCCCGAGAACACTGGATGCCATCGTATGGAAAGGCCCTCAAAACTTCTTCTAAATCGAGATCTTGAGTTTGCGTGCAAATTGCAGTGCAGAAGAACATTGTCTACCGTCCTCTTCACTATACAATACACCATCGTACACATCGTAAATAACTACTAATAGCACATACGGTTGAACCCGAAGCAGAGCTCGTAGTCGTAGTGCATTGCCCAGAGTAACGAATTTTTTTAGTAAAGACTTTTTGTTTTAAATCCTCACATTTTGTGTTTATTTCTTCTTGGATTGAAGTTTTCAAAGATCTCATTGGGTGCCACAACTAGCGATGCAGATTTCGCAAATATATCCTTTTGGTTTTGTATTGTCTTCAGGAGTAAACTTTAGATTGGAAAATACTTTATTTAATGTATTCAGTATTATGCCTCTTTTTTGTAAAATTGAAGTACCCGGAATAAGCGAACATACGCAAAATATGCAGTTCACAAGGTTACATGTCAGATCGGTAGGATCAACTTCAGTAACGAGTTTTGGTCTGAAAACGTCATTTCAGGAATTATCAACGTCATCAAATCGTCCCCGTAAACTGCTTACAATGATCCATGCTACACAAATTTCCTGTGGGGAAATCAATTTTTTAGTTTAATATTTTAAATATGCGATCAGAGATCATATTGGTAATGTATCCTAAGTTTACTTTAGTTTAGTTTGAATTAACGTCGCACTAGAGCTACACGAGGGCTATTGCCGACGGGCGTCGTATTTTAGAACCGCAGTCAAGTGACGAGCCGACACCTGACTAGGCACCCAACGCAACCGTCAAGAGTGACATCGTGCGTTAGGTCTTTGAAGGATATTTAATGTGCACTCCCTCCGGTAATGTATTCTAAAGTAATATAAGTATAGAATATTAATTTTACATCAAATGGTAGATTTCGTGGACTTGAGGAAAGACACCATGGTTTTCAGTTTAACAATAAGATAAATAATTAAAAAAAAACTTAATTTCTTATAAATTAGACAGATCGGTAACGTTTAGAAAATGCCCTTTCTTACCGAAAAATTAAGGTTTATAAGCGGGTCTCTGACCAAGCACACAAACCTGAATATATATGTCTACCAACCAACCAACCGAAAAATTATTCCGTTACTGATTTTTCGTAAACATGTGCTCACTATAGTATAGTATTTTTCACTATATTTCAAAGTTTTAGTAGATGATGGATATTATATTTTATTTAGTCGTCAGATCTGTAACGCCTCATCGCATCTTTAAATTGGTACTTTTCGTAATATTGACTCTCAGAGATAAATTTTAAACAAAGCGCCAGGAAGCGTCATTTTTCACTATTGCGTTGCCATTTTACTGGAGCCCGAATGGGTCACACTTTTTGAGATGCTTTGGGAGCAGTCTGCCCAGCATATACAGGGTGGGGCAAACAATAGTGGCTCGACGTGGAAATAGGAATGAGGTAGGATTGCTGTCAAGTAAAAAAAAACGATGCAAAACCAGGTTTGCCAAGTGAAGTCATTGATCGCTTCAATATTAAGCCAGTACAAATGCTTGGAGAATAATTTGCTACGCTAAGTAACTATGCTATGGTTTGGCAAGCGAGTTGGAATGCTATAAAACTATTAAATAGTACGAGACAGGTGGATTGGATGCAGTGCTTTTGCGTTTTCTGGTGTTCGGACACGTTTCAAAATGTTTTTGGACTTGTTCAAAATAGATCCTGCCTGATGCCGTAACTAATCACGGCATAGTATGGCACATTGACGCCTTTCAATTAATTAGAAAACAACTGGCCTCACTCTTTAAAAGAACTTGTTTCAATATAGTTACATTGAACATACCTGCTACAATGTGAGTGTAATCTTCACCTGTTCACCTCACACGTGCTAGCCCGAGATCTGACTACTAAGATCTAACTAATAAGCCACTAGGATCTGAACTAGTCAATAGTCTTTAGAGATAAGGAGTGAACCGGTTTTGATACAAATACAAAAATTTTCGACCCACAACAGGCCAGAGGCCCAGCAAGGTTGGTCCAAAATAAATCTAATACTTTACCAGTTTCCAATGAATATCAATATTCTTCTTAAAATCTCCTACTCTCTTCGAATACACAACATAATCTGGTAAAGCATTCCACTCATTGACGACTCTCTTGTAAAAATAATGTTTTCTTATACCTCTCTTCTAATTGATTGATTTATTCAATTTCAGATCATGTTCTCTGGTCGGCACATCTAGCCCAATACTGAACCGTCTGCGACAAAGTAATTACTCGGTCGCTAGTATTGGGTATTTGTGCTGACCGGAACAAGTCTATGTGTAGCTCTAATACGACGCAAGCAAATTCAACCAAACTAACCAAACAGTTTTGTCAAGTGGAAACTAGGTTGGTTGGTAGACATATATATTCAGGTTTGTGTGCTTGGTCAGAGACCCGCTTATAAACCTTCGTCAAGTAAGACAGACACAACAGACAACACACACCCACATAAGTGGATCCATCTAATTTTTAGAGACAGAGGCCAACTAGAGGATCCCCAGAATTGGCTTGTCACCCCCAGAGGTATTGATTTGGTATGGGAACTTAGGGGACTTTCGGACCCAACAGATTTAACGAGCACGTACTCCGCATACACTCGGTAGGTCTTCAGTGGTACCGAGACTCGATCGCAGGACCTTCCGATCCCGATACCGAGACGCTGACCACTAGGCTCACTACGGCCCCAGTGGAAACTTTCAGTCGGCTTCATTGTTTTTCTAGCCAAGCATTTTGATTGCATTTGCAGCTCCACGGGACACTTTTATTTGCTCCACGCTGCGTTATAGATTGTTGAGTGAGAGTGAGACAAGTCTTTTGATTTTACTTAGTTGGCCAGCCTAAAAGACGAAAATAAAGCGTCGTAAATCACGTGACGTCACACGACATGATAAGGGCGTGGACCAATCAACGAGAAGACAAGGAGAAGGCGGGAAAGCAGCTGCACTCATTTTGGGAGGAGAGAAAAGAATCCCCGTTTACCATTAAAATACACAGTATAACCCGGTTATAGCGTCTTTCAAGGGACCGCGATGATTTTTAGGACGTTATAAACGAGTAACGTTATACACAAGGTTGAATATTAAGTGTAAAAATACGTTTCAAGTATTCCTATTATTAATTAAAATTATAAAATAACATCTATTGAATAAATTTTATCCCTATATCCGATAAGAGAGATTTCAATTTATCTTTTTCTAGTAAATAATGTGTGTAATCGGATTTTTTTTTCAAAAATTGGCGACTTATCGCATTATTTGGCAATTAGGTAGGAAATAAATTTCAAAATTAGTGACGTATCACATTATTTGGCAAATGAAATACAATTTAAAGAGTGAAAACGATTAAAAAAAAACTTTACGAAGGCTTCTGAGGATATCACATAAACGGATATTTTTAGCGTTATAAGGGAGGAGTAAGTAAAGGAGTAAAAATATATGTAATCTAAAAAGCATTTTCGATCCACGGACCTCTGGGTTATGGGCCTAGCACGCTTCCACTGCGCCACTCTGCTGCGACAAA